>CP092885.1:59534212-59721838 GCA_030710605.1 Cordylochernes scorpioides
ATATATTTCATATTTCAGATGTTGTATTATATATAAAACAAGATTGTGTGTGAATATGTGAGAAAGATGTAATATCGTTGTTGTTTTCTTGACCGACTGTTTTACATATGGTGTTATCTTAAAATTGCTTGTTTTGAATATTTTTTTAGATTGAGTTGAATGAATTGCTGAATTCTTTTTTGTATTTATATATAAATAAAATTAACTCTGTTGATTTTTTTTTTGTATTTAATCGATAACAGCGAAGTTACGCATGTTAAAGTTAGGAAAAATATTTTGATGTTAAGCAAAACCTGCTCCATCTCGTTTTACATAAATGTTGAAAATTTGGTTGAAATTGATGCATTGTAACGAAAGTTTTTAGCGAACACCACTTATGAAATTTGCATTTTATTAATATAGATATAATATATATGCTCGTTGTTATCTATTTAATTATATCACATACACACACAGACACAAAGCCTTTATTAAGACCCCATGGTCTTACACAGATTTTCCAGAGTGTAGATTATATCACATACACATTATAGCTTTAAAATATCTATAATACGTTAAAAAATAAATTGTTATAGTGCTTTAAAAAATGTTTTTCAGTTTCATATATATGAGTTTTAATTGCGCGTGATCAAATCATGGCTATGTATGATTTGGGAATCTGTGGTTTAATCAATTAAGAAAAAAAAAAGATAAGATATGTATATTATCGATTGTCAAACAGAAAGATCGCTTGCTAAACAAAACAAAAAAATCGTCTGCTGAACAAAAAAAAATCGTCTGCTTGACAAAAAAAAAATCGTCTGCTGGACAAAAAAAAAAACGTCTGCTGGACAAAAAAAAAATCGTCTGCGAGACAAAAAAAAAAAAAAAAAAAGGTTTACTAAGCAAAAGAGATCGTCTGTTGAACAAAAAACCTTTATTTTTTCTCTCTCAGAGAAACCAATCTCTATTTTACAAAATCCCTTCGACAGTTCTTAGACATCCACATACATCGGTGAAACTGGGAAATCTTTAAAAGAATAAGTGAAGCAGCACAAGTTCAGTTTACAGAAAAATACACCTCTATTCTTACTAGTTAAGTACCCCATTGTAACTAACAATATCCCACATTGGAGCAATAGTGGGGAATTCATATAACATCCCTGTCAAACAGGAAAGATTCCTATAGGAACAGAGTACCAACAGTTATCAGTTCCTTCCCATTCACATACACTCATGGACAAAATTTAAGGAAATGGAAAGTCTTTGATGTCGCCAATCGTCTTTTTTTTTTTTTTTTTTTATCGAGACAGAAGCAATTTTGTTCACACTTAGTTATCTCGTGTGTCTTCAAATAAAGTTCGCCAAATTATGATTTAACCTCTTTTCACCTTTTGTACAGGAACATGTAGAAACTGAGGGAATTGAAACACGGAAAGATAAAAAATGTCAGCTCTGGTAAGTTTCTTATTTTATTACTTTTTTTAAAAAATGATAATTTTAAAAATGCAACGAAAATTGACTTTTTTTTTTAAATAGGCCAGAAACCATTTTTAAATTTGTAAATTATTGTGTGGATGAGATACCATTGATAAATATTAATTTTAATCTTTATTTTATAGATGATAATATGCAATTTAGTCCGTTATTTGTAATATACATATTTTTGGGAGTCGAAATTCCAATAGTCTCACGATAAACACAAGGTAATAAGACCAAATCCAAATAAATAAATAGTGTGTGACGTTTCGGTAACAGCGTTGTTACTGAAACGTCATACACTATTTATTTATTTAGATTTAATCTTATTACCTTGTGTTTTCTTATTTATAATCCAAATTGTGCCTTTTCATCTTTCTCACGATCTTAGTCTATATCCTGGTAACCTTTCTCCCAGCTAAGTCTTTAAATATCTTAGATTGCTGGAAGGATCACACAAACACTATTTTGTTTATGAAAATGTACTTTATAATATACATTGTCATTATTGGCTTCTTAATAAATGACATATGCAGGTTTCCTTCTTCATTTATTTACATATCCCTCTCAATTGCATTTGCACATTTCTATTTTACACATTTCCAATTTCACTCATGGACAAAACTTAAGGAAATGTAAAGTCTTTGATGTCGCCGGTCATCTTTTTTTTTTTTTTTTTGAAGGAGACAGAGGCAATTTTGTTCATATCTCGTGTGTCAAATATCTTTCAGAGTTATTGTCTGAATCCCGATATACATATTGAAAGGTACGACTTCCTTTTGTCCATGAGTGTATTTATGTGTAGATATATTATAATATACATTGTATTATTAGTAGCTTCTTAATAAATGAAATATGAAGGGTTTTTTTTTCCTTTCGTTGATTTGCATAGCCCAACTCAATTGCATATTGCAGGCAGACGACAGCGACTCCAGCAGCAGCAGCAGTAGCGAGGCTGAAGCGGGTAAGAGTGGCCGTCGACTGCGCAGGTCCGTCAGTCAGATGTTCAACTTCCTCCCAGGGTTCATGGGTGGGGCAGAAGACGAAGTTCCCGCCCACATGCGGCCAGTGAAACAGCTCTACTGTAGGACGGGGTACAACCTCGCTCTCTTCCCTGACGGCAAGGTGGCCGGAACTCCGGAGCCCTTCAACCCTTTCGGTAACTCCACAATATCTCTCTCCACTTGTGTCTTCTTTTTACCTTCATCATTTATTATATAAGTAGTGTAATGTGTCTTTAAAAAAAATGGCGATTGGCGTTATAAATACTGTCAGGAGGACAGAGGTATTCCCTCTTATCTGGGCTGGGCCGGTCGGTCGGGGAGAGCGGTGGCGCCACGTGGAAGGGGAAAAAGAAAGGAGTTCTCCCCTCTTGCTCGAACGGCTGGGTCGATTTGACTCATGTACATAGGCACTTTTATATTTCCTCTAACTAATTAAATAAATATTTAAAGTAATTCGGAAACCTATTTGATTATTTTTCTTCGCGACAATATTATCTATGTGTGTTGTAATATAGATGAGGCCTAGTTTTGGTCTTCTTCTTTCTTATCTCCACTCAATCATATTAGGGTATCAAACTTGTAAAGCTTGAGACTGGGCTGGGTGAAGTAGAATGTGTCTGCCTTTGTCATTAAGACTGGGAGCACTACTCAGTGGCAGGCCGACTTAGCTCCAAAAGAAATGGCCACCTCTGATATGAGGAACAGACACCATGTCCAGCCGCTCCTAACATGGAGTACAAACGCTGCTCATCCTGTATCCCTGGATTAGGAGCCCTTACAGGGTACTATCAGCCGGGCCAGCTGAGCCCAGGTTTTTTAGTGAGCTTGTTACTGCTTCCCCTCCTCCTTTTCCATCCGGACTTGGGACTGACAAAGGCAGTGTTGGGTGTTTATTATTTCCCCGAATCTGTTTCATTTATCTGCGTCTCGTACTTCCTTTTCTTTCTATTTTGTTGTATTCCACTGTGTCTCTAATCTGCTCCCTTAAACTGTGATATACACTCATGGACAAAACTTAAGGAAGTTGTACCTTTTAGCATGTATATCGGGATTTAGACAATAACTCCCAATAATTGTATTGTGTTGAAAGAGAAGTAAATGGAGCTGTGATGTTCCAGCCATCCTGGTGATCAGTTCCCAGGAGGCCGGTGAAGTTTGCATCAAGGGCTTCCACACGGGTCGTTTTGTGGGGATGAACGACGAGGGATGGCTCTATCAACAGGTATCTACCTAGTTTCATACTCATACACTATTGCATATCACCACCGTGACGTTGCATACTCATACACTATTGCATATCACCACCGTGACGTTGCATACTCATACACTATTGCATATCACCACTGTGAAGTTGCATACTCATACACTATTGCATATCACCACCGTGAAGTTGCATACTCATACGCTATTGCATATAACCACCGTGACGTTGCATACTCATACACTATTGCATATCACCACCGTGACGTTGCATACTCATACACTACTGCATATCACCACTGTGAAGTTGCATACTCATACACTATTGCATATCACTACCGTGAAGTTGCATACTCATACACTACTGCATATCACCACCGTGACGTTGCATACTCATACGCTATTGCATATCACTACCGTGAAGTTGCATACTCATACACTATTGCATATCACTACCGTGAAGTTGCATACTCATACACTATTGCATTTCACGACCGCGAAGTTTTTTTTAATAGGTTGTTAAACGAAATGCGCATTGCTCTAATACATAGTTAAAGGGAGAGGTACCTCTTTTTGGCACATGAATATCATCCTCCCGAAACTTTGTTGTTTTCTAGCCTGAAAATCGGTTTCTGCCACTTCACCAGCTTAAACGCCTGTTTGGCCAATTCGACCTATTTCCTAACCCCTCTCGTAGGATGTTATGGAATCGATGCCGCCCCTGTACTGATGAAGGCCATAGCCCGAAACTATGGTATACAGGTTGTTGGCTTTTTGTCTGAATTTGCCAAAACTGGTGTTGTGGCTCATTCTTTATCACACCACTGTCAAGTCTTTTACTGAAGTGATAAACATAATGAATTGCAATGTTTACACTCATGGACAAAACTTAAGGAAATGGAAAGTCTTTCATGTCGACGGTCGTCTGTTTTTTTAAAGGAGACAGAGGCAATTTTTTCTTTACACTTGGTAATCTCGTGTGTTTTCAATAAAGGTTACTGTATTATCTTTCAGAGTTATTGTCTGAATCCCGATATAGATAGTAAAAGGTACAACTTCCTCAAGTTTTGTCTATGAGTGTATCTTTCAGAGTTATTGTCTGAATCCCGATATACCTGCTAAAAGTTACAACTTCCTTAAGTTTTGTCTATGAGTGTATCTTTCAGAGTTATTGTCTGAATCCCGATATACATTCTGAAAGGTAAAACTTCCTTAAGTTTTGTCTATGAGTGTATCTTTCAGAGTTATTGTCTGAATCCCGATATACATTCTGAAAGGTAAAACTTTCTTAAGTATTGTCCATGAGTGTATCTTTCAGAGTTATTGTCTGAATCCCGATATACATGCTAAAAGGTACAACTTTCTTAAGTTTTGTCCATGAGTGTATCTTTCAGAGTTATTGTCTGAATCCCGATATACATTCTGAAAGGTACAACTTTCTTAAGTTTTGTCCATGAGTGTATATAGATCAGATGGTTGTATCTACATGCTGTAGACAGATGGTGTATGTAGACCAACCCAGACCACCCCGAGATCGTGTTCTACGAATGTGTCCACCGGGGCTACAACGTCTACATGTCCAAGCGCTACGCCTGCCATCGATGGTACCTGGCTCTTAAGAAGTCCGGCAAACCCAAGCAAGGCCTGAAGACTGCTCGCTGGCAAAAGGCCGCCATGTTCCTGCCCAGACGGGCCTATCCGCCATCTTGACTGTCTAACTTATCTGTTGTACATCTCTGCATGACCAACACGTGCACCTCTAGTGATGGCTAATACCTTTCTGTGTTTATATTAGATCCCAAACTCTTCTATACAAAAAATGTACTCTTTTTCTAGATGGAATTCTTATATACAGCTGAACCTCGTTATAACAACAACTAGCTTATAAATTAGTAATTCTAAATCACCAACCCCTTTAACCATGATTATAACACCATAAAATCTTGGTTCAAAGTGGTGTTGCATATTGCGAGGTTCAACTGTAAAATTTATTTGTCGACATTTCTTCTAGCCAATCAATGTAATCTATTTCTATGTTGACATTTCTTCTAGCCAACCAAAGTCTTCCATTTCTTTGTTGACCTGTCTCTAGCCAAACAAAGTCTTCCATTTCTTTGTTGGGCTGTCTCTAGCCAATCAAAGTCCTCCATTTCTATTTTAGCATTTCTTCTAGCCAATCAATGCTTCTCTTCTTTTTGTTGACCTGTCTCTAGCCAATCAATGTCCCTCTTTTCTTTAGTGTCATTATTCTCAGCCAATCATCTAGTTGTTTTCGTTATTGCCATACACATTTCTTGTATGCTTCTAGATAAACAATAATCGTTGTGTTTTATTGTTGGCATCCTTTTTAGTCCATCATAATGTTGTTATCATCATCATTATTAGTGCCACATATCGCTGAAAATTGAAATTTTAAATTCAACTTTTTATATATATATATAATTGCAAAAAAAAAAAATCGTAAACAGTAGAACCTCCATAAGAGGACACTCACGCTAAATAATACCTCTCTACAAAGGACAGTTGTCAATTGCGAAATTATCATTTTTACTATTTAGAAACTCTCCGGTAAGAGGACATCTTTCTCTAAAGGACATTTTGTACCTGCAATTATATGTCCTTTACAAGGAAGTTCTACTGTATTTAATTGTTAGATAATCTTTCTACAGTCCTAGAGAGAGAGAGAGAGAGAGAGAGAAGCTTATGTCCATAGTTTCATCATGTACTCCTCTCTCCCTAATCAATACTGAGTTTAAAAAATATATATAATAATTCTAATTGTACAATATGGTATGATGCACTAGCGCGCCATCTGTTATCAAAATTCGAAACTATTTTAAAGGCGTAAGATTCTTTTTGAAATTAAGCAATTTCTACTGCCCCCTTACTGCAATGTAAAAATTAAAAATTTAATTTTGCCATTGCAGTAAGGGCAGTAGAAATTGCTTAATTTCAAAAAGAATCTTGCGTCTTTAAAATAGTTTCCAATTTTGACAATATGGAATGTTAAACTGGGGAAACCGCTGGGAGGGTTCACCACTGATGAGCCAGGCCATCCCAATAAAACATGCGTCAAAATAGTTTTGAAATCTTATAACAGATGGCATGCTAATACATCTTAAAACAATTATAAGAGTTCTCTGGCGGAATTGGTGAAAGGATTGGTTCTCCACTGATGAGCCAGGCCCTCCCATTTCTAATTTTTTTTACATGACAGTTTTTAAATTTGCAACTGTTCAAATAAGATGATTTACAACAAAATATTTTTGAGATATTTTACTAAATATACTTTACAAAACTATTTTAGAGGCGTAATATTATTTTTCAAATAAAACAATTTCTACTGTCCTTACTGCAATGGAAAAATTAAAGGGAGGGCCTGGCTCATCAGTGGTGAACCCTCCCAGCGGTTTCTCCAGTTTAATCTACCATACCGCTGTTATATTGCATTTTTGGAACTTCCTTTTATAGTTGACTGTTGTAAGACTCTTGGAATGGGTATTTCAGAAGAACTATGGACATAAGCTTTTAGGACGGCAGAATTTGATAACAGATGGCGCGCTAGTGCATCGTAAATATACTTCCTTCATACATTTTGCCAAATTTGACCGATATTTCATAACTCATAGGATGTTATGAAATTGAAGCCGGCCACACCCAAAACCATGGTAAACAGGTTGTTGGCTTTTTGTCTGAATTTTCCAAAACTGGTGTTATGGATCATTCTTTATCATCACTATTGCGTTTTTGTATACTTGGATGATGAATAAAATACAGTTTTAATGCATTTTTTAAAGAGAGAGGTGCCACTTTTGGTATATATATTCCTTTATAACATCTAAATTGTAGAGGCCCAATTGTTATATAACCATTGATATAACAACAGGATAATAACAACCTAAAACTTAGGTAACAAGTGATTAGAGGGAGGTTTGACTTTTATAGGAAACATTTACTTTGTGAACAATGTTGCTACCTTATATCTTACTAGCCGAATAACCCGGGCAACGCCCGTGTTTTACCCGATTGAATGTTTTGATTCAAATACTATTTGTTACAATTATAAATTGGCACCTTAAATAAATGCATATGTTAGTTAATAACTATAGCCTATGTGCTTTATCTGTCTATGTACTGTTGGCTTCCGTAGGCATCTCTTACTGGGAAAAAGAAAGAGAGGATTCCATTTAGTTATTAACTAATATATGCATTTATTTAAAGAGCGACCCGCTCCAACACAATAGTTACAAAAACGAAGAAGCGAGGGGGGGGGGGGGGGGGGGCATGATGGGGCAAAGGTGGCATGATCGTAGCCAACAAATAGGAGAGCGCAATTCCAAAAAAAAAAAGCAAACGGTGACAGAGATGAAAAATTATTAAGAACGCATGACGCTCGTAACTGTATATAGAATTAGTACTACCCACCTTGAGGAAAAATAAACCTTATTATCTTCAAATACCTCTAGAATTCATGTTTGTCATTCAGTTTTTTACTAGAATTTTTGTTCTTCATGTTATACCTTCTTTTACTTTCTTGAGATTGGAATTGTGAACGTATCAAGAATTATTGAAGCTATTCTTTTTCCAGTAAAAAAAATACGGTTTCAAATCAGTATCTGAGATCCTTATGGACCACAATTTTTTTTTTCTAAAAAAGAAATATTTCAATGGTACTTGATTCTTGCCTAACCCACCAAAGAAGATCTGCCAATTTGCAAATGTTTAACTGCTTTCTCTTAGACCATCTACACTTATGGACAAAACTTAAGTTTTACCTTTTAGCATGTATATTGGGATTCAGACAATAACTCTGAAAGATATTACAGTGACCTTATTGAAGAAATATGAGATAACCTAATGTGAACAAAATTGTCTCCATCTTCTTAAAAAAATAGACAACCGGCGACATTAGACTATCCACTTCTTAAGTTTTGTCCACGAGTGTATAATATATATTGAGAATATTTTTTTAAATTTGCATATGTGTTTAGTAGGTGTCTATTTACATATACCACTTATTTCCATCATGGCATTTTAATCATTAATATTAAAACCATTCATTACACACACATTTTCTTTATCACCATTTAAACTGTAAACCAATCAAATGCATCCTTTTTGAGAATTATGCAGCTTTGTTACTTTTAGCCTAATTCTTTGATCATATCACCCAAAAAAAAAAGAAAACAAAAATAAATTATAATTAAATTATTTACTACTTAAGACCATTTCTAAAACCCTGATCATCTTTCAAAGCCAGGAGTCTTATTTTTTTTCAACTGGCCAATTCTTTAAAGAGATGTTTTATCACTTTAGAAGTTAACACATGTGCTTATGTAACTAACCCATATAGAATTCCTATATGTAAAAAGGGATTATCTCTTGTATTAATCTTCTAGAACTGATTATATGCAATTTACGTGGCTAAATAAACTGTTGGGAAAATATGACTCTTCCCAGTATTTTCTTCTACTTTCCTATCTTTATTATATAAAAATGTCTCCCAGTTTTTTGATGGTGTCTGTTGGGGATGGGTAGAGCTCATCAATAAGATGATCCAACAACAGTCTGCGCAAGGATGACACGCAAAATCGTGAAGCGTTCCAACGTAGTCTGTGGTTACAAACTGGAAGTTATAAGTGATGGAAAACCTTGCAGCCACTCTGGAAGGTCTGTGGATGATCAAACAAGCTGCATTAAACGCTTAAAAATAACAGCTTACAAATTTGTAAAAAATTTCCATCACCTCTTTGTATCTTCTAAATTCAATCCTATTACATTAATCAAAAGTCCAACACCACCAGCGAGTGCAAGTAACCAAACGGGGTTCTGACACATTTGTAAGTGCAAAGTCAAACTGATTTTCACATGTGTAGACACGTGATGCACTTAGAGTAAAAGTAGTCACCTACTTCTATCCACCATGATTATCATGGCATGTACTACATGTACAAGGATAAGCAAAAAAAAACATCAATCTTTCTTCTTGGACTACAGTTCAATCCCTCCACTATGGTCAATAGATCCTTGGATGGAGTACAGGACCAATTTCCTGATGATTACTTCATTTATGATAAAGTACAATTTGGATTATAGCTACAAGAAAATAAGACCTAATTCAAATAAATTAAGTGTGTGATGTTTCGGTAACAGAGTTGTTACCATCATCAAACAAAAGAATAAAAAAACAAATCCATTGGTAACACTGTTACCGAAATGTCACACACTATTAATTTATTTGGATTATGTCTTATTTTCTTGTAGCTAATACGCACATTTGTAAGTGCAAAGTGGAACTGCTTTTCACATGTGGTGTACTTACAGTAAAAGCAGTCGCAAACTTCTACCCACCATGATTATCATGGCCTGTACCACATGTACTAGGGATAAAAAAAAGGCTTTCTAGGTGAAATGATGAAAGCCTCCTCCCCAATCAAACTCCTCCAAGGTTATTGATCCATAGTATGGTTGTGGTAAAACATGTCTTGGTTCATTCATTGAGAACAGGCATCCAAATACTCTTTACCTATAAGCAGGTTTAAATACACTCATGGACAAAACTTAAGGAAGTTGTAGCTTTTAGCATGTATATTGGGATTCAGACAATAACTCTGAAAGATATTACAGTGACCTTTATTGAAGACACAAGACGTGAACAAAATTACCTCCATCTCAAAAAAAAAAATCAGACAACCGGCAACATCAAATACTCTGTGGCGACTGCACTTTGCTTCAGCGAGCGCGAACTGGGACAAAGCTTCAACACACACACGGGCAGTGGATGGCCTCGGCAACCGCGAGCGTCAACCTGACTACGCATGCGCGCGGGACGTCATCTGAGACTTTTCTCTGGCAAACTCGCGCAGTAAACAACAAGGCTAGCTCCAACGGCCGTTACTTCTTTTCTCTTTATATATTTCTGGCTTTAAATAAATTAATTTTAATTATAATTTTATCAGCGGTCTTTCCACATGCCACACCAACACATCACGCAACCACCTTCTTCACAACTCTTTAACTTCCTTAAGTTTTGTACATGAGTGTATATATATAGAAGAGGTAAGAAATATTGACAATAATTGTGTATTATACAACACAACCACAGCTTTCATAAACAACAAGAGTGCTTCACAAAGAATACAAAAGGTCAAATATCATCACTGGAACCATCCCTTCTATTATAAATAGGTATAGTTGATAAGGTACAATTTATAGATTAGAAATACAATACAATATAATGCTGCTTGTGATTGTAAAACGATATTAGAAAATTATCCCGCATGTGTTTCTTTTTGAACGAAAAATCAAAATTTATTTCATGGAGAAACAATTACTCTTTACTCTTCACAATTCATACCTCATCCCTAAGGTTAGAAAAAATTGTTATTTCTCCTTGAAATAAATTTTGATTTTTCATTCAAAAAGAAACACATGCGGAGTAATTTTCAAATATCGCTTTACAATAGAACTAATAAAAAGCATCTCTAATTTTGGTTCCCAAAAGAGCTATGGTCTCTTTTATAAAGGAGAAGTTGGTAAAATGATTTTACTCTAATAGAGTTTTGTTCTATCAAATCTCTCTTTTTTCTAATAAATAAATTTTTTTATTACATTTGAGTTGCAACTTGTCCAATTATATCGTCTCAATAGTGTCTTTGATATAGTCGCGAATCAATGTTTTATTACAATCTTCCATAAACTTTAGAGTGTTGATCAGCTGAGGAATAAAGTAAACACACTCAATTTCTAGGGTTCCTAATATTGTCGGTTAGAATAATCATATGGGGGGGTCGGTGGAAGGATGGTCTAAACCGTTGGTTTACGACTGGTACGACCCAGGTTCGATTTCCGCATTGGGCACTTTTTTCTGATTAAAAAATAAAAAATGCTCCAATGTCCCCCTATTCTTGCAAAAGCCCAATCCCACCAGAGAGTGCAAGTAACCAAAAGGGGCTCTGTCACATTTGTAAGTGCAAAGTCGAACTGCTTTTCACGTGTAGACATTTGGTGCACTTACAGTAAAAGCAGTTGCCTACTTCTACCCACCATGATTATCATGGTCTGTACCACGTGTACTAGGGATAAGCAAAAAAAAAAAAGAATAATCATATTTCTTTGCAAGGCATTACAAATAAGAAAGAATTTCAGAATTCTCGTATAATCTGAGATATTGAAAAAAAAAAATAAACCTTTTATATAACCTTCCTCTTAAAAAGGAATATCAGCTCGTATAAAAAAAATCGCTTTTTCCTATAGTCCATCGATAAAGTCACCAATCTTTGATGTAAGTGTCAATCCAGACACTTTGCCCAGTATACGGACTCCTTCTCTTGGTTTGACTTATAATGTTGCTTGTATTTCTCTACAATGTTGTTGTTTCTCATCCCCTTGTGTAAAGATTAAACAAATTCCATCAGTTAATGCTCCTCGAGCTGTTTTATGATAAGCAGCGGCCTCTCCCAAAATATGTGCAGTAGAACCTCCCTGTAAAGGACAACACCTAGTTACAGAGCCAAATTGTCCTTTAGGAAGAGGTGTCCTCTAACCGGAGAATTGTTAAATAGTAAAAATTGTCAAATTTTGACAATGAAAACTGTCCTTTGTAGAGAGGTATCCTCTCATGGAGGTTCTACTGAATATGGTTACTGGAATTTACTATTCATATTTCAATATTTTGATTTTGTACATGCAATAAATTCACAAGTTAAAATTCCATTGTGTTTATACCTAATTTACCTGATAAACCACCTCGTACATTAAAAAAAAAAAACTAACATTCAACAAGCAACTCCAGGAGTGTTGATGTTTCAAAAACTGTAAGAAGGAATGCACTAGACAAAAATAAAAGCATCACTCACTACTACATATATATATATACGTGGGGAAATAAATATTTAAAAAAAATAATAATAAAATAAATAAATAACACAATCACAAATAACAAGGTCTATCTCAAAGCTAAATGCTTCTTTTTTTTATTATTGTATTTTCTTTTCTTTTTTGTTAAATCATCCAATGCATTTCTTCAATGATGGAAAAAACATTTTTTTTATATATATATCCTTCAACTTAAAAAAAAAAAATTTTTTTTTTAAACCTGTCAAATTTGAAAACAACAACAAAGAAAGAAAAAAAAACAGATCTCAACAGAAGATAGAGAGAAAATATATATATGAAATACAAAAGGCTTGGATTATTTTGTAGAGATTGGGGAGGGAACAAACCAAAACCAATACTATTGATATATATATATATATGTGATAAAAAAAAAAAGCTAAATTGAAATTTTTTTTTTTTCAAAGTGGTGATAACTCTTTCTATATATATAATATTCTTTCATATTTTTTTTTTTACTCTATAGAATTGTTTTTTTTTTAAATGGTTCTATGAGGGTATAGGAGGAGGAGGAGCGTAACATATGGGAGAGGTTTTAAAAAAGAATAAATAAACAGAAAAGATAATTCTTTTATTATTAAAAAAAAAAAAAAAAAAGACTCATTTCCGATAAGAAATAAGACAAAAATGCAAAAAAAAAAAAGACTTCAGATATTACTTTTTCTGTTGTCTAGATTTGTTTTTTTTCTCTCAGACAGTTGGTTGTAAGTAAAAAACAGTTCCTGCAATCCATTTGTCATTCTATCCAACCTCCTTGCATATAATGAAGAATATAAACAAAAAAAAAAGACTACCCATTCTTATTTTTCGGGAAGCAGAGTAGTTGAGCCAAAAAAAAAAAAAAAAAAGACTTTGCCAAAGGATCAAAAAAAAAATTTTTTTGTTGTTGTTTTTTTTTAATCAATTGTATTCATAATCATATATATATATTTAGAAAAAAAAAACACAAAACTAATTTTAATTGTATTTCTTTTTTTATGTACTTTTTTTTTTGTTTAATTTATCAGTCTCAAAATTGTTATATATATATATATATATCAGAATATATATATTCTATATAAATAAATATAAATTTTTCTACAAAAAATAAAGGACAGGGGGGCAGAGGGACAGGAGTTTGTAAGGAAGAGGAAGGGATGGAGAATAAGAAATTTTTTCTTTTTTTGTAAAACATTTAACAAGGAAAGAGGAGGGAGGAAGGGAAAACACAAAAGAAAAAAGAAATGGAAGGATAGATGTGTATACAAGAAGAAAAAAAAAAAAATCTTATATAACTAAAAAAATAAAAATTGAAAAAAATAATAATAATGGTAGTAATAATAATAATCTTCAATTATATATCATTGTTATTCAAAAAATTTTACGGCTAAGAGAAATTAATAATAACAAAAATACAGTTGGTTATAACAGCAATGACTATATAAATATCTTTTTTATTTATTATTATTGTTTAAAAAAAAAAAAAATTCTAAGTATACAAAAAAAAAAACAGATATGAAAAAAATAAAAAAAAAGGTGGTGGGGAAAAAAAAAGATACATATTGCAAAAAAAAAAAAGAGGGTGGGGGGGTAGAGATTTACTTCTTTTCATAAAAAAAAAAAAACAAAGAGCAAATTTTATTGTTGGGGAAAAGTAAAGTGGAACAATAATTTTTTAAGGGGGTGAGGAAAAGATCTTTTTAAGGAAGGAGAAGGTGAAAAATAAAGAGGTAGAAATTTGGAAAAAGAAACTCGCTAGAAACAAAGGGCTAAGGTGGTTTCAAGCAAGCGACGGCCAGCCTTGGGGAAGAAACAGTCCTTCCTGGTGTTGGTAGTGAGTGGATTGGGGGGTAGAAAACCTGATTTTTTTTTAAATCAACAACAACAAGCAGGTGGATTTGAAATACAGAAAAAGGGGAGAGAGAGGGGGGGAAGTGAGAGAATAAAAAAAAAAAAAATTAAAAAGACAGTAATAAAGAAAGAAAAGGAAGGAAATAAAAACAAGACAAGTGACTTCCTTACAGGATCTTGCTGGAAATGTAGCCAAAGACAAAGGCCATCAGAACCACAATAAAATAAAGAAGGTAAGGTAGATTAGGGGCATTGGGATCAGCCGTCGCTGTCTTCACTGGTGCAGCAGACTGTCTGGCAGCAAGCTTCTGCCTCATTCTCTCCTCCTGCGCCACATCAACACAAGCTGTGATCCTCCCTGCGCTGTGTGGAGACTTCTTACTTTTAGAGAGGAGTTCTCCTGCTGGAGCATGGCCAGATCCTCCTGCATCAGCTTGTAGTTCTCCACCAGGTTCTTCAGCTCTGGGTCTGCCGCGCTCATGGCCTGACATTCACCCAGCCCAGTGTTCACACAAGGTTGTTCCAAAAGTTGGTAAAAAATTGAAATAATAATACAGTTAAACCTGTCTATAGCACCCCCTCTAAATATCGCCTCCCTCTCTATAGCACCCAATTTTAAATATGTAGTACGATGCGATTTGTATTAAAAGTGACCTGTCTATAGCACCCTATTTTGGTGTGTCCCAAGAGGGGGCGCGCTATATACAGGTTTAACTGTATTATTCGGCATTATGTATAATCTCTTTGTATTATTAACCAAGTAATAAGAAAAACAAACTTTTGGGACAACCTTATATTTAGATGGTGGAAGATGTCAATAAACAGAAGCTTTGATAAACTATTAGTTTATTTCTCTCTTTTTTTTTTTTAGAATTAGCAATTAAAATTTATTGCTATACATGCCATTTTTGTGTATGGTGTAAGATTTTTAAAAAGCTTCAAAACAGATATCCAAAATAGACACTATATCATTGAAAGTCTTCTTCTACTTTCTTATATCACCGAAAGTTTAACAGATGAACAACCCAATAGTGTTTTGTTTTTCTTGTTTATCAATTGATACAAACAATTGATATTACACATAGTAATCATATAAATTTATAATATATATATAGATATTTTACTAAAATTTTACACAAATAAATTTACTGGCAATGCGTTTCTTTTTTTTTAAACGCATTGCCAGTAAATTTATTTTTTTCTCAAAATATTTTGAGAGATTGCTCCCTCTTTATCAATTTATTGCCACAGGGGGAGCAATCTCTCAAAATATTTTGAGAAAAAAATTGTTTTTTTTTTTCTTTACAGATACGTCCTTTTATATAATCTTAATTAATGGATCGCCTTTTGACTCAAAGTGTTTTCACTGTTTTTCTTGTTTATCAATTGATACAATATATATAGATAGATATTATACCAGAAAGAATGATCTATAAATATAAATGGTGCCTAGTTTTTGGGGTCTACATGTCCTTCAACAGGACTACCTAGCAGTATAACCTCTAGCTACCCTTGTTGAAGATTATGTTAGCCCTAGCTAGCCAGAGAGAGAAAAAAAATTGTACAAGAAACTTAACCCTGGAAACATCATTTTATTAAATAGTAGGTGGTTAAGAGAGACTGTTTGATAAGGCACAATTTGGATTATAAACACAAGGTAATAAGACCAAATAAATAAATAGTGTGTGACATTTCGGTAACAGCGTTGTTACCGAAATGTCACATACTATTTATTTATTTGGATTTGGTCTTATTACCTTGTTTTAGAGACTGTTTGCTTTTTAGTGTAGGTGAACACCACAAGTAGAAAGCAGTTGCACAACAATGCCCAAAAATGTACCTTGGCACCAAAACATATTTTGGCTTGTACTAAACAGGACCTTTGGGAGAGGCTGCTGCTCATTATCAAACAGCTCAAGGAGCATGGACTACATTTTGTGTAATCTTTGCACAAGAGAAGCAACAACTTGAAGCAGTCACTAACTGCTCCCAATAAGCCACTATATGTACTTGAGACCTACCTTGGGAGAAGGTTTGGGAGGCGAGGACTCAACGTGGGCAGCAGCCTTGTCTTCTTTGGCCGTCAGCAACTCCACGTTATTCTAGGACAGGCCACAGGTTGGTTTCTCCGCCAACAATGGTGATGGTGGTTACCTCATCGTACAAAACTCGCTCTCTAGGAGGTCTGCTAGTATAGAAGACAACAACTTTTTGCAATGAGCAGAAATTATGAAAAGTGTAAATGAAAACATTAAGACTCAAATGTTTCTTGTTGTTGTTGTTTCTTATCCCCTTGTGTAAAGATTACACAAATTCCATGAGTTCATGCTCCTCGAGCTGTTTTATGATGAGCAGCGGCCTCTCCCAAAGGTCCAAATGTTTCTTTCACACATTAATTAAACTTCTACTGTCCTTACTGCGATGAAAATATATTGGTAGGGCTAGGCTCATCAGTAGTAAAGACAGTAGAAGTTTGATTAAGGTGGAAATGAACATTCGCGTCATAATGTTTTCATTTGTTATATATAGATAGCGCGTTAATTGCTATATATGAGAAGTATGTTGTATCAAGTTGAATGGAATGAAACACAGGCGTGACACCTTACTGTAACAACTAATTATTGTAAATAACTTTACCAATTGTTGACCTCTTTGGATACCATACACACATATTTACATACACAAACATTCAGTTTAATGTACACATGCATATTTGAGGGAAATCTAAATATTAGGAATTTATATAACACAAAGAGATGAATAGCCAGCAACAAAGTCTTATCTAAAATAGTCCAGCTTTTTTTTTTTTAATCGTAAGGAGAAAGATGCAAGTTAACAATTTGGAGAAGAGGGGACAAAAATTCCCTAAATATATATTTAATTTAAAAAGACAAATTTTTTTGAAGAAATAGTTCAAAGAATTTGCACAGGGCTGTGTATCTATTGCCAAAATATCTCAGCACCAATTGAATGGAAAAAAAAAAAAGATATAAATACAGGAAGATAAAAGAAGGAATTGAAAAATTTAACACTTAAAAACTTTCCCTTCTGCAATGAGAAAAATATTGGGAAGGCTTGGATCCTCAGTTTCACCATTCACCAAATATTTCTAATTTTAGGCTGGGAGATTGTTCTACTTATTTCTATTGTGGGTCGAGCCATTTTCAATTCCAACTATCATTGAGAGTTATTCCACTTTGTCCTGGGCAATTATCTTTTAATTCCGCACCATTCTAAACATAAGGTGGTAACAAGACCAAATAATGTGTGACGTTTCAGTAACAGAGCGTTGTTACCATCATCAAGTTCAATTTGTTTTGTAAATACATTCTAAACTTTCTACAAAATCTGGATCTCTAATGTTTTCATATGTTGAATAATGTAAATAACTTATGTAAATAAACTTTTTTCCTTGTTTGGCGCAAGTATCCCTTGCGGGATATAGCGCTTTGGAAATAAATAAAAAATCAAGACAAAAATACTGAATGCACGCACTAATTACATACTGAAGTACATTCAGTACTTTTGTCTAATGATGATAACAAAGCTGTGTTACCGAAATGTCACATACTATTTATTTATTTGGGATTTTAAATGGATAAAAAATATAAGTTAAAGAATTTATCTACGCACAAGCCATGCCTATCTTTCGACTAATTGACCAAATGAATATGACCTTCTGGTTCTAAAAAACAAGCTTTGGTGGTGGTGATTGTATAGAAAAACATATATATTCATGGATGGCTTTTCATGATTTATGAAGAAATTGGGTTGCCCAAATATCAGGGAGCAAGCTAAATAAATGTTTAGTTTATTTTTGCTCCACTAGATGGCGCTCTGCCATCTAAAAACCACATGTTCTCGTGGTCAGGAGATGCCTTCTTTATTTTTAATATATAATTATGTACTCATTGATAAAGCACAATTGTGATTATAGATTATAATACAACAAGACCTAATCCAAATAATTTAATAGTGTGTGGCGTTTTGGCAACAGCATTGTAACCATCATCAGACAAAAGAATAATTTAAAGATAAAGAATAAATAAGAATAGATAAAGAATAAATTAAATAATTTGAGAACTTGCTGTGATATTTTTTCTCATTTATTCTTTGATGATGGTGACAATGCTGTTGCCAAAACGTCACATACTATTAATTTATTTGGATTAGGTCTTAGTTTCTTGTATTATGTACTCATTGTATATTGCAAGATATATTAAGCACTCCCACTTCTAAAAAACACAGTTAGGCACTTAGATCTTTAGATAAAACTAGGGAAACCGCTTGGTCTACTCCTACTGAAGAGCCAGGACTCCCTCATTATTTTCCTTTCTACAGAAGGGAGGAGAGAAAGAGAGATGAATGTAATTATATAGAAAAAAAAAAACAAGATGCTAAATAGAGAGACTTTACCTCAGCGACTGGAGAAGGGGATGGGAGAAGGGACTCGGCTGGGATTGGGGGAACATCCTAATTATGTCAGGGGGGTTAACAACAACATTCACTTCACTAACAAACAACAAATTTAGCTAAACTATAGGGGCATTATAACAACAACAAAAAAGCTTTATTAAGACCTTTTTGGTCTTATACAGATTCACCAAGTAGAAAACTGTATTATACAGAAATAACAATAATAGTAACAATAATCAACAATGGTATTTACAATGTATCAAATAAGGGGGGAAAGAAGAAAGAAAGGACTTGGTATAAACTTATTTACAAGCAATTGAGAACAAGCAGACAATTTTTTAACATATTTTTTTACATAACTGATATATTTTTTAACATCTACACATGAATCATTCTTTGTTTATTTCTTTCTCCATGTTTTAGTGGCTCTCATCTTTTCCTCAGGAAGGTTATCTGGATATAAATAACCCCCAATAGCGGTAGTATATGATAAAGACAAACCATTCTAAGATTTACAAATAAAAGTAAGAAAGATCAGTTTGGAATACAACATATGCAAAAAATAGACAGCATCAAACAACACTAACAAGATTTAGAACAGACCATCTCAAGCCATTGAAGATAGAAAATAATAACAAAATCTACCTCACTTGCCCAAAATGTAGCTTGGCACCTGCAGCTCCAGAACACATTTTGGCTTGCATTAGATGCACTAAACAGGACCTTTGGGAGAGGCCACTGCTTATCATAAAGCAGCTCGAGGAGCATGAACTCATGGAATTTGTGTAATCTTTACACAAGGGGATAAGAAACATGCAAAAAGCAATAATTCTGTAGTATAATAAGGCACAATTTGGATTATAGATTATAAACACAAGGTAATAAGACCAAATCCAAATAAATAGTGTGAGACGTTTCGGTAACAGCATTATTACCATCTTCAGACAAAAGTACTGAATTCAGATGGTAACAATGCTGTTACCGAAACGCCACACACTATTTGGATTTGGTCTTATTACCATTGTGTTTATAATTCTGTAGTAGAATTTGATGGTGCAACCTGAAAACGAAGGATAGAGAGACAAGATGGAATAGAAAGGAAATGAAAGTAAATTGTTGTGGGAAAAACTGTCCCAAGGGGGAGAAAGAGCCAGTTGGGGAAGAATGCTACATAAATGGACCATTTCTCTGCCTATCAAAACCTTTTCTTTAGAGGAAGGGGAGAATCTGGGGAGACATTTTAGGATCTCTTTCATAAAAGTGGGCATTTAATGAAGACCAGATGATATTTAAAAGGAATTGACAGATAAAAACTATATACTTACAACTTGAAAAAAAAATCACACACACCTTATTTTGGCCTCTTTCCTTAAAAGAAAAATAAAAGGGTAGAAAAAAATAGGCATAATTCAGTAATTTGTATTTATTTAAAAAAAAATGAACAACCAGATATTATCAACTAAAATACATGACTTACTGTTTTTATATAATAATGGAAGAGTTTTATTTGCACTCTGATTGGTCAGCTACTATTTAGTGACTATTGAGCCAATCAGTGTTGAGACAACTATATCTGCTAGGATTCTGGAAATATGTTTCCAGAAGCTGTTGGAAAGAAGAGTCCAAAATTGAAATATTAATAAAAACAGAAACTACTTCTTTGTAAGTTTCTTACTATATCTCTAAATGAAGTCAAATCCTCATGGCAACAACAACATCTGGGGAGCTTTTATGTTGTTATCACCACAGATAAAACAATTGTCACTAAAAAAATGATGTTATAACATTGTAATAAGTTCACAAATGTCTTAACCGTTTGTTTGAACACAGCAACATGGCTATAACAACACTTGGGGGAAAAGTGCTGTTATAGTGAAGCTTGCTTAACTGTATAATAAAAAAAAAACTGAGAAACTACTATGAAAAACTCTACAAAGGAATCAAAAGGTGACCAAATATGTAATCAGTGACATGTTACCTTGTGGATTCTTCAACTCTCTCAAATTGTATCTTGTAATTTATTGAGGCAACTACAATGTTCAATTCAATTGCCATCTATTGATATAATTTGTAACAATTCATTTTTTTTGGCAATGTGTTTCTTTTTTATTTTTTTTTGCTTATCCCTAGTACACGTGGTACAGGCCATGATAATCATGGTGGGTAGTTAGCGACTGCTTTTTACTGTAAGCGCACCACATGTCTACACATGTGAAAGCAGTTCGACTTTGCACTTACAAATGTGCCAGAGCCCCGTTTGGTTACTTGCACTCGCTGGTGGGGTTGGACTTTTGCAAGAATCGGGGGGGCCATTGGAGCATTTTTTTTTTAAAACAGAAAAAAGTGTCCAATGCGGGGATCGAATCCGGGTCGTAGTGGTCGTAAACCAAACGGTTTAACCAGCCTTCCACCGACCCCCCCCCCCTTTCTTTTTTATAATAGTATTAAATATTATCTCTACAGAACTTACTGCAATGGTAAGGTCCATAGGTTCCCTAAACACTCCAAACTACCTTCCATAGTAAATACAGGATATATAACAAAACCAATCCAATCCAATAGTAGAGCGGTCTGGAGATTGATTTGGTAAAATCGCTGAGAGCGTTCACCACTGATAAACCAAGCCCTCTCATTTAATAACTTTTATCATTGCAGTAAGGTCTGTAGAGATAATATTTGATACTATTATAAAAAAAGAAACACATTGCCAAAAAATGAATTGTTACAAATTATATTCTTCTTCTTTCTTATCTCCACTCAATCACACTAAGGTATCAAGCTTGTAAAGCTTGAGATTTTTTATGGTGTCTGCCGGGGAAGAGTAGAGCTCATCAATGGATGAGTCAATACAGTCAATAATATGTCTTGGGGTTGCAGGCTGAGAATTGCACTTAGTACATAGTGGGAAAACCCTGCAACCATTAACAAAATTATATTGATAGATGGCAATTGAATTTAACATTATAGTTGCCTCAATAAATTTACAAGGTACAATTTGAGAGAGTTGAAGAATCCACAAGGTAACAAGAATTTTTTTTTTATATAGCTGGTAACTTTTACCAAAATATCACTGATTACATATTTGGTCACCTTTCGATTCCTTTGTAGAGTTTTTCATTGTAGTTGTAGATAATATTTTATGCTATTATTAAAAAAAAAAACACTTCGGCAAAAAAAAAAGAATTTTTACCAATTTTTTTTTTTTTTGCTTATCCCTAGTACACGTGGTATAGGCCATGATAATCATGGTGGGTAGAAGTTGGCGACTGCTTTTACTGTAAGTGCATTACATGTCTACACATGTGTTAAGCAGTTTGACTTTGCAGTTACTTGCTCTCACTGGTGGGTTTGACTTTTGCAAGACTTGGGGGCCATTGGAGCATTTTTTTTTTAAACAGAAAAAAGTGCCCAATGCAGGAATCGTACCTGGGTCGTAGCGGTCGAAAACTAAAGGTTTAGACCCTCCTTCCACCGACCCCCATTTTTACCAATTTAAAGAGTATAACAACTCCGCCTTTGCCGGTCCCAAGCCCGGATAAAAAAAGATGAGGGGGAGCAATAACAAGCTCACTAAAAAACCTGGGTTCAGCTGGCCCGGCTGATAGTACCCTGTAAGGGCTCCTAATCAAGGAATACAGGATGAGCAGCGTTTGTACTCCATGTTAGGAGCGGCTGCACATGGCGTCTGTTCCTCATGTCAGAGGCGGCCATTTCTTTTGGAGCTAAGTCGGCCTGCCACTGAGTAGTGCTCCCAGTCTTAATGACAAAGGCAGACGCATTCTACTTCACCCAGTCATGATGATTGTCAAATACCATCAAGGGGTCACAACTTGATACCCTAATGATTGAGTGGAGATAAGAAAGAAGAAGAGTATAACACATCTCAACCAACAATAATCCAATACTTGGAGTGTAAAATTAAAAGAGGACTGACCTGAGCGGCAGCCGAAGTATTGGTGGAGGAGGTATTGAGGGGGGCATCATTGGGCATGATGAAGACACATTTCAGCTTGGAGTCCATCAGGTGGTTGGGGTGGGCATCTTTCCACTGTTGGTGGAGGACAGAGTTTGGGTTAGCTGTGCCTGCGGCCATACAACCAACACACTCACCAAAGTATCCTGGTTGATATCTCCGTCCGGGGCAAACATGGTCTGCACCATGAACTTGTGCTTGTTCTTCTCATTAGGGTCATAGTCAAAGGGCTGGAGCATCACTGCACACACAGCATTCATGCTTAGCTCTATCCTATATTCTTACTATCCCTAAATGAAATCCTCAACAACTTCTGAGACTTTTAAATTGTTATCACCACTGCTAAAAAAAAGTGACTAGAAAATGATGTTATAACATTATAATAAAGTCACAAATGTCTTAACCGTTTGTTTGAGCACAGCAACATGGCTATAACAACACTTGGGGGGAAGTGACATTATAGTGAAGCTTGCTTAACTGTATAATTAAAAAACTGAGAAACTACAATGAAAAACTCTACAAAGGAATATATAGTACAGTAATTAATAGATTATATACCTCATTAATACAACCCATCTTTCACTTATCAATAAGCCTATTTACTTTAAGATAAAGGCATCTCCTAATTGTGCCACTAACATTTGCTGATGGCTTACGTCATCTGTCAGGATATTTATTCACCACTATGTGCGCTTCAATGATTAGATTTTATTCCAACAGATGACGCGATCAATCAGAAGCTTTTAGTTTCATAATTAGATGCCTTTTTCTTAATTTACCAAATTATCCCATTACAATTTCCCCTTTGCATTTTTTTCCTATTTACTTGCATTTAAGCTTGACTAACGCCAGGCTTTAATTAAAGTGAACATTCTGATTGCTTGGGGGTGTTGAATTAAAGAAGTTGAGAACAGCAATCATCCCTGAGTAACCCAATCTAACCAAGTAAATTATACATTAGGTGATGGATGCCACATCTATAGTCAAGGAATGAAACTATTAGCACTTTATTTTTTTCTTCTTTTACAAATACTCTTCTTTTACTAATGCTGCCCTTACTACAATAGAAAAATAACAGAAGGGATCTCACCACTGATGATTTTCCCATTGCAGTAAGTTCAGTAGTAAATGTTGTCGTTAGTGCCCATCAAGTCAACTCCGCCTTTGCCGGTCCCAAGCCCGGATGAAAAAGGAGGAGGGGGAGCAGTAACAAGCTCACTAAAAAACCTGGGCTCAGCTGGCCCGGCTGATAGTACCCTGTTAGGGCTCCTAATCCAGGGATACAGGATGAGCAGCGTTTGTACTCCATGTTAGGAACGGCTGCACATGGCGTCTGTTCCTCATGTCAGAGGCGGCCATTTCTTTTGGAGCTAAGTCGGTCTGCCACTGAGTAGTGCTCCCAGTCTTAATGACAAAGGCAGACGCATTCTACTTCACTCAATCATGATGGTTGGCTTTACAAGTTTGAAACCCTAATATGATTGAGTGGAGATAAGAAAGAAGAAGAAGAAGTCAACTTTTGGTGACCCTATGGACAAATATGCTCCTATTTAGATCTGTTATTGACCATCATTCACAGATAATCTAGTGACCTTCCAGTATCTTCCTTGACCCCTTCTAGCCAGTTCATTGCCGGTTTTCCTCTTTCTTAGTAAACATATTTTTATATAATTTTTTTTTTTAAATCATGCGGTTAAATCATGCTAGATTCTACTCTTGTGTTAAGATGGTAACAAGGTTGTTCCCAAAAAATATGTAAAAAATTAGAAGAGACAAAACCTCAGAATAACACGGCAATTTAGATGTGATACACACAAAACAAAATTATTATAAAATACCAAGGTACAAGATGAAAAACTTTCCTTTTTTTGCATATCCCTAGTACATGTGGTACAGGCAATGGTGGGTAGAAGTAGGCGACTGCTTTTAACTGTAAGTGCACCACATGTGAAAATCAGTTCGACTTTGCACTTACAAATGTGCCAGAGCTCCGTTTAGTTAATTGCACTCGCTGGTGGAGTTGGACTTTTGCAAGAATCGGGGGTTATTGGAGCATTTTTTTTTTTAAATCATAAAAAAGTGCCCAATGCGGGAATTGAACCCAGGTCATAGCAGTCAAAAACCAACGGTTTAGACCATCCTTCCACCCGACCCCCAACTTTCCTTTTAAAATAGCAAAATATTATGATTTAAAATTGGAATAATCTGTATATAAAATAATACACATATATTTACTACAATATATTATTTAGATTTGGTCTGATCACCATGTGGGTATAGAGAGCTCAAATATCATGCATTTTGTTATCCTCATGTCTTTCCATTGTATTCCCCACAAACTTCTTTTTTCCTTCTCTTTATAGAACAAATATAAAATGTCTTTATCAAAATGACACATGTCCTTCTCTTTCAACAATCAAAATGATCAAGACAGGTTTCACATTTATAAAATCGTCCAATAATAGAGTTTTTTATAAACCTGAACATATCCTCTACAATAAGGAAAAATTCCTAGAATTCTTATTACATATAATAATACACATTTCTGACACCTTTCTGACAATAAAAGGAAAAAAAAAAAAAAAAGGTATCCCAAGAATTCCCAAGCAATTAGGTGTTCTTTACAGGTAGGTTCTACTGTATATAAAAACTAGTGTCAGTTAATATTTCTTTTTCTCAAATAAAATATTCCCTACTGCTCTTTCTACTAGGGAAATATATCAGTAGTCTTCTTCTTTCTTATCTCCACTAGGTATCAAGCTTGTAAAGCTTGAGTCATGACTGGGTGAAGTAGAATGTGTCGGCCTTTGGGAGCACTACTCAGTGGCAAGCCGACTTAGCTCCTAACATGGAGTACAAACATGCTCATCCTGTATCCCTGGATTAGGAGCCCTTACAAGGTACTATTAGCCGGACCAGCTGAGCCCAGGTTTTTTAGTGAGCTTGTTACTGCTCCTCCTCTTCCCATTTCATCCGGGCTTGGGACCGGCAAGGGCGGAGTTTAATAAAATATCAGTAGTGAACCCAACCAGTGGTTTGGTGTCTGTTGTTGAATAAATCCACCACACTGGGCGGTCTGCTTTTATAGGAACAACAATTTGCTGAATTTCTTGACAAAGGTATTGTTTTAAAAAGAGGAATACACATATTGGTACATACTTCTACTGCCCTTCAAATATTCTAACTGAGAAAATAACTGCCAGCTATTATTTATAGATACATAAAAACAAAAAATAAATTTCAAAATTCAAGGCCACCTATTTAATACCCTTTGTTTTAATTCATCGTGACCATACACTAAAAAAAAGACACCACTCTTTACTACCTCAACACTGATTGGCTGTTGAAGGTCATGTGACAGTAGAAGAGAGAACCAATCTACAGGTGAATAAACCAAACATCATACAAGTGTAAGAGGATACCTCTCTACAAAGGAGATAAGCTTTGATTACCAAAATTGACATTTTTACCATTTAGCAGATCTCCGGTAAGAGGCTAACCTCTTTGGTGGCAATTCTCTACTAAACTCTGCAGCGGTGGTAGAGGCAACATATTCATTAAACATAATAATTATCTTTTTAAAATAGTATTACTCCTTCCACCTGTTTACAGCTCACTCCCTGCCGCCTCACATCTTTGGATTAAAACTTCATTTTTAACTTCTTAACCTTCAACTAAACTACATTCCCTATAACATCATTTGGGACCAAAATTTCATGTTTTTATAACAATTATTACTTGGGGAAGCATCTTGTATTTTGCCTTGTAATATTAATAATTGCATGTATTGACAAGATGTCAATAAAATTAATTGTTAATTGTCAACTTTAGTTGTGCATCTAGGTGTTGTCCTTAAGCTAGTATAAGATGTCAAGTAGATGACAAAAGTAGGAAGCAACAGTATGCTTAGCTAGCAGGGAGGGAAAATGTTGCCATTGGCACAATGCCAGGCTGCTGTGTTGGTCAACTCTTTCCACCTGTTACAGCTCACTCCCTACAGCAGCTTCTCATCTTTGGATTAAAAACTCTTTTCCTCTCATTTTAAACTTCTTAGTCTTGAACTAAACTACATTCTTGTTATTTTTCTTATTAAATAATTTGTTAGAAAAAAATAGTCTAAACACATTTATTTTAAACAAAATTTAAAATATCAGAACTTATAAAAAAAAAAAGTTTATTTTCCTTCTTTAAAAATATTTACATTTATATTGTAACATAGTACAGTCGAACTTGGATAATTCGAACCCCAAGGGACCATAAAAAAATTCGAATTATCCAAAAATTCGAATTAAAAACGGAAATTATATATATAGGAAATTCTAGGGACCAAGATAAATATTCGAATTAAAGAGGTTTTCGAATTAAAGAAGTTCGAATTATCCAAGTTCTACTGTATTTATTAATTTTATTTTTTTTTATTAACAGAGTGGTCATTTTTATGTTTATAACTTGCGACTGTAAATTTCCCTCGTGGCTTATCTTTTGTTTACAATGCATAATTTGTCCTTCCCTGAAATAAATTGTTGTCTCCTCCTGAAGTTTTTGTCTTCCCTAATTTTCCACGTGGCAATATTAAAACTAATGTTGAGCAGTCATCACTCACAGTACACAAGACTGAACAGGCTTTCTACCCTATATGAATGATCAACATATTTAGTGTCAGAGGAATCATAGATTGTCGGACAACCGTCCCACATTTAGTCCACAAGCTTGGGCACTGGCACTTTGTAAATGCCAAACTGCTTTCTACGTGTATAGAAAAGTGGTGTAGTAACAGTATAAAGACATTGCTAACTACCCACCATGATTATCATGTCTTGTACTATGATAAGGCACAATTTGGATTGTAGATTATAAACACAAGGTAATAAGACCAAATCCAAATAAATATTGTGTGACGTTTTGGTAAAAACGCTGTTACAGTCACACTAATTTATTTGGATTTGGTCTTATTACCTTGTGTTTATGTCTTGTACTATATTTAATCTTCTTGGGAAAGTAAAAAAAAAAACTACATAAATCAATTTTGTGTAAATTTTGGACCAATATATTGAAAAAGACCAATATATTTAAAATTGAAAGACTACACACAAAAATAAAAAAAAACAAACAGAATACAAGTGGGAGACAGCACATTCATGAACTGTATGGGGGGCAAACATTACAAATCCCCTGATTTATTGGGTCATATTTCAAAGAGTTTTATGTTGTTGGCCTTATTTTCAAACACCACTAATTTGTAACACCTGTTTATACACTTGTAACACCTGGTTCCATGTAAATGTACTAGGTAAAATTATGAGGTCACAGTTTTAAAGCCCATTACAAATAAGTTCTTGTTTAAAATTGATTTTTAACTTTGGCACACACACACACACACACTTTTCTATGTATTTTCTTCTCTTCCTCTCTC
Organism: Cordylochernes scorpioides; assembly: GCA_030710605.1. Taxonomy (NCBI): domain Eukaryota; kingdom Metazoa; phylum Arthropoda; class Arachnida; order Pseudoscorpiones; family Chernetidae; genus Cordylochernes; species Cordylochernes scorpioides. The sequence goes on from CP092885.1 coordinate 59,562,402, forward strand.
TCTCATATGAGATGTAATATTGTCTAAGATGACAATAAATATTGTTTAAATGTCAATTGTCACACACACACAGAGGGGTTTAAAAACTTTAGAAGGGAAATATTGAGCCCAATGCAGTCTGTCAAAGAAAAAAATTACAAATAGACTGAGAATCGACCAATGGGTACAGAGTACCAAACAAGCCTCAAGTATGAACCAATCAGGTAAGCCCACCAGCCATTCAATATTTGTTCTCCTAATTTAGTTAATTAGTCATTCCTTTTATGGAGAAAATGGAAATTCTACTTCCTCCGTCCTCTATAACGATGGGTTGTTGATTGCTCTTCCCTTCATTCACTTGTTCAAACATAACATGGCACCATCATCTAGCTAGAGGAAAGGTTATTCTATATATAACACAATAGTTCACAAATTTATTAAATTTAATCTCGAGATATCATTCAACCAGTACGTATCATACACCCCCCACACACGTATATTTTCAAAATTTTGATTTTCAAACTGAAATAAGATATATTTTTCTCTCAATATATAATAAGTATTTAAAATATGTATATAATAATGTGTATATAAAAATAGTATTTATTATTAAGTTGTTAAAGTGATAATCCTGTTGAAGGACTGACAAGTCCGAAAGTTTGAAAATAAAAAGTTGCACAAGAAACTTAACCTTGGAAGCTTCATTTATTTTATAAAGATCACTGTGTATCAAATCTCTCTCTTAGATGTTTCAACATTGAGAAGAAAGACAATTTAAGTTTCCCAGAAAAAAACAAAACATAAGATACAGTTTATCCTTGATTAAGATCCGAGCCAAGGGGAGCTGTGATATTCTGTCTTAGATCTATTTATTCTATTGTCATTAAGAGAGAAATAGGTGTGGGAACTATATCATGAGTATAGGCTGTCAACAAGATGTTTTAATGCTCTGGCTGATGGTGGCCAAGCTAAATCTACATCTATTCTATATACATATTGGCGGCCTATATAGCTATATATAAGCATTGTATGCAAATTATAATGTTCCCTCTGGCTGAGCTCTTGTAAAAACTCACACCGCATGAACCATTAATTATGTACTAAGGCTTTTAGAACAGTAGAATTATACTCATGGTCAAAACTTGGGGAATTGAAAACTCTTTGATGTTCCCAGTTGTCCATTTTTTGAAGGAGACAGAGGTTGTTCACACTTGGTTATCTCGTGTATCTTCAATAAAGGTCACTGTGTATCATTTTTCAAGATTTATTGTCCGATATACATGCTAAAAGGTACAATTTCCTGTCCATGAGTGTATTCTAGTCTCCAGTGGGATTGTTCTGTCTGGAATGGTGCCAACTAGGGAGATATTTCTTTACCTCCCCATTCTCTTGGCAGGCCATGCTGCCATATTGACAACAGCACTAATTATATTTTATATATTAATATCTATTATTCATATATTTATCATTATATTTATTCATATTTCACAAGGTAATAAGTACAAGGACAAAAGTACTGAATGAGAAATTTTACCACAGCATGGTTTAAATAGTTACTGTTATCAAGTGTGTAAACAGGATAGCAGATAAGAATACTTTTGTCTGAAGATGGTAACAACGCTGTTACCGAAACATCACACACTATTTATTTATTTGGATTTGGTCTTATTACCTTGTGTTTATAATCTACTAGCCGAATGACCCGGGCAACGCCCGTGTTTTACCTGATTGAGTGTTTTTATTCAAATACTATTTGTTACAATTATAAATTGGTGCCTTAAATAAATGCATATATTAGTTAATAACTATAGCCTATGTGCTTTATCTGTATGTACTGTTGGCTTCCGTAGGCGTCTCTTACTGGGAAAAAGAAAGAGAGGATTCCATTTAGTTATTAACTAATATATGCATTTATTTAAGGAGCGACCCGCTCCAACACAATAGTTACAAAAACGAAAAAGTGAGTGGGGGGGGGGGGCAAAGGTGGCGTGATCGTAGCCAACCAATAGGAGAGCGCCATTCCAAAAAAAAAAAGCAAACGGTGACAGAGATGAAAACTGAAGAGTTGATTAAGAACGCATGATGCTCGTAACTGTATAATCTATAATCCAAATTGTGGCTCATCATTTATTCATATTTATTCTGTATTTAACCTTATATAAATCTTATTTGGACATTGTAATAAATCAGTTTCAATCTCAATCTCTCTCAACTTGCTGATTCTTACAAAGAGTCATGTTAGAGCGGAAAGTATAAACTGAGGCACTTATTGTCCTTTTATAAGAGCCTTAACCTTTATAAACCACCTCACCTTTATTACATACCACCATCACACATTAGAAACACAAGGTAATATGACCAGATTCAAATAAATAAAGTGTACGACATTTCAGTAACAGCTGTTACCAAAACGTCACAGGCTCTTAATTTGGATTGGGTCATATTACCTTGTGTATCTAATCTATAATCCAAGTTGTGTGCTTTATCAACTTTATACATTAAAACTCATCTAATAAAGTCTGTATGTGTTTATTGCAAGTCTTTGTTTTATCACCAGTTACAATCTCTGATGAAACTAGAATGTTTATTACAAGTTTTTTTTTCCCCTTTATTACAGTCACAATGTTTGATCGCAGTTTTACCTATAGAGAACCATCCTCTATATTAAGGTCAAACCTTAGAACGGCTGAAGACCTTAATAAAGGTGTTTCTTCCAGAAGGTTGGCTATCAAGATTCTCTGTATCACAGCTACATTATTTGTAATTTCGAGTGCCAACAACACTTCCTGCACCATTCCAATCTCACTTGTAAATTTTGTCAAACAGGACTCTGGCATCTTGGAGATGCATAAAAAACCAACTTACTGTCTACATGTATAGATGGGTGGTGCACCTACATTTAAAAGGTAACTACCTACCATGATTGATTATCATAGCTTGTACCACATGTGTATTTGGAAGTAAAATCTCTCCCGGGACATTTATCCAGAGGCTGTAAGAACCTCAATACTGGAGTTACAAACTCATGGTAATACGACCACCAAATTTAAATAAATAAATAAATTAGACAAAAGTACTGAATGATGGTAACGACAGTTACCAAAATGTCACATACTACAGACCACCAAATTATACCTTATTTATAGAATTGCAACATATTGTCATACTATAACGAGACCTGTTTTCTAGCAGAGTGGTATTGTGGGTGGTATCATATTCCATAAAAACATTTATTCTTCATCAACAGAGTAGAGGTTTCTTAGCCATTAACCCCCCTTTAGCTGTTAATTCAATTGTAACAAAGCCTTTATAGAGCAAGACTCTGGAAGACAAAAACTTTGACTAAAGGACAGATAAATAAGTCTTTATATTTGGTGTGTAAGAATAATTTCTCAGAGTCAAATGGTCAGATAAGTTTGACAAAGCCCAAAAATTATTTCTTGAAAAAAGATACTTCGGCCAGTATAAATCTTTTTATTACCTCGACGTTTCGACAAAAAGCTTTTGTCCTTGTCAGGAGCAAACAAAAATTAAAACATATAGCAAGGAATTAAAAATTATTCTCCGTTAAAGATTTATACTGGCCGAAGTATCTTTTTTCAAGAAATATGAATGCCGGCCAGGCAGCCTCTATCTTCACGAAAGACAAAGAAGTTTGGAGGTAGATATAAAGAAGTCTTCTACGTTGAAATAATCAAAAGAAAATGGAAGTTTGCCGGTCATGTACTCTGAGGACCATTAGGAGATTGTCGTACTGAAAGGAGGATGTACTTTGAAGAATGAAAGGAGTAACTAATGGTTTGAGATTAGTAAAAATAAAGAGAATTGTATCTGCTATGATGAGCTCTACTCATCATCAGCAGACACCATCTCAAGCTCTACAGGCTTAATGCCCTAATATAACGACAACATAAAGCTTTATTTAGACCTTTTGATCTTATACAGATTCTCCAAGCAGAAATGTAGAATACATAGAGGAATAACAGTAATAGTACCGTGACCAGCAATGTTATTTACAGTATATCAAATAAGGGGAAAGGAAGGTCTTATCATAAACTTATATACAAGCAGTTCTTTTTCTTAAAGAACAATAATTTTGACACCCTATATGATTGTTGAGTGGAGATAAAGAGGAAGAAGAGAATTTATTGGAGTGAAGTGGTATTCCATGATGACCATCACGATGTGAGAAATGGCACTACATGATGATCAAAACATGAGCACTGTTGCATTCAAGTTATACTTGATTTTGATAAGGCAACCTGGGTTTATCCGGACATGTGCACATTGTGCTAGGAATTCATCATGTTGACTTATTGAGTCATTTTTCAAAGGGTTTTGTGGTTACATAGACTCGGTTTTCAAATGTTATCTAATTTGTAATGTCCAGTCTCCATATAGGGATAAGCAACCACTTTGCGATGATCATGGGTTTATCTGGACATTTTGCCTTGATCATCGCCAAAGTGGTTGCTTATCCCTATATGGAGACTGGACATTACAAATTAGATAACATTTGAAAAACAAGTCCACACGACAACATAAAAACCTTAGAAAAATGACTCAATAAACCAACATGATGAATTTCTAGCACAAGTCTCACAACACACACTGTCATCTACATAATTTACCTATATATTGGTTTAAAAAAAATCAATAATAAATTGGTTAATTTAAGATTATGACATTTGTTTTAGAGAGTAATAAAGTACAATTTAGATTAGAATCAAAAGGAAACAAATCCAAATTATTGAAGTCTTACAGCATTTGAAGATCATTTGTTTGGAAAAAATATATGGCTATTTATTGGTAAAATAAATGATATTTTGATCCACACACAATATGCCTTTTTATTTGAATATTTATTTATGGATTGCTCTATTTTAAAAATATATATATATGGCTATGTCAACCTATTTTTTAAATATATAGTTGTCTATGTTTCGGTAACTCGCTCTGTCACTCTCCTTAGGGGAATGATTTACATTGTTGACATAAACATTTCAGTAATTTGGGTTTTGTAACCTTTATTAACTCCGCCTTTGCCGTTCCCAAGCCCGGATGAAAAAGGAGGAGGGGGAGCAGTAACAAGCTCGCTAAAAAACCTGGGTTCAGCTGGCCCGGCTGATAGTACCCTGTAAGGGCTCTTCTTCTAGGAAAACAGGATGAGCAGCGTTTGTACTCCATGTTAGGAGCAGCTGCACATGGCGTCTGTTCCTCATGTCAGAGGCGGCCATTTCTTTTGGAGCTAAGTCGGCCTGCCACTGAGTAGTGCTCCCAGTCTTAATGACAAAGCCAGACACATTCTACTTCACCCAGTCATGATGGTTGTCAAATACCATCAAGGGTCACAACTTGATACCCTAATGATTGAGTGGAGATAAGAAAGAAGAAGAAGTAATTTGGGTTTTGTAACCTTTAGGATTTGATTATAGCCCTAAAACCTGAGAGTCCGCCACAGAAGAGGCCTATCTTACCTGCCACAACCACATTTTTTTTTTTTTTGCTTATCCCTAGTACACGTGGTACAGGCCATGATAATCATAGTGGGTAGAAGGTGACTGCTTTTACTGTAAGTGCACCACATGTCTACACACGTGAAAAGCAGTTCAACTTGCACAGAAGAGGACTGTCTTACCTGCCACAACCACGCTCTGCTTGGGCTCAATGATGCCGCTGTTTGGACGCACGCAGTACCGCTTGGGGGCCGTGGTCTTCACTTTGAAGCAGATCCTGCGGTCTGTAGGGTTGGTAATCTTCAGATGGGATGTCACAACATCTTCAAATGGGCCTGTACACACACACACACTCAATCAATACATTTATATACAGATTCTCCTGAGATGTACAGAAAAGGAGTAGGAAATATGATATACATTATATGTACATTTATATGATACATATGATACAGGTTATGGATTAAATGATACAGGATTACATAGGATTACATGATACAGGATTACATAGGATTACATGATACAGGTTATATGATACACAAGGTACATTAGACCAAATAAAAATATAATGTGTGACATTTCTGTAATAGCTTTGTTACTGAAACATCACCCACTATTTATTATTTGGATTTGGTCTTGTTACAAATGTGTTTTTATTAAATCTATAATTGTAACTAATCCAAGTTACACCATAAATATGTACATATAGAGATAAAATTACATAAATATACAAGTAATTCTGTAAAGAACAACGCCCAGTTAAAGTGTCTTCATACAGGAGAGCAGCTAAATAGTAAAAATGGTAATTTTGGTGATGAAAAAAACTGTCCTTTATAGAGAGATATCATTTAGCGGGAGTGTCCTCTCATAGAGTATGTTCAACTTTCGGAGTATATATATATATACTCCATGAAAAGACACTGTAACTAGAGGACACCTCTCTACAAAGGACAGTTTCAATCACCAAAATTTCCATTTTTTTACTAATAAGCAACTCTCTGGTAAGAGGTAACATCTCCCTAAAGGACACTTTGCTTCTGCAACTAGGTTTACAAGGAGAGGTTCTAGTGTATATATATCTATGATACATTTTGAATGATAGAAAGTAAATTTCCAGTTTAGCTTTGTTCATAGTTTCTCTCTCCCTCTCATTTCCTTAAATTCAATTTTATGTATGCAAATTAAACCAAAATCTCTAAATTCAATTGTACAATATAAATCTTTTAATATGTAAATTTTAAAGCAGTTAACATGTATGTAAATTTTGTTTTTGTATAAAAGATTTGGAAAATAAAGAGAGAGATGATTGAGGTGGAGACAGCCACAAACGAATGCTAATTTTTCACACATCTATAGTCGAAATACATCATATATATATATTTTTAACTACTTAGATGCCCCTATCAAAACAGTGCTAGTAGGATCTAATTAAAGTAACCCCCACTCTCATCTCAGTATTTATATCATGATGGCTATTCACATTGAGTAACCTATTTTTTCAAGGAAAAAAATTGTGAGGCGTTACTCTCTCTCTCTCTCTTATTTACGTAGATCTAAAAACAAAACAGGTAAAATATGTCAGGCAATCAATATTATCTATATATATATATATATAAAAATGAATGTATGTCTGTCTGTTTGTCCTTTATGCCTGACCAAACCACTCATTGGAACGCCATGAAACTTTGGGAAGTTATTTAGTATAGTACTAGGAAGGTTTTTCTAGCAAATAAAATTTTTGAAATAACTTTTCGCCTAAAACTAATCAAGATAAATATTATAATTTATCTGTTATAATTCAACAATCTGCTCTAAATATTATCATGATGATACGATGATTTTGTAATGTAGAAAATTAGGAAAGACAAAATTCAGGATGACACGGCAATTTATTTGAGACAAGAATAATGATACAATTCCAAGGCAAGATACTATTCCTTTAACTTCCAATTACCGAGGGAACCAATTAATATTGATTTTATTCAACTTATTGAGTATTTTTAAAGGGACCGGGAAAAAATGTTCACTTTATCGAGAGATTCGTTAGACAAACTTTTACTCGGGTAAAACCCGGGCGAAGCCGGGTACATCCGCTAGTTATAAATAAAATATAGGTACAAGAAGTATGAAAATTAATCAATTTGCAAAAATATATAAAAATAAGATCAAATATGGAAGCTAATGTCTTAACAAAGTCATAAAAAAAAGTTTGTTTTTCTCCCTTCTTTAAGCTATTGATGCTTTCATCTTATTTTCTTTATATTGAGAAAGAAATTTGCATTTGGTTAGAAATCTAAGAGTTACCTTCAACAAGCTAACAATCAAAAGAAGGTCGAAGTGTATATTTGCATAAACCCAACCTATATATGCAAAAATGATTTTACTATAATCCATATTTACATTAGATAGGACAGTCCTAGAGAAGCAAAATGTCCATAGTTCTTTCAAAACATCACTTTACTGTATTCAATAGCAAATGCAGGGTTTATAAGAAATTCAGTCCAATACAATAGTGAAACAGTCTGGAGAATTGGATTTAAATGGCAAAACTACTGGGGAGGGTTTACCCCTGATGGGCCATATTCTCCCCCTTTCAACTCTTATTCATAGCAGGATAAGGAGGGGGGGGAGGGTGTTGGAATAAATTTATATTATAAAATAAAAGCGGCGTGCATTAAAAAATATTATGTTTATAATTTTTAGGTGTAATATTCATGTTATGAATAGTAATTGGCCTTTAACAAAAAGCAACTTTACCAAAAAGGTTAAAAAAGGAAACATCAGACAAGGAAAGAGATATCAGGAAAGTCCCATCTTATCAAACCATCTGTGAATTGGGTCATTTCCAGTGAATATAAAAAAAAGGGCTAGGGAGGGGAGAATTTCTTTTTGAAAAAATGTCTGCACAAGGTTGTGAACCAAAATACAGTAAAACTTCCACGGAATTAACAAAAACTGGATATGCAAATCTAATCATATTTACATATTTTCTTCTATTTGCATATGCAGTGAAACTTCCAGTGAATGACCCGTCTGATAAGAAACCACCTCCCTCGATGGCCGCTTTTCTAAAATCAAAAGTGATCTGATGAATCCAACCTCCAATGAGAGATCAGGAGTACACATTGTTGGCGGTTTTTACTGCACTTCTCAAGGACAAAACATTTCTCTTAAGACAACTTTCTACATTGCGGTATTACAATGAAAATTTCTTGGTGGTTCTTGAATGGATAATGTATTCCTTCAAACTTTTTATTAAAATTCCAACAACTTATTATATTTTAACATAGGATAAGTAAAACAAAAAAATATTTTAACATACTTCAGACAATAAAGAAATTTTGCATAATGGCAGCATTGTCATCGGGATTGGGCAAGTGTAAATATTTTCAAACTTCTAGGTGGCCTGGAAGTTATGTTAAATTTCTTACAAGATATGTGTATGTAACAGATATCAAAAGAAGCTAAATAAACTTTTAAAAATATATATACCTATCCCCTGATTTACACGGTACTTGTTTCACACGTTTTCGCTTTTACACGGTTTTCCAAATAAGTTTTTTTTTATCACACTATACTAAATGCTACTGTGATTGAACACATGCGCTGTGTACACATCTCACAAGGAATCCTGAGCTTATGTGCTGACTACATATTTTAACCTGTCAATGCATTTTATTTCTGTGTACACCTATCCCCCGATTTACATGTTTTTCTCAGGAACGTATTTACCGTGTAAATCGGGGGATAGATGTATATATAATAATTTTTTTATAGAAAATAATTTATAAAGTAAATGAGAGATTTCTAACAGAGCTTTGATCAGGCTTCTCTATGAATGAGGAATTACGCTTAAAAGAGGATAAAAATACGTTGGGACAAAACCTGTTGCAATTTTCAGAAAAATAAATGACTTGAGTCAGACCACATTTGCTTGGAATGGCATAGGCGAGGAATGCCAAAAAATGTGTCGAATAAATTTACAACAATTCTACAATAAAATTTTTATGCTATATTTTATTTATATGTTCTAAATCTCTAAATCAATCACAAGGTAATAAGACCAAATAAATAAATAGTGTGACGTTTCGGTAACAGCGTTGTTACCAAAACGTCACACACTATTTATTTATTTGGATTTGGTCTTATTACCTTGTGATTATAATCTTTAATCCAAATTGTGCCTTATCAACTCTAAATTCAATCTTGGTTAACAAGCAAAATAAATCAATCTTTGTAAGCTAGACGTGTGGGGGTAAAAACATGAGGCTGTAGAGGTGAGACTACAAAAATTAATTCAATGCAGAATAACAAATCTATAAAGCATAATAAATTATCTTTAAATTATATGCTTTAATAACCCGAATATTTTATAATATTTTTCCTAAATATACCATGAATAATACATGGTGACCTTTATTAAATAACACACGAGATAACCAAGTTTGAAAAAAAAAATTTCTCTGTCTCCTTAATAAAAAATAGACAACCAATGACAGACATCAAAGACTTTACACTTCCTTAAGTTTTGTCCATGAGTGTATATATATATATATTTTTTACTTATCCCTAGTACACGTGGTACAGGCCATGATAATCATGGTGGGTAGTTAGCAACTGCTTTTACTGTAAACGCACCACATGTCTACACATGTAAAAAGCAGTTCGACTTTACACTTACAAATGTGCCAGAGCCCCGTTTTGTTAATTGCACTCGCTGGTGGGGTTGGACTTTTGCAAGAATCGGGGGCCACATTTGAGCACTTTTTTTTTTTTTTTAAACAGAGTATGTATATATTCTAATATACAATACACACAGAGTAGGTGCAGTGCAGCTATGCAAACAGTAAACTGAGAGATAGACTCTAAACACATTATCAAACTAAGTAGAAATACAGTAGAACCTCCTTTAGCAGACACTCATGCTAACGGTCACCTCTAAACAAAGGACAGTTTTAATATCGCCAAAATTTCCTTCCCATTGTAAAAACAATTGTGCTTGGTAACATTCTCACTAGCAGACATCCCCAAACAAAAGATGCTTTCCACAAATACACCATTACCCCCAAACCACACTGTATTGACTATCTATTGATAAGCTCTACTCAGCATCCCCGACAGACACCATCAACAAGCTTTACAAGCTTGATACCCTAATATGATTGAGTGGAGATAAGAAAGAAGGAGTTACATGATGGAGTGCAATAAAAAGCCAACTTCCATTATAAAAGTGAAACAAGAGGTTTGGGAGTGGTATTTAACTACTTTATCAAATGTTAAACAAGAGGATATGTTAAACACAAGGTAATAAGACCAAATCCAATAATCCAATAAATAAATAGTATGTGACATTACGGTAACAGCGCTGTTACCGAAACGTCACACACACAATTTATTTATTTGGATTTGGTCTTATTACCTTGTATTTATAATCTATAATCCAAATTGTGCCTTATCATTTCCTTGTTAAAATAAATGTGTTTTATGATGACTGGGTTCTGGTCTCACATATAATATTGATATGGAACAAATGAATGTTGACATGAAGCCAACCCAGCGGAACAATATAGAGCTATATTTATTAAATGAGAATCATAATAAATTAAACACAAAATAAGTTAGTTGACATTCACTAGGGCAAATATTGGGAAAAGGTCTAGTTAATACTCTTCTTTTTTAAACACAAGGTAATAAGACCAAATAAATAATTAGTGTGTGACGTTTCGGTAACAGCGTTGTTACCGAAACGTCACACACACTATTTAGGATTTGGTCTTATCATACAGTACTTTTGTCTTAAGATGGTAACAACGCTGTTACCGAAACGTCACACACTATTTATTTATTTGGTCTTATTACCTTGTGTTTATAATCTATAATCCAAATTGTGCCTTATCATAAAAAGTTCTCAATAAACATTTTCAGTTTTTTTACATATTAGCTAGATTATTAACGTTAAAAGAACTCATTTAATTATCCAATTTCATCGCAGTAAGGACAGTAGAAGTTTGTATTATGTATAAAAGAAACATTAGTGCTTTTAAATCCTTTCATTATTTTATATGTATAGATGGCGCGTTATTGCTTTGTGTTAATTATCCATTTTGTTCCAAAATAACTTTATTAGGTACAGCTTAAAAAGATTAACCTAGCTTATGTTATTTATAATGGATAATATGTAAAGTTTCTTTGCATATTAAAGAAAAAACAAAGTGTCCAAGGCGGGATTCGATCCTGCTTTATGGCTGTCGGAAATCCGACTGTTTATAACACTCATCCACAAACTGTTTCATTTAAATTTCAAACTAAAAACACTTGTAATGATAAATATCAATTTAATATAATTATATTTGGTCAAATGACTTTCTATAAAATTTTTATTCACTAAATTATATTGTAATATTAATAAGAGAGAAAATTTTAAAGATAGTTGAAAATATTTTTCTATAAAAATCTTTAAAATATATCACAATTTATTTATATTTGATGGTAAAAAATATCTAAAAATGTATACTACATATTGAATGAGAATTATTTTTAATTTATAAATGTAAAAAAAAATTCTCAAATATCAAAATCTAAACTAAAAATTTTCTATATGTTATCCAATAGGATTATAAAATTTAAAAAAAATGCAAATTCATTTTGATAAAATTAATATAATGTTTAAATGAAAGATAAAAGCAAATTACATCTCAAATAATATCCCTTTATATATATAACCTTTTACAAATTAATATTTTTTTGCATTTAAAATAGTTTTATTCAATATATATTAAAATATTGCTTCCCTATTGTAATTTATTTCTCAAAACTTGTAAGAGTAAAATATATATATATATAGTATTGATGTATTTTTAAACTACGCTAAAATGAAGTTTTTTTCTAAATATTTGAAGCAGTTAATTTAAAAATATAATCCAGAATGTATATGAAACTTATATAAGTTTAATTTAAAATGTAATGTGATAATTTTTATTTACTTTTATGCCAAAAACAAATGTCCGATTTAAAAAAAATAAGCTCCCTGCATACCTCTAACGTCTAACTATAAATAAGATTTGCGATTAAATTACATCGGAGCGAATTTCAACTACATACGCACAATAGAAGATTTATTAGTTCTCAAGTTACTATTAAATGACGATTTTACGCCCAAACAACGAAATATATACATTTATAGGCTTAGTTAATTTCCAACTAATACTTACCCTTAAAATGCAATTCAGTCGGCGGTTCTAATATGAGAACCTGATCAAGCTTTGACATTTTTACTAATTTTTAAAGTCTCAAAATCTAATTGCTGGACAAATATATTTTCAATTTTTTTTAATCTATAAAAATGAATGATAAAATTACCACTGCAGCATACTGTTCGGAAAAGCAATTTGGTTGTTTGTTTGCTTCAAATTTAATACTCTGTTTTAAATGAAATTTTAAATATTTTTTTGAAACTTTTTTCAAAAATTGATAGCACATTTTGCTACTAGCTTCAAACAATTTTTATATCGCTTATGAATTTAAAATGGTGATTTAATGAATATTCAAGAGTTTATTTATTCTTTAACGTTTTATTTATATATATATATAATACCATTAAGAAATTTTCAAATATATATCAAAAAACAATATTAATTTTAATTTAAACATTTTATTTCAAATAAAAAGCGATTACGTAGTTTACCAATTAAAACATATTATACTATATTTACTTAAAATTAATAAAGAATTTGAAATATACATTTTTTTATTTTATTAAGGAAACTTATGGGGTATTCTGGTGACTACCTTAAGGTCAATTTTGTTTTTAATATGTATTTTTTGTTGTTTTGCCTATATAAAAGGCTTAAGGCACATAGGCACCAGGAGTCTGGGTTACATTAAGAGAGAGAGATTGAGATTGAAACAACTTTTATTGATCGCCCATATAAAATTATATAGTTCCAAGAAAAATAATTATATTACATATTTATAAAAGAAAGTAAAATATATATATAAAATAATAAATATTTACATCAGCCTTCTCTGAAGGGATGTCTAGACCTTGTCAAATGTTCAAGGCCGCCCTGAGTTCGGAAAGGCCCATTGACCACTACTTCACCATCTTCAACCTCATCATAGAGATGGGCCAAAATATAGTCAGCGTTTAGCTCTATGAAAATATTCTCTACCTGATCAGTCATGTCTTGGTTCTCCTCTTCAGGAGCCGCAGATGGCTCATAATGGCAACTGGCTGGTGCTCGGCGCTGGAACAGGAAGCTCAGGGGCTGGAGTCTCGTCGGGACAGACAGTGAAGTAAGTTTGCCCTGGGCGAAGGCGCGGCAGGGCTGGAGAGTGTTGAGGGGGTCTGCTTAATGGGTGCAGACAATTCCGCAGCTGGTGTTGAGAGAGCGGAGTTGTTGGAGGGCATGGGCTTGGATGGGGGAGGCCTCAACACCCTGCCTTGATGTTTTCGGCTCCAGATTTTTTAGAGCGCTCGTTATGGGATTTGGCTTGGGGGTCAGGTCCTCCTGCTGAGCATTGGATGGCCTTGATGGAGGTGGGGCTGGGTCCACAGCAGCAGGTGTAGGTGCTGCAGGTGGGGCTGGTGATGCAGCTGGAGTTGGTGCTGCAGCCTGCATGGTGTACATTATGTACGAGGCTTGGTCCAGCCTTGTGTGCGTGCAGCAGGAGCATCCACAGGGAGCACCAGTTTGTCTTCCTGGACACCAGTTTTACGCGGACAGTTTGCGCGTTTATGTCCATGCTTAAGGCACAGGGAGCACTTGATGCCGTAGGTCACATAGATGTGTGTGACCACTCCCTTGGATTTGACATCCAGTCTGGCAGGTATCTGGGAGAGCTTTATCCCGTCTCTCAGAGTGATGAAGGCCTCCCAACGAGCATCGGCTCAGAAAGAGTCTTTTGAGCTGCATCATCTTCTGGATGATGGACGTGACCTGTCCGTAGGGTCGTAGTGCAGCGACGAGGTCAGCGTCCTCCACAAAGAATGGTACATTGCCGAGCACTAATCGCTCGGCCCTTTTTCTTAGAGGGAAGGCCCGCAGGGTGGCGTCCTCGATGTCGAGGCCTTCATCTATCAGCCTGTCGGCGAGTTGCACGCTGGAGAGGCCGACCAGGATGTGCCTTTCCATCTTCGTCAACTGGTAGAGGTGCCCTTGCCCAGCTTGGCTTCCAACGCCCGGAAGTACTACCCCTGGGGTAGATACACTGGTCCGCCTGCCCTGCTGCCGACCTGGCTCGAAAGGTAGCCTGATTCTGCCTGGTGGTCTGGCATTAATGCACCTTACTGGGTCTTAGCGTGGCTCGTGGCCTGCTGCTGTTGGGAGGGATTCTCGGTGGCTGGATGCATCCCTTTTTGGTTCCCGAGTTGGCGGTGTGGTCTGATTCGTGTGGCCTCTTCTTTGAGGCGCCCACTGTGGTAAAGTTCCCGAGAAGCTCGTCTTCTTGTTCCGCGCATTCAGCCCAGTTGCGGCGAGAATTTGCATTCTTGCCGTCGGCCACCTGCTCAAAATTTACATTTTCGCAATTCTTTAAATCAGAATGGCTTTCAGCCAATTCTGAAACTTTAGCCGATATTTCGGCGGAGACTTGACATTTTTGCATGGGGTTTGTTCGGGCTTGCAGCCCATTTACTTGGTTTTCAGCCAATGCCCCATAGGGGTTACAAATCATTATTGCCTTTTCTCTATCTCCTAAGAACGCGGAGATCGCGCGCCGCGTGGCCGCACGGCCGAGAGAGAGAGATTGATTGAAACTACTTTATTTCATATAAGATATATATATGGTTGAATACAAAATTGAATGAATGTGAATAAATAAGATTGAATAAGGATAAATATAGATAAATAAAAATATTTTCTCCTTAATTTTCATTTCTATTTTTAAATATTCAATGGAGAAAGTTTTCACGTAGTTCTGATAGATAAATAAATTAAAAAAATAAATATATATATTTTTTGCTTATCCCTAGTACACGTGGTACAGGCCATGATAATCATGGTGGGTAGTTAGCGACTGCTTTTTACTGTAAGCGCACCACATGTCTACACATGTGAAAGCAGTTCGACTTTGCACTTACAAATGTGCCAGAGCCCCGTTTGGTTACTTGCACTCGCTGGTGGGGTTGGACTTTTGCAAGAATCGGGGGGGGGGGGGGGGGGGGGGCATTGGAGCATTTTTTTTTTTTAACAGAAAAAAGTGTCCAATGCGGGGATCAAACCCAGGTCGTAGTGGTCGTAAACCAAACGGTTTAACCAACCTTCCACCGACCCCCATTTAAAATATAAAATTGGTAAATATACATATATATAAAATATATACAAAGTCTTCATTGGTAGCGCCCACCGCGGAAAAGGCTCTGTCACTGATGGACTGCTGCGAGATTTCTCTCCCACAGAGTGGGCAGGTCTAGGTGTTGACTGGTGTTACCCACCTCAAGACCAAGATGGTACTTGTAGATGGTAGCCTCCGCCACACTTGTAATCTTCATTGCTTGGGATGGAAACGAACGACAAAGAGCAAGGCCTGCAGATCCAGGGGCACTTCACAGGAGGCGAACACCTCCCAGAGCAGGGGTCGCAATGGCTAAGAGAGAGAGAGAGAGAAGTTTTACGCTTTAAATATTATAGAGTATAATAACCTTGAGCTCACATTTTTGTGACTCAACAAACAATAAACAATGCCTCTGTGATGGTGGTACAGGCCATGATAATCATTGTGTTTATTTAGCGACTGCTATTTTAAGTATACCACATATCTACACAAGTAGATAGCAGCTTGACTTTTGCATTGTTGGGACACCTTCGGGACCTTTGTGTATGCTGTAAGCATGCCACACGATTCACCCAAAACACCACCTAACCTAATCATGACCCAACCTTTCTTCCTCAAAGCTCTGTTGACTGTGAGGCTCAGATGGATCCTGAATCCTTAACCACCAAGCCACAGAGTATGAAATAAACTCAAAAGCTTGTTCCATGTGATCGAGAGACATAAACTATGGTGGCTGACTTGACCCTACCAGCACTAAGCATGGACTCTTAACTAAACTCTGATTGCCACATTCTTATGGGCAAGCCACAGACCCAAGGTGGCCACGAGCACTAAACCTTACCCAAGCAGACCCCAAGATGTCCAGGATCAACTTTAATGCTTTTTCATATATATATATATAATCAAAACAGTTAAAAATATAGATCAATATTTAACTTCATTGATTAGTTTTCAAATATCTTATTTTTGTATTTTTCCTCAAGGGCTCGATAGATTTAAAGATAGTTTGGCAACACAGAGAGAATATTATTTTAGAATGGGTAGAAGAAGGGAAAAGTAAACAAGAAGAATTGCTAAAGAGCGGAGAGGAGTTGTAGGCGCTGGCTGCGCTGGACTCATTTTCTTAATCCTGGATGTTGCCCTATGATGGGTTGCTGAATGAAAGTAGATGGGAAGGGATGAGGGGTTTAATAGGCACAAATAGCTGATTTTTAATTTTTTTGCACAAAGTTTTGGAAATCCTTCCTAGTAGTTATATTATATATATCTTTATTAAGTTATTTTTGTGCTTTTATATATTCATTTTTAACCCTTTGTGGGTACATAAACATATTTCTTTAGTATCCAAATAAAATATGTATAACTAAAGAGAGTGGGTATTTCTTCATTTGACATTTTGTATATATTTATATATAGGATACATCTTTAGATCTATATATGTACCATAAATGAATAAATGTGTGGTTCGCGCTTCTGAACCATTAGGGTCTACTTTTTGGGCATGTGGAAATTAGAAATCGGTTAAAATAAGCACAGATATTTTTTAACACACTTACTAATGTGCCAGAGCCCAATGGCTACTTGTGGCTATCTGCACTCAGCAAAAATGGGTGGGGGAGATAGGCATTGAATCTATTTTTCTTCAGAAAATAATGTCCAATGCGGGATTCGATCTATCCTGGTCGAGGTTGTCCAAATTTGACAATTTATACCTGTCCTTTACTTACATGTTATGTAGAGACCCATGGGAACTTCCAGTCTTGAAACCTCCAAATTTTTAGCTGGCCTGACACATCTAACCCTCATCTAGCGAGGTACTTGAAGCTGTAATTTACATCTCTTTCTGCAACTGTTGTAGTCCTTGCTACCCTGATATAATATTTTCCTGCTACTGGGGTAGCTACTGGCTAACCATATACATCTGATGGCTACCCTAATACACCTTAGTTTACAGTAGCTATTGAGAGGCAATTATATATCTCTGATGAATATCCATAATTCTGATTGCTTCTCTAATCACATTAGTTCCCTCAGCTGGCCAAATCTTGACTGTCCTGGGTAATCAGTTTCTACACTGATACTCTGACAACCCTGATATACCCTTGTCACTGTGGCTGAATTAGCTCTGAACTGACCATACATCTCTTTTGATATATCAATGAATACTCTTTAAATGTGAATTATCGATTCTGTATATCTATCATCATCCACGGGATGTTTTTTTTATGTTAGCTAATGCTAAAACGCTCTTGAATTTAGAATGTAAATAAATATATATTATATTATGATGCATTAGCACGTCATCTGTTATGAATATTCAAAACTATTATAGACTCTTATGATTCTTTTAAAAATTAAACAATTCCTACTGCCCATACTGCAATGAAAAAATTAATGGGATGGCCTGGCAAATCAATGGTGAAACTTCCCAGCAGTTTCGCCAGTTTAATATATATTATATTATTGTGTGATTGTGGTTGCTTAATTGTACAATATACTACATCTCTGACTATATAGATTATTTTTAAATTTTATTTTTAATGTCATAATCTAATTGTTTCGTTTTATTCTAACACAGGTGGCAGAAGGCAGCTCGCGGCGGTCAAGGTTGAGCTACGTCATCGCTGACCAATGGGGGGCCAGCTGGCGGACTGCCAGAGGGAGCTGGCCACCTTCTAGAACATTCTTCTTGCCACGTCGCCACCAGAGAACTATTCCTTTCAGAGCTGCGGCTTTAATTCATTTGTAAATTCTTTAAAATATTCAATGTAAAGAAAAATAAAATAAATTCATTTGTAAAGCTTGGGATGATTGCCTGACCAAGATAAGTAAACTTATTTCTTTAAACTAGTATAAACATTATATTCAATTAAGCCTAACGAGAACAAATTGTTTTGTAAACAATCATTCTGATTTTCCTACTTGCGTATTTGCCAAGTGGGAAACAAAACACTAATAAAAATGAATATGATGTGTATGAAAAAAATAGTTGGAAGATATAAATTGGCTAATATCATTTATATGGTAATATAACATGATTGTCATGTTGTATATAGAAACACATCTATAAATAATTATACACATGATTGAAGTGTGTCATTACCTAACCATATGTAATGTACTTTGTACAAACTGAGGATAAATAAATAAAACTCTGTAATAGATTAAGAGTTGAGCTAAAGCACGAGATTGAGATAGAAGTCCAACAAGGCTTAAATTTTACAAGATAACAGGGCGTTGCCAGAGTGTACAATGTCTTCTGATCCACGCCCTTGTTGTATCTGTTGAAATTCAATACTTCCTCACTGCAAAGATATATAAAGCTGTCAATTCATGAAAATAAATAGTCACTTAACCATCAGCGGAAGCCCTCGTCGGTTGCCACGAAGGTCCACTTCATCAACCATGTAGAACAGTAAGAACTCCTCTATCTCCATCTTTTCGCTCCTAGCCTGACTTTTATCTGTTCACGGAACTTTCCTAGAACAACTGTGTGTCTTCATTTTTTGTGTATGGTCATTCTCAAGCTTTTTACTCTGCCTCGACCACGACTGACTGTACTCTGTGAGAACTGTTAAAGGTCTTCCAAGGTGCAGAGAGGTACTGGAAAACTATCCACGCCCGATTGTCCCTCTCAGTTACTACAGGTTTGCCCCTCTCGGTTACCACACCACAGCGAGAGAGCTTCAGTTATCACAGTATAGCGAGAGTCGACAGGATTGCACACCATAGATTAAGTCGACTGGGGACTTCACCATATTTATATATTGTCAGTAGGAAATCAGAAGATAAAAATTAAATAAAATACAATATATTTAAGGCAAGCATAACAACAACAACATCCGCCCAAAATGGATGGGTTACACTTACACGCCTGCTCAAATTCATCTGAGGACTTTTCTGGGCTCAACTGAAGAAGGTTTAGTAAAAAATGGTGGATCTGCTGAGGAGAGCATGTCAAGTGGTGAGTCGTTTCTTTGGATATGAACAGGTTATAGATATTAAAATGATAAAGAGCAGTATTGCGATTTCACCGCCACTCTGTGTTGTGACGACGATCTAAATTCTATAGAGGTAGTCACTCACCTCTATTCTTGGTCGGCGGGGTTGAAGGTTCAAAGTTAAGGCGTCGTTGTTTATAACACTTTTAAAATATACGACGAAAACAGGAGGGAAAATTATATTTATTACAATTTAAGAAAATAAGTAAAGTATTATTTAAACATTTACACTAAAAGAATCGGAGATCAGGGCAAATTCTAGCGTTCGAAAAAAACTTGTTTACAAGTTCTTCCTCTATTGTTTCCTCATTTTTGCCGCTGCATCCCCGTAGCTGCTTCCGCCGGCCTCCCATTGGCTGCTTCGGACGTCTTCTTTTCCAACATTTCTCCCACCTTTGAGTTGGCGTCTCGACGACTCAAACATGGGAAGGAAAAGTTCAGTAGATCCAATCGGTTGGGTCTCTTGATGGGCCGTCCGTAACTTGACACAACATTCGGGGTATCAATGTGATGCTGCTCTTGTTGTGAAGTCAAAGGGTCCTCTTCAGTTGTCAATCGAACTTCTTGTGTGGGAGATCGCTCCGTTAGAGGGTCTCGACATCTTATCTCGGGCGTTATCTCTAAATTGTAGAGTTTTTGAATAGGTCGTATTTTATCACCTGATGAAGTTTTCACTTTCGCAACCCTCACAAGTCCGTCTTTTCCTGGATAGAGTTGGATTATTCTGGCTAACGGCCAGTGTAGTCTCTTTAAACTCTCTTGTCCAATGAGTACCATGTCTCCCACCTTGAATGGTATGGTAGTCTTCAGGCGTCTCGTTTCTTGTCTCAGGAATCCAAAATATTCGATACGAAATCGTTCTCTAAGATCTTCTCGTACACGTTTGATATATTGATATTTGCGGGAGAGGGTCTGGTTATCAATCAAGTCCAGGTCTGGAACGCCAACCTCTCTGACCTCATGTAAGAACAACGAAGGTGTCAATGGAGCGAGATCCTCACTTTCTTCAATTAGGTAGGTCAGTGGGCGTGTGTTCATCAAGCTTTCGACGTCCCACATTACCGTGGACAGTTCTTCATATCCCAAGGAGGTTTGACCGAGAATCATAAAGAGCAATTGTTTCATCATTCCAATCAAACGCTCCCAAGCATCAGGCGGTATGAATTTCCAGGTGATGTTTTTCAATGTGGGATCACATTTTAATCTCGAAAAATCAATCTTCTTTAAAGTATCAGTCATGCCTCGGAAATTAGTCCCGTTATCCGCACAGTCATTCAGGGAAAGTTTACCTCTCTTCCGGGCCGACGCATTGAATACTGGCCGTATTCTAGAAGTTTGACTGTTCCTTTTATACACTGGTCGATGTGGCAGGTAGTGTACACCATCTAGTTTATCCTCTCTGGCATACTCGATTATCCCCTGTTTCATCCATTCTTCAAAGATTTGTCCATACTCATTCATGTCTCCAACTTCTTCAAGTTTTCTTCTTACAGAACTTAGTTGGTTTTCGGCTAGGTCTCTATTCGAAGGAATCCTTTTCTTGTCTTGCACCCAGGGAAGAGCTACCTCATAGCGCCCCTCGATATCTCGCGTCGTGGTGTGGGCGAAATGTTCCTCCATTTCAGCTTGTAATGACTGAGTCTTCTTCTCAACCTCCGCGTCAGAGACTCCAATTGCATCTAATTTCCACAAGTTTTCTAGATCTAAAGATAGAAGTGTGGTCACGCAAAGGGAGCTGGTGTCATCTCTCACCTCCGTTGGAGGAATCTTTCCCATCACAGTCCATCCTAGTTTGGTACGGATTGCCACCAGTCCAGATGAGATTCTTCTCTGAGCATCGGTTAGCAATCTCCCGGCGACGTCCGCCCCTATAAGGACTTCTATACGGTCTCTCATCAAATCAGACACGTCGAGTTCTTCACTCCCTTCTAAAAATGATCTTGGACACACCGGAGGTATGCTTCCACAGATAAGGGGTTGACCTAGTGCTTCAAACTCACAGCGATAGGAATTATTGATGTCAGATAAATGAATGGTATAGACCTCATGTTCAACTACGTCGGTACTCGATCCTCCAAACAAGGAATGCCGGAAGAACTCTCTCCTTGATTGTTCGTATTCCATTTCCATTGCTGTGCTATGTAAAATATATGATCTTTGGGATCCGGTGTCTATTATAGCCCGTGCCGTCTTCTCCGTTCTGTTCCCTTTGAGGGTCACTCTCAAAGTAGGTAACAAGACGTCTGGGGAGGTTGATAAGTTGGCGAGAGTTTCATCTTGCACCGTTGGAGACTTGGAAGATCCACCTCTATATAAAATCAGTTTTGTGCACATGACATCCAGGTGGGAAGACATGTTGCAGATCGAACAACGGACTACATTTCTGCAAAATTTACTTAAATGAGAAGGCCGAAGACATTTATAACAAACGCCTTTTTTCCTCATGAGTGATCTCTTTTCGTCTAAACTCATATTAGCTGCAAAGTCACACTTAGGGCTTCCATGGTTGTCTTTACCACAAAATACACATTCATTCGATTTGTGAACTGAATTCAAAAGTTCTGAAGCTGTCGCAATTGGTTTTTCATTGTAGAATCTTGTCTTTGGATGTTTGTTTACCAAATTAGGTTTAGAAGTTGATTCATTCCCGGTACCGATTTCGTTTCTAAAACTCTTCTCCCGTGCAGTTAATTGTCTTTCCAGAAAGGTAATCAAGTCATTAATTACATAACCTGTCGGGAGTTCTTTGTTCAATTCCAAATTAAGGTCTGCAGGTAGAAGCTTTATTATTATCGGGCACAACAGTTGTCCGTAAACATCAATGGACACGTTTAGTGACTCGAGACTTCTTATATGAACAGAAAGGTTGTCACAAAGTTCGCGGAAGGTTCTTACATCGCTTGACGTTTTGAGTGGTCTCATTGACAACAAATTGTTCATATGTCGGCTAATCAAAATGTCTTCTCGCCCAAATCTGTCTTTAAGCAATTTTATAGCTTTCTCATAATTGTCCGCAGATAAAGCGAAACCTTCGACTGTGTTTAGTGCAGTTCCGCCGAGATGTGACTTCAGATAGTTAAATTTATCGATCGGGTTCAGTGAGTTGTTCTGGTGTATAGCTGCATCAAAAGAATTCCAGAACGTCAGCCTTTCACTAAAGTTTCCATAAAATTTCGATATCATCAATTTCGGAAGTTTCACAGTCGTGCAGGAAGGTACATAATGTCTCATTTCGTTTTCGTCTATTCGTGAGTTCGAATTCGGTATATTTTCGCCATGAAAATCTGATTGGCGAATCTTTTTATTTGCCCTAAATCTCCAAGTAATATATTTCTCTCGATATTCCTCTACGCCCTGTAATTCCTTCTCTAAATCGTCAGTTTCAAGAAGCGTTTCTATTTCGTGATCCACTACTTTAAGTTCGTTAAATGATTCATTCAATTGTTCTAATAATTCTTCAAGTTCAATTCTCATTAGCGTGTCAAGTCCACTTTCAATCTTATTGCATGTTTTCGTTAAATATGATCTGTTAACAGCACGCTTCTTTTTTAAACGTAGAATTAATTCTTCCGCCATCTTGTAAACAAAGCGGCAAGTAGGGTTAGCTAGCGAGTTCCAAAATGGTCAGCTCAAAATGCTTCCTTTTTTTCTTCTAGAATTTACCTTCAACAGTCCCGGCTGGGATGCCAAAAATATTGCGATTTCACCGCCACTCTGTGTTGTGACGACGATCTAAATTCTATAGAGGTAGTCACTCACCTCTATTCTTGGTCGGCGGGGTTGAAGGTTCAAAGTTAAGGCGTCGTTGTTTATAACACTTTTAAAATATACGACGAAAACAGGAGGGAAAATTATATTTATTACAATTTAAGAAAATAAGTAAAGTATTATTTAAACATTTACACTAAAAGAATCGGAGATCAGGGCAAATTCTAGCGTTCGAAAAAAAACTTGTTTACAAGTTCTTCCTCTATTGTTTCCTCATTTTTGCCGCTGCATCCCCGTAGCTGCTTCCGCCGGCCTCCCATTGGCTGCTTCGGACGTCTTCTTTTCCAACAAGCAGGCAGTAAGCAAGCACAAAATCAACATTTATAAAATACAAGATGAGCAATGAGGGATGTTTCCAAAGTAGCAAAATTTAAATAATATAAATATCAAAAATTAATAATTTGTATATAAAATTATATTTGACACTTTACAAATTGATTATAATCAAATAATTATATTATAAATCATATAAATATGACACATTATTAATTGATTATAAATATCCAATATAAAATAAAAATACCTTAAATAAAAATAATAAAAACTTTTGAGGACTATAATTGCGGTCTTGAATAAACTTAAAGAAATAGAAGGACTTACTGTATAGGGGCAAAGCAACTATCAGTGGTCAGCTGTACCAATACTACTGTTGTCCATTTTTCTGCTAGATGGTAACTGTCCTTTTTTAAATTTTCGCATCCTCTACTGGACCAAACATGCTGAGCCCCCTATGTACTCTAGGCTTAAAATATTTTATTTTTAAAAATGCTTACACACTGTTAATGATTTATTATATTGCCACATAGAAAATTAGGAAGGACAAACTTCAAGGATAACACAGAAATTTTTCAAGGCAAGAATAAACTATGATTGATTTAAAAAAAGATAAGCAATGAAGGAAGTTTATAGAGTAGCAAAGTATAAACATTAAAATGATACTCTGTTAATTCCATAGGGATTGCCCCTAGTACCTTTGCGTCCTTTTTCTTGCGGCGTGTAAAGCGACTTTGGCTTTGTTGTCGCATAGTTGTCCATATGGACATCATCATTTTGAAAGGAAGTATTGACTTTGACATGGCGGTGGAATCCTGGAGCCAGTCTCTGAAAATGTAGATCACCGCACCCATGGCCTCTAGGTCTTCTCTGCGATCTTCAGTTTGTATTCCCTAATTTACTCAAAAATTACACCAAATGCCACGAGTAAAATTAGGAAAGACAAACTTCAAGGATAACACAGCATTTTTTTTCAAGGCAAGAGCAAACTATGAATGATAAAAAAATATAAGCAAGTAGGGAAGTTTACAGAGTAGCAAAATATAAACATTAAAAATGATACTCTGTTAATAAAATGATAAATACACTTTACTACAATATAAAAACATATTTATATTTATATATTGCATGTGTTTAAAAAAAATTATAAATGTATGCATATACAATTATTAAAACAGGAAAAGCAAAAAAAATCGCATGCCTGATATCGTGTAGATTATTTGGTGGAGGTTCTTGATGGCGAAGTTCCGCTCATTTACTGCATGGTCATTTCCAGGCTGTAGAGCCTGGCCGGTCCTGAATCACCTCTCAGAGCTCTGCCTCCATCACTGTGGGACTCTTGGCGTTGGGGTCGTTGGGGTGTGTATTCAATTGGAAGGCTAGGGAGGTCTATAGGCCTTTCTTTAAACAATTCTTTGGCCACACTTGCTAGA
Organism: Cordylochernes scorpioides; assembly: GCA_030710605.1. Classification (NCBI taxonomy): domain Eukaryota; kingdom Metazoa; phylum Arthropoda; class Arachnida; order Pseudoscorpiones; family Chernetidae; genus Cordylochernes; species Cordylochernes scorpioides. The sequence goes on from CP092885.1 coordinate 59,587,587, forward strand.
TCTTACATCAGTGTTGGCGTAGTCCCTCACACACACTTCCTGGTCAGTAGTGAGCTCCTGTAGATGTACAAGGGGCTTTGGGCCTGGAGTAGGAAAGCCTTTATTTTGCCTGTAGTTGCATTTACAGGCTGCATTCTAATGCAGTCAATTGATTGACTCGTGCCTCCCTTGCCACAACATTCTCACATACAGATATGTTCTATTTTGTTGTTGTAAATTTTGGCTCTTCCAGGAAATATCCTTTCATTTCATTTGAATTTACTTAGGATACTAGCTATTTATAACTAATTGTGTTAATTTTTGTTTTCCGCGCGTGCGCATCTACCAACATATCTTCTCTTCATTCAAGAATTTTGTAAAAATTAAATATTACTTCAACCAATAGTGAATAAAGACAGTTTCAACATTTTTTATATGAAAATTAAAAAATTATGTGTGCCTATGTTCGATTTTACCCTTTAAGCTATTTGTGTGTGAAAAACTATAATTAATTTAAAATTTATTCTCGTTGAGAAATAATAATTGAAAAAGATGAATATTAGTTACCACATTTTCATATTTTATATTATATCAGGGCTATTTACTTAATACTTGTTTTTTTTTTTTTTTTTGTTTCAATACTTTGTATTTATAGTTGAATCTTCTACGATAAAAAGCAAAAAAAAAAAAATTGTTGACTAGCCCCACTGGATTTGTTTATAGTAACGGGTGTTTACAAACATTTAACTGTAGATTGTGATCTTTCAAAATGTAACAAAACCCATTAATTATAGATTTTCTAATTAATACGGTATATAACTTCATGCATTTTAGTGTTTTAAAGATATAACAGAAAATAATATTAAATCGATTTAGTCAATCACCAAACGATCCACAATTCCTTTATAATGTAAGGCTTTTTGAAAATTAATTTAATTAAATCTCAACATTTCAAATATAATTATTAATAGATCTGGTAATTTTTGAATTCGTAAATAAAATATAGTTTTAAAATGGACTATTAAAATTAAAATTACAAAAGTAGTGAAATATATTTTTTTGTATTTTAATATAAATGTATTTGTTTCAAGATTCACAGACTGATTTGGCATTCATTTGGAATATCAATTTGATATTTATTTACTATAATTAATAAAATGTCTGTACAGTGACTTGAAGAATCTTCAAATTTTCAAATGTATTTTTAATTTTAAATTTTTTTATCCAATATATTCAATCCCATATATATGATTGATAATGAGGTTTGTGGATTTTGACAATTTTTAAAATAATTGTTGATGAATATGCAAACTTTTTGATTAAAAAAGGAATTAGAATAGGTTTTAGGTATGGCCATCATCAGTTAAAAAAGAATGTATAGTAGAACCTTCATGAGAGGACACTCCTGTTAGTGAACACCTCTCTACAAAGGTCAGTTTTCATTGAGAGAATTATCATTTTTACTAGAGTTAGTTCCTCTTTGATAAGGTCTCTCTTTAATAGACACTCTCTCTAAAGGTGTTTTTTTCTTTAGAGAACTACTGTTGAAACTGGAATTATAAAAGACTATGAAATATTCATATAATTAAAATTCAATCATTCTGTCTTTTATCTGATGATTTTAACAACGTTGTTACTGAAACATCACACACTATTTATTTAATTGGATTTGGTTTTATTACCTTGTCTTCTTCTTTCTTATCTCCACTCAATCATATTAGGGTATCAAGTTGTGACCCTTGTTGGTGTCTGTTTGACAACCATCATGACTGGGTGAAGTAGAATGTGTCTGCCTTTGTCATTAAGACTGGGAGCACTACTCAGTGGCAGGCCGACTTAGCTCCAAAAGAAATGGCCGCCTCTGACATGAGGAACAGACGCCATGTGCAGCCGCTCCTAACATGGAGTACAAACGCTGCTCATCCTGTATCCCTGGATTAGGAACCCTTACAGGGTACTATCAGCCGGGCCAGCTGAGCCCAGGTTTTTTAGTGAGCTTGTTACTGCTCCCCCTCCTCCTTTTTCATCCGGGCTTGGGACCGGCATAGGCGGAGTTTTATTACCTTGTGTTTTTAATCTATAATATGAACGTCACACACTATTTATTTATTTGGATTTGATCTTATTACCTTGTGTTTATAATCTATAATCCAAATTATACCTAATTATCGACCTTTTTGAAAAAGTTATTTTAATTTACCCTTTTGTAACAATTAAATTTACAGGAAATGTATGTTTGTTTTTAATAATATCAGAAAATATTATTTCTACAGACCTTACTGCAATGATAAAAGTTATTTAATATAATTTGGTGAAACCACTGAGAGGGTTTATTACTGATGAACCAAGCCCTCATTCTATAACTTTATATCATCTCAATAAGGTCTGTAAAGATAATATTTGATGATATTATTAAAAAAGAAACATATTGAATTTAATTGATACACATTTTATCGATAGATGACAATTGAATTTATAAATTTAATTTACCTTTTTAGCTACAAGAAAATAAGACCTAATCCAAATAAAAAAATAGTATGTGAGGTTTCGGTAACATTGTTGTTACCATCATCAGACAAAAGAATATAAGATTTAATAAGGATTTTCTTCATTTTACTGATGATGATAATAATGCTGTTACTAAAATGTCACACACTATTAATTTATTTGAATTAGGTCTTATTTTCTTATAGCAATAATCTATAATCCAAATTGTGCTTTATCATACACCTTTTTAATAAAAAAGAAGTTGCTGCCTTGTTAACTTCTTTGCATATTATAGTGATTGTGTCCTTTTCCTTCTCTCTTTGTGGGGAAAAGGTTTTTTAAAGAAGAATGATAAAGTACAATTTAGATTATAAACATAAGGTAATAAGACCAAATCCAAATAAATAAATAGTGTGTGACGTTTTTGTAACAGTGTTGTTACATTGTCTGAAGATTGTAACAGCGCTGTTACAGAAATGTCTTACACTATTTATTCATTTGGATTTGGTCTTGTTACCTTGTGTTTTAAAGAATAAGTTTGTGGTTTATGTAGCAAAGTATTTATTATTTTATTAACAGAGTATCATTTTTTGTTTATATTTTGCTACTCTGTAAACTTCCCTCATTGTTTATCTTTTGTTTATCTTTCATAGTTTATTCTTGTCTTAAATAAATTGCTCTCTCATCCCAAAGTTGGTCTTCCCTAATTTTCCACGTGGCAATACAAGCTGATGGTTGTCCAGGAGGAATGGAGAAGCAGGAGCTGTGGAAAGATCTGGTGTCTCAGCTGAAGAAGGAGTTTAGTGTCGCCATTGCCGAAGAGGTCGCTAGAAGCCGGCAAGAAAATGGCAAAGGCATTCCTCTATCGCTTCTCTCCGGTCTCATCACCAATTCCCTCTCCAACTCTGACGGCTTCCGACACTTCGCTTCCTCCTTCCTGAACCAAACTGAACAACGGAATGATAATGAAACTAGTCATTCCTGTACCTCCCTCGCTAGTTCCTGTATTCAACATAATCTGGTGTTCCTTAGTGAACCCCATCTTGAAGAGATATGTAAATTGATTTCAGAAAATAACGATGTTTCTAAACAGAAAGCTTTAGGAATGCTCGCGAGTGCAACATCTCTTGAACCTATCATTCAATCATGGTCGTCAATAGAATCTTCTCTTCATCAATGTCTTCAACTGCCCCAATTGAAGGAATCCACCTACCATCTGTACATCAAGATGCTGGCGTCCTCTACGCCTACTGTTGTCAGAGTTGCTTACCTAAGTCTAATCAAATTTGTTTCTGAAGCCATTTCTACCGCCATTGATGGTTCTAACAAGGATTCCACTGGGAATTGTCTCCAAGTTGATCTAGATCCTGCCATTTTGAGATTACTTGTTGGCTTCCAAAGACAGGTAGCTGGCCATTGGCTGAGATACCCTCGACCAATCATTGAAGATATTGTCGAAGCATCATTTGCTTTCTTAACTATTCTATCTCATCTTGACGAACAAAAATTTGCTGTACATTTTACCGTATTTGGATTTGTAGATAGTCATTGGATCTGGTTGAGGAATTGGTGTTTGGGTAGTCTGAGCCGTACCTTGATCATCAACAATCTCTCATCTGAATTTGTGTCTTACCTTATTTCCATATGCTCCCATCTAGAACAGAAGGCATTGTTGGTGATCAAATGTGGACCTTTCGTTAGTAATCCATTGTCAGCTATCTCATTGGCTGTTAACTTTCTCAGCACACTACTCTGTCATCAGCAGGGAAGATCTCTTATTGCAGATATCAAAGATGATTGGCCGGAAGTTGTCGTCCTTCTCATCAGGTCTTTCTGGTACCTGCAAGATCTCAACTCGGACGAAGATGTAGGTATCCTCTATGATCTATGTGAGTCCATTTGGAATCAGGATTCAGTAATTCCTGATGAGGATGGATCCAGAATCATCACAGCACTCCTTCAACCCATGCTAGAACTGGCCAGCTTGAAGAAAATTTCTCTCTTTACCTCTCTAAAGAGTTTATGCAAATTTTCATCCAAAGAGCAAGGTGCGAAAACCCTGATGCAATGCCAGACTTTCACCAAAGTCATGGAATGGCTGCTTCAATTCCTCCTCAAGTACTACAGCTGCGAGGAAGAGACGAAATGGTTCTTTCTCATTCTCAACAACTTAGCTAGCCATCCCAGACATGTTCAGTGGATCGTACATAGCTCCCTCAAATCCTTTTGCCAAAGAGAAATTGATGGGAAACAGTTCCACAATGCCATCTTGGAAGCCTACCATATCCTCATCTTCAAGATAGCTTCCACTTCCTTAGGTTTGCAGATGGTTGAGAAGAACAGTCTCTCGTTATCTTTGCTCGATGCCTTACCCTTATCCTGTTCTTCCTATTTCCAACCTACAGAAATTTCCTGTACATGTTCCATTGCTACTGTAAGTCTCCTGGTGAGGTGTACCTTAGATCTGGATGATTCTATTGCTCAAAAATCACTGGCATATCTCGCAGCAGCCATTTGGAACATGTCCGACGTCAATTCTTTCAACTTTGGAGAACACCAAGAAACTACCGTTAGGAAAGTAATTACAGCTGTTTGCTGTCTGGATTTAACCAGATTCATCGCCAGGATTATTCTTCCCAATGAGGAATTGTGGGATTCTTTAGTTCTAGCCAATCATCTGAGTTCCAAAATCTACCAATCCCTGAGCGAAGAAGAGCTTTACTACGTTTCTCTACGAACTCTAAACATTCTTGTTAATTCCCTGCAGGTACTGGTCTATCTAAACAGTGAGTACTGTATAGCTCAAATACTCCTTGATAAACAACTGGAGAATTTAGCATCTTCCTCAGGAGAAATCATCATTGACAAATTCTCCTATCTCATCAACCTCATTTTGATAAAGAGTCATATTCTCGGTGGTCCACACGAAAGAATTTTACCTCCCTGCGATTTCGGGGATGAAAAAGATAATTGGCCAATGATAAGATGCCTGGAAGACATCCCCAAAGTTTACTTCAACTACGAACATGTCAAAATGATTATTGATGATGATACATCGGCCATTCCTCATTTCCCGGATAACGGTTCGGGAGAAGTTCTAATCCATATCAAAGAGAATCTGGTAAGGAAACTGACAGAAAGTAAACCGTCGCTTAAATTCCTCCGGTATTGCCTTCTTAAAGGTTTTGAGTACCTCAAACCCAATTCTGAAGCTTCCTTTCAGTTTCTGGCATCTCTCACAGAGCCCAGCTTCCTCTATTATCCCCATCTTTCAGATTCAGAAAGGATTGGTGTCGAGCTGACTGCCAGATACTGTCAGAATTTAGGTCTATACTTTGACCTGAAACATTTGGAAGAATTGGTAAGAACTTGGAGTCAAAAGATTAAGGGAATCTGCCATACCGAATATTTTGCCGTCTTCATCTCTACGATGTTTATGGCATTCTCTGGAGATCCAAAATCTGCCGGTAAAGCCTTAGAGAAATGTTTCCAAAGCCGTCTTTCAATCTTTGTCTGGTCGCCCCAGAACTCCCTGCTTCGTGTCAAAATGAGCTATTGGTTCGAAGTTATTATCAAGGAAACACTTCCTCTAATCGACACAGCTTTTCAGAAATCCCAATTCCCCAGTTTCATCATTTATCAACATTGGTCGGATCAATGTTTCTGGAATTGTCTAGATTTCAACGATATTGTTGCATGGCTGGTTCTCGCAACGTTGTACGGAGGAGACTATACACTCTACCTCTCCGCTGCGTTGCTCAAACATCTTCAACCTCAGATCCTTGTTGAAGCCCAAAATGATAATCTGTTCATTTTTCTCAAAGACCATTCCTTCCAGCATTTCAAACTGGGGGAGTATCTGGACTATATGAAGGACCTCTCAATCACCTATCATCATCCAATCATTCAAGATGTCGATCAAATATGCAAATTTCTCAGGGATTGATTTTTTTTTCTATATTTACATATTTACAACTAAATTTCTTTTATTATAGAGGTTAGCTTGATAAAAATTTTATCATTATATCTTATTTTTTAAATATATTTCTAGTCTTTTTTTTTAATGTGTATATTTTCAAAAATATTTTCAGGGAAAAGTGTATGTAAATTTATATGAATGATAAATATGTGACCATTGTTTTTTTAATTGCATATATAGAAATATGAAAGGGCTCAATTTGATGGTAAATTCAAATATTAAAAAAAAAGTAAAAGCAAAACTAAATCAAAATAAATAAACTGACATTTTATTCACACTTATTTGTATTTGGTTGCACAACTTTAAAAATTTGCATATTGTGCTACAGGCATACTGGACTCAGGCAAGTAAGCATCTCAAATAACATTTAATAAGTGTTTATGAATATTATTTTTTATACTAGATAGTACTTTATACTAGAAGAGAGATAAGAAAGAAGAAGAAGATTTTTTATACTTATGCAAATAAAACATGGTATAAGCTATGATAATGATGGAGAAAAGTGCACAGCATGTCTACACATGTAGAAAGCCGTTTGACTTTTGTAATTACAAGTGTGGGCCAGAGCCCTGTTTGGTTATTTGCTCTCACTGGTGGGGTTGGACTTCTGCAAGAATCAGGGGGACCATTTTTATTCAGAAAAAGTGTCCAATGGGGGGATTCATTCTCAGGTTATGGCGGTCAAAAATCGAAGGTTTATACCATTCCTCCATTGACCCCCTCTTTCTGTTTTTTTTTTTGCTTATCCCAAGTACAGTGTGTGAAGATAGAAAATATATAATAACAAAATCTACCTCACTTGCCCAAAATTTAGCTTGGTAGCACCTGTAGCTCCAGAACACATTTTGGTTTGTATTAGATGTACTAAACAGGACCTTTGGGAGAGGCTGCTGCTTATCATAAAACAGCTCGAGGAGCATGTACTCATGGAATTCGTGTAATCTTTACACAAGGGGATAAGAAATAACAATAACACGTGGTACAGGCCATGATAATCATGGCAGGTAGAAGTAGGCGACTGCTTTTACTGTAAGTGCACCACATGTCTACATGTGAAAAGCAGTTCGAATTTGCACTTACAAATGTGCCAGAGCCTCTCAGAGCCTTCTGTTTTTTAAAATTACCAAGAGCATTTTACTGTTTCAGGGCAATTTACTAGTTTGGGATGGAATTTGATTCCATGAGATCCATAAGAAAATCATGAAATCCTTATAATTTTCCAGAGAGATGTTTGCACTGATGGACAAACTTAAGAAAGTGGGAAGTCTTTAATGTTGCCGGTCGTCTATTTTTTTTTTAAGGAGACAGAGGCAATTTTGTCAAACTTGGTTTTATTACTTGTGTTAATAAAGGTCATTGTAATATCTTTCAGAGTTATTGACTGAATCCCGATATACATGCCTAAAAGGTACAACTTCCTTAAGTTTTGTCTTTGAGTGTATGTATAATAATGTTTGACAATCCTTTGTTGGCAAAGGTGGGTCCTGTTTCTGAAGAGAATCAGATAAATTGCCTCATCTCTGGGAAATCATTTTATAGGATGTTGGTATTTATGTTTACAGAATATGCCATATACTATTTGTATCATCTTAATCTGCTTTTCACACTGTAGACATGTGGTTCACTTACAGTAAAAGCAGCCGCTAATTACTACCCACCATGATTATCATTGCCGGTACCATGTGTACTAGGGATAATAAAAAAAAATCACCATGATCTACCTCTGTACAACTTTAAAGTGATTTAAAGTGGAACAGAATAGACTCTGGCATAGCTACAACAACAAGCAGCACTTTCTGCAGCCCCTGCATAAGAACATAGGGTCAAGGAGCAATGACTGTCCACACCTATATTGAGGGTAAAAAATCTGCAGCTTCTTGACAATAAAGCAGTTCCAGATGATACAGTCATGTTGTAAGACTTCTCCCTCAGCTCTAGTGGCCACCAGCCAAGACCCGACCTCTGCTCTTTGAATGACCAGTCCTCCTTGGTTCTCATGTCATTCTATGCCTTCCACAATCTATGCCAACATCAAGTGCATCACAAGATATCATATACACTCATGGACAAAACTTAAGGAAGTTGTATATTTTAGCATGTATATCGTGATTATAACAATAACTCTGAAAGATATTTGATACACATTGACTTTTTTATTGAAGACATACATTAAAGGTAAACAAGTGTGGAACAAATTGCCTCTGTCTCTCTCTCTCCTTAACAGATCCTCCCTAACGTCAGATGACCGATGACTTTCCTTAAGTTTTGTCCATGAGTGTGTACATATGATGCAGGTCATAATCATGGTGAGTAGAGTTTTACAAGTGCTTATAATAGGATTGCTACAAGTCTTTCTGGTGGATACCAATGATGAAGAATGTATAGGTCCTCCTTCTGTACATCAAAATATCATAATTATATGCAACTAGCTGATATGTACTTTCTACTTTCAAGTTGTGCAATTTGATGTTCACTGACCATCCTCACTTTTGGGCAATTTTGACCTGGAACCATTGTATTCAGAATCAAGCTATTGATTTAGTCAGGAATCAGGCCTTTAGGGATAAATTTTGAAAAAAAAAAAGGGGGGGGGGGGGAGGAGAGGTGGCGTGAATGGAGTAATTTGCATATTCTGGGTTGAAACAATAATCCTTTTCTAATTATGGCCGCCTATATCTTTCGGAATTCATGGAAGTAGATAAAAGTCAGAGTTTTAGCCCTTCGAAATACAGAATCTATTTTATACAATCACGGCGCAGCTTGTCTTTTATAGTAGGAGAGGGGGCGCGATAATTGCCGATGATGCTTAGTCAAAAATTACCTCAAGACTGTCTCTTATTTCCTCCTTTAGCAAGTTCCCTTGCGTGTTAAGCTCCTCTTTCTGTGTTGAAACCAAATATTGGGTTTACAAAAATTTCCTGGTGCGACTATTTTTATCGATTATCTCTTGTTTTCTGAAAAAATCTGTTGATAGATAATTTTGTCTTATACATATATATGATAATTTAAACCAATAACCCTATATTATGTAACAAGCTTGTCATGTTGTATATAGAACTAATTATAAACTACAACTAATTATACGCATAATTGACGTGTGTCCTTGTATCTCCAGATGTAATGTACTGAGGATGAATAAATAAAATATAATAGATTAAAAGCTAAGTTAAGAGCCAAGGAGAGAATCACAAGTGACTTCTAAAGATAGATTGGACCCCGACAGTCTGTCGCCAGTGTCCGGTGTCCATCGACACGTGCATGACCCAATTCTCTTAGTCAGGGCGGTCGTATAAAAAGGCCGCGTAGCAACAGCCAGTTCAGTTGAGTTCCAGTAAGTTCCCCATCTGCGTGTCGCCGGTTGTCACCAACTCATCGACGATGTAAAACAGTAAGAAAACTTCTCGATCTCCATCTTTGCTCTTGGCTCGCTTTTTATATATTCAAGGAACTTTCTTTCAACTGTGTCTCTTCGTTTTTTGTGTGTGGACATTCCCAAGTTTCCACTCTGCCTCGACCACGACTGCCTGTACTTTGTGAGAACTGTTAAAGGTCCTACAAGGTGCAGAGAGGCACTGGAAAACTCTCCACCCCTGACTGTCCCTCGCGGTTACTACAGGTTTGACCCTCGGTTGCCACAACTTATAGCGAGAGTCGACGAGGTTCTACAACAGGCTTACCAAACCTCAACGTATTATCACAGAGAGTCGACAGGACCTCAACGCAATATTACAGCTAGTCGACAGGATCTCATCGCATTATTACAGATATAAATTTGAAATTCCTTTAAACATTCATATTTTTATGTTGAGTATGCAAAATAATATCGCATTTAAGAAGGGACTGGCGAAATTTTTCAAAAAAGCAAGAATGACTTGTTTTTTTTTTTCTTCTAAGTTTTCTGGAAGGATGTCAGTGGCTTGACAAGATAGACACTGTGTTGAAAGAGCAGAAACACTCTGCCACTGCTTCCCAAGAAGAGGTTCTGCATTTCAAGATATTGAGGCATACGCGCATGGTTCTCAATCCCCTAATACCATCTATGAAAGTCCCCGATTGTCCATGTCTCAGACCATTGTTAAAAAGCAACTGTTGTGTGATACTGATGGTGATGGCATTCAATAAGTTGTGATTAAACAATAATGAGTCCCCTGGAAGTAGGTGACATTACCACTTTTTGTAGAATAAGTCTATTCTCTACGCCATTTTTATTTCTTGATAATATTTATAAAATTAATAGAGATTGTATATATTTTTAAAGCATCTTATCTCAAAGATTACCTCCAATTCATTTTAATCATACTTTCACAGATAATAATTAAATAGCTATAGATAGAAGTTTTTATTCAGGTAAAATTTTTTACATATCTGTAAATTCGAAATAATTTTATTTTAGAAAATATTACATTAAAGCTGTATCACGTCGGCATTGAAATTTTTGTCTTATTAAGGAATAAAAATTATTTTTAATCTGCTAATCGACCGTGTTATACGCATGCGTCTATTATCCTTTTAAACGTGTGTTACGTAGTCCAAATGAATTTTTGCCGACTTTTTGGGAGCTTAAATTTCAGTGGAAAAATTTTTTTGACACGATAATAAAGGGTTAAAATTGATGTAATTACTCAAAATTGAATACGAGGATGCCACGAAAATCATGTAAAAATTTTGTTTACTTAACCTCAACTGTTTGTTTACATTTAGGTTTATTATATTATTACTTTTTTAAAAAGTCGTTTAGACTAACTATAAAATTATTATCTCAAAGTATTTGATATCATAATTAGTTTCCAGCCTTCGTTTTGAAATGAATTCCAAACATTAGTGCCGTCTGAACAAAGATTCGCAAAGGTGACATTTGCAAACGAATTTTTTAATAGCATATAAAGAGGAATTTAAAGAGAAATATGACTTTATACTTTCTATATGTAATAATCACGAATTAATTTTACCCGTAAGTCATTTATTTACGTAAGTAATTCTATAAATACTTTATTTTTGTAGAACAAAATTGAATGACAACTTGAAGACATTTTATTTATACGAGGTATTTTAATAATCCTTATCAACTTTTATTTTTATTTAGATGTGTGTGCAAATGGATAATTTGATCAAGACAGTTTTTTTTAAATTATTATAAAGCTATTTATCACACATTGTTAATTTTTCATTAACATTAATTTTTACTAAAAAATAACTAATTTCCTTTCTCAAAGTGCATAATGTGTCTTTTAAATTATCTTTACAAATTAATAAAAGGCATAATATATTTGGATATAGGTGGTATGCTTAAGAATTAATAAGAATACAATGCTGATTTTATTTCTATATAAGCACCTGTTAAAAGTTTCTTAGCAAATTAAATTCCAGCCATTTTTTAAAACATATTGAATAAAAAACTATTTTTTAATTTTGAAAATACTTTAAATAAGTGATTGGGATACTCATTTCTGTTGCATTTTGAAAATATACCCCTGATTATATTATTCTGTGCTCTGCCTACATGTTTTCAACAAAAATTTCATTTTTAAAAAACAACCTAACCTGGCCTAACTAGTGTCAGAAATGTGTATCCTTCTAAAAGGTGACAGCTACACTCATGGACAAAACTTAAGGAAGTTGTACCTTTTACCATGTATATTTGGATTCAGACAATAACTCTGAAAGACCCCAACATATACTAAATTGTATTGGAAAGGACAAAAGATCCCTGTACAGAGAACCAAGAAGAGTTCTTGAACTTCTTTATGAGCACAACCTCCAAGATCTTGTCTAATTTAGACTAAAAGGATAAGTAAAAAAAAAAAAAACCTCTGAAAGATATCTTTTATACACAATGACCTTTATTGAAAAAACACGAGATAACCAAGTATGAACAAAATTGCCTCTGTCTCCTTAAAAAAAAAAAATTGACGATTTGTGACATCAAAGACTTTCCACTTAAGTTTTGTCCATGAGTGTATGCTGTATTTATATATAAATATAATGACAACTAATGATAGTTATAAATATAACTAATGGTTTTACTTTTGTTTTGATTTTTAAAATGTATCATTGATCCTGTAGGAACATGTTGTTGTTGTCGTGTCCAATGAAGAGCCTCAGATGTCTCCGTACATCTCTATCACAGCAATGTTCTCTATCTTGGGTGTGTAAAGTTCTGGGTCCATGTCAATTTTCTGTTGTTGTTGTCTACAATGAAGAGCCTCAGATGTGTCCTTACATCTCTATCACAGCAGTCGCAATGTCCACTATCTTGGGTGTGTAAAGCTGCTGTTCTGGGTCCATGTCAATTTTCTGTTGTTGTTGTGTCCAATGAAAAGCCTCAGATGTCTCCGTACATCTCTATCACAGTAGTTGTTCTCTATCTTGGGTGTGTAAAGCTGTTGTTCTGGGTCCATGTCAATTTTCTGTTGTTGTGTCCAATGAAAAGCCTCAGATGTCTCCGTACATCTCAATCACAGTAGTTGTTCTCTATCTTGGGTGTGTAAAGCTGTTGTTCTGGGTCCATGTCACTTTTCTATTGTTGTGTCCAATGAAGAGCCTCAGGTGTCTCCGTACATCTCAATCACAGTAGTTGTTCTCTATCTTGGGTGTGTAAAGCTGTTGTTCTGGGTCCATGTCAATTTTCTGTTGTTGTTTTCGTGTCCAATGAAGAGCCTCAGATGTCTCCGTACATCTCAATCACAGTAGTTGTTCTCTATCTTGGGTGTGTAAAGCTGTTGTTCTGGGTCCATGTCACTTTTCTGTTGTTGTGTCCAATGAAGAGCCTCAGATGTCTCCGTACATCTCAATCACAGTAGTTGTTCTCTATCTTGGGTGTGTAAAGCTGTTGTTCTGGGTCCATGTCAATTTTCTGTTGTTGTGTCCAATGAAAAGCCTCAGATGTCTCCATACATCTCTATCACAGCAGTTGTTCTCTATTTTGGGTGTGTAAAGCTGCTGTTCTGGGTCCATGTCAATTTTCTGTTGTTGTGTCCAATGAAAAGCCTCAGATGTCTCCATACATCTCTATCACAGTAGTTGTTCTCTATCTTGGGTGTGTAAAGCTGTTGTTCTGGGTCCATGTCAATTTTCTGTTGTTGTGTCCAATGAAAAGCCTCAGATGTCTCCATACATCTCTATCACAGCAGTTGTTCTCTATTTTGGGTGTGTAAAGCTGCTGTTCTGGGTCCATGTCAATTTTCTGTTGTTGTGTCCAATGAAAAGCCTCAGATGTCTCCATACATCTCTATCACAGTAGTTGTTCTCTATCTTGGGTGTGTAAAGCTGTTGTTCTGGGTCCATGTCAATTTTCTGTTGTTGTGTCCAATGAAAAGCCTCAGATGTCTCCATACATCTCTATCACAGCAGTTGTTCTCTATTTTGGGTGTGTAAAGCTGCTGTTCTGGGTCCATGTCACTTTTCTGTTGTTGTGTCCAATGAAGAGCCTCAGATGTCTCCGTACATCTCTATCACAGCAATGTTCTCTATCTTGGGTGTGTAAAGCTGCTGCTCTGGGTCCAGGTCAATTTTATGTTGTTGTTGTCGTGTCCAATGAAGAGCCTCAGATGTCTCCGTACATTTCTATCACAGCAATGTTCTCTATCTTGGGTGTGTAAAGCTGCTGCTCTGGGTCCAGGTCAATTTTATGTTGTTGTTGTCGTGTCCAATGAAGAGCCTCAGATGTCTCCGTACATTTCTATCACAGCAATGTTCTCTATCTTGGGTGTGTAAAGCTGCTGTTCTGGGTCCAGGTCAATTTTATGTTGTTGTTGTCGTGTCCAATGAAGAGCCTCAGATGTCTCCGTACATCTCTTTCACAGCAGTCGTTCTCTATCTTGGGTGTGTAAAGTTCTGGGTCCATGTCAATTTTCTGTTGTTGTCATCTACAATGAAGAGCTTCAGATGTGTCCTTACATCACAGCATGTCCTCTATCTTGGATGTGTAAAGCTGCTGTTCTGGGTCCATGTCGATTTTCTTTTGTTGTTGTGTCCATTGAAGAGCCTCAGATGTTTCAATGCATCTTTATCACAGCAGTTGCAATGTCCTCTATCTTGGGTGTGTAAAGCTGCTGTTATGGGTCCATGTCAATTTTCTGCAAGGCTGCGGCCATTGCTGGACATGAGAATATGTGGGTAGGTGTTAGTTCCACACCAGGACATTTGTTGTATGTCCTGTAGGTTCTTGTGCCATCTGGATGTATTGTCATTTCTTTGTAGTGTTTCATTCTGAGTCTCGTGATTGTTTTTGTTATACTTCTCTCAGTGCATTTATATAGCATATTTGACCTTTCCTTGTCTTTTGTTGGATTATTCTTGGATTTTGCCAAAGAACAGCATCAAATATATTTACATATGTACCATCTTATAAAAGAAGTAATCAAAAAGAAGTGGAACTTTACAAGATATGTTCTCAGAGGATCATCGGATCTATTGACCATACTGGAGGGATTAAAGGGAGACAAAGGAAGGATTGGTGTTTGATAGTCAAATATCATGGCCTGGAGTTAGAAGAGAATTGCTCAGAACAGGGTGAAATGATGTTCTATGAAGGATGACCTTCGTATAAAATAAATGGCTACACCACATGATAATGAACCGATAAGGCACAATTTGGATTATAAAACACCAGGTAATAAGACCAAATCCAAATATATAAATAGTGTGTGACGTTTCGGTAACAACGTAAAACTATTTAGTATTTATTTGGATTTGATGTTATTAACTTGTGCTATTTTTTATTATTTTCATGTTTACAAACTTTTTGTGTCTATCCCTTTTATCAAGCAACATTATAAACACAAATAATCCATTAAATATAAGGTAATAAGACTCCAAATCCAAATAAATAAATATTGTGTGACGTTTCGGTAACAGCGTTTGTTACCATCTTCAGACAAAAGTACTGAATGGTTAGAACTACAGAATAAGAATTTATTTGGATTTGGTCCTATATCCTTGTGTTTATAATCTATAATCCAAATTGTACCTTATCAATTCAATAAATATTATATACATTCATGATAAGGCACAATTTGGATTATAGATTATAAACACAAGGTAATAAGACCAAATAAATAAATAGTGCATGATGTTTCAGTAACAACGCTGTTACTGAAGCGTCACAAACTATTTAGTTCTGAAGGTCATTTGTTGGTAGGAAGTAGATTCAGAGATAAAAACACAGCTACATCAACCTATAGTTTAACTCCCGACAGTCACTTGCTGTCTTCAGGGGAATGATTGAATCCTAGTTCTACTTATATACATACAAAGTAATCATTCCCCTGAAGACAGGAAGTCACTAAAACATCGGGAGTTGAAATAAACACACTATTTATGATAAGGCACAATTTGGATTATAGATTATAAACAACAAGGTAATAAGACCAAATAGATAAATAGTGTGTGACGTTTCGGTAACAGCGTTGTTTACCATCTTCAGACAAAAAGTACTGAATGTTCACACACTATTTATTTGGATTTGGTCTTATTACCTTGTGTTAACACATTATTTAGTTATTTAGATTTAATTTAATCACCTTGTGATGATAATAAAATTAAAATTTTTTTTTTTTTTAAGAGTTTCATTAAGATAAAGGAAATAAGACCTAATCCAAATAATTTATTAGTGTGTCATTATGTGTCTTTTATTTCTTTTATTATAATCTATAATCCAAATTGTGCTTTATCGAGTTTCATTAAGAAAAACTGCTAACGTTGAAACAGCTGAGAATGGAAACTTAGTGCAATAAATCAACTGTGAATTGTACAGAACGGGGTAAAATGGTGTTCCATGATGGCCACCATATCAGAGATAGTTACATAGTTACAGAGATTGTTACATAGTTACAGAGATAGTTACATAGTTACAGAGATAGTTACATATTTACAGAGATAGTTGTACTACTGCAAAATATATTTATTTATTATCATCAAATCAGATGCGATATTCCCACAAGGGATTCTTGTATCAAGAAACAACACTCCTCTTCTTCCTTATCTCCACTTAATCATATTCAAGTTGTGATCCTTGATGGTGTCTGTTTGACAACCATCATGACTGGGGGGAGTAGTCTGCCTTTGTCATTAAGACTGGGACCATGCTCAGTGGCAGGCCGACTTAGCTCCAAAAGAAATGGCCGCCTCTGACATGAGGAACAGACACCATATGCAGCCGCTCCTAACATGGAGTACAAATGCTGCTCATCCTGTATCCCTGGATCAGGAGCACTTACAGGGTACTATCAGCCGGGCCAGCTGAGCCCAGGTTTTTTAGTGAGCTTGTTACTGCTCCCTCTCCTCTTTTTACATCCGGGCTTGGGACCGGCAAAGGCAGAGTTAGAAACAACACTAAATTCAGAGAAACTATTTTACATTAACAATTGATTATTTACAAGGTTTGTCCATTATTGATGATTACCTATCAGAGTTAGAAATGAGGTTTTTGTAAAGGTATATCCACTTACCTCCTTCCTTACTTCTCAGAGAGTGATTTCTTAGTATCCATCTGAGATGACAGCTTTCAATTTTTATTTTTTTTCAAATATATATTTCTCACTCTCTACAATTTTTTATTATTTTTTTAAATTTCATCTTATTTTGATAAGGTATACAATTTGGATTATAAATTAGAAACATAAGGTATAATAAGACCACATACAAATAAAAAATTTGAATATTTATTTGGATTTGTCACCTTATGTTTTATCTCTCTGTTCCATCCTATTTACATACACCTTCTTCCTGAGAGAACTCTCTCTTGAGGTAACACAGATTCCTGGAGCCACCATGTACTAAAGTCGAAAGATATCTGGGTTAACACATCTAATGGTGGACATCCAGTAAATTAAATGTCGCCAGGCTGATGTCCACCATAATATATCTCTAAAACCAGAGACGCTTTTACTCTAAACAGGATGTCAGCCACAGTTTACAAAGACAGAAGACTGGACTTTACAAAAGTCCATGAAGTACTTGTATGCCAGTGCCCCTGTTTGGTTAAATGCACTCGCTGGTGGGGGTTGTACTTTTTCAAGAATCGGGAGTCACATTGAAACAATTTTTTTTTTTCTTTAGAAAAATAAGTGTACAATGTGTGTGGAATCAATCCCAGGTCATGGCTGTTGAAAAACAACAGTTTATACCATTCCTACAGCTCTCAGAGAATACTAATTATTTTTCCACAGGTGCAAAGGAAAAAAAAAAAAATTTTTTTTATTAAGCTTAGAAAGAAAGAAAAAAAAGAAGGGCAGTGTTGTTCATTGTTTGATTCACCAATCTCTTTCTCAAGGGTGACCAATATCTCTCCGACAGCAAAGTTTATCTCAGGGTATCTCTTTGCTACAAGGAGGAGGACAATGGGGGCTGCTGCATGGTAGGTACAACGTAAACATAGGTCTGTAATGATAGATAGTGTTATGCAAACATATATACATATATACCATTTATGGCCGCTCAAACATCTTTTGTGTGTTTGCTGCTACTGAATCACTTGTTACTAGGCAATGGGTTTGGGTGCTTTTGTATGAAAAAAACTTGAGAAAGTTTATTATTTTAAACATAATATATACATATTTACATATATGCTGCAAATGTAGCACTTCCTATTTTAAAAATGCATTGAAACAATGCCTTTTGGTTTATCACCCCAGTACAAAATGTAATGATGGTGATAAAAATGAGCTACAACACCAGATTTGGAAAATTTAGACAAAATTCAACCTATATACCTTGGTTTCGGGCTATAGCCTTCATCAGTACAGGGACGGCTTCAATTCCATAACATCCTACGAGAGAATTTATGGAATATGTTGAATTTACTAAACAGGTGTTTAATCTGTGTGGCAAGTATACAGCATAGAGTTGTGGGAGGATGATATTCATGTACTAAAAGAGGTACTTCTTCCTTTAATTGTCCTTCAGAATGATGTAGGTGTTCATCACCCTAGTTAAAAAAACTATACTAGTGATGATAAAGAATGAGCCACAACAATAAGCCAAAGTACTAGACCATGAAATATAGTTAAGCTTTTTGTCTGAATTTTCCATTTCCATTATTTTTTTTACTAGTGGTGATATACCTTTTATCTTTATATATACCTAGAGAGGCATCTCACCTTTTATGTTTACATGCAATTTTGCATATGTGCAACTATGCAACTTTATGTTATAAATCAACTGATAAGGAACCATAGAGATAGTTTCCATCATTCTTGGTACCAAATAGAAAACCCCAATAAACACACCCTCCAACTAAACAGAAGGAAGTCGACACAGTTGGTCAGATGGAAATCTGGTCACCTGCGCCCTCTAGTCTATAAAGAAGGAGCCAAAATCTTCCCCATGTGCACTAGGTGCAAAACCGAAGAGGCCACTCCCCAACATATACTAAATTGTATCAGAAAGGACAAGGGATCCCTAAACAGAGAACCAAGAAGAGTTCTTGAGCTTCTTTATGAGCACGACCTCCAAGATCTTGTCTAATTTAGACTAAAAGGATAAGTAAAAAAAAAAAAAAGTTGTAAATACATGTATATATACATATACACATATATATATATATATATGATCCTTTTCTTATTTTTTTTTAACTCAACATATATATGTTATAACTTAAAATAAGTGCAATAACCCTGAAAGATATTACAGTGACATTTATTGAAGACGCCCGAGATAACCAAGTGTAAGCAAAAAATTGCCCGTCTCCAAAAAAAAAATAGATGATTCATGACCTCAAAGACTTTCCATTTCCTAGTTTTATCAATAATTGTGTAATGTGTGTGTATGTATACAGTTAAACCTGTCTATAGCGCCCCCTCTTGAACTCACCAAAATAGGGTACTATAGAGAGGGGGTGCTATAGACAGGTCACTTTTAATGTAAATCGCATCGTACTATGTATTTAAAATTGGGCGCTATAGACAGGTTTAACTGTATATGTTTTTTTTATAGATCTCCTATCAACACTTATCATTTTTTAGGAGTTTCCTGTTGTAAGTCCCTTTTTGGAACAACTCACAGAAATATAGGCTCTAAATTCTTTGGAGAACTCCCTCAAAAAAAGGAAGAAGTAGCTGTAGAATAGCTATGTTGGCAACTCTATATGCAAATAAGGAAGAGGTGATGCAAATTTTGTAAACTGCTCTGTCCCCCCCCACTGACTAACTTCAACTTCCTGTTTACCATATATGGTCATCACACCTCCGCTCAAACATCTTTTGTGTGTTTGCCGCTACTGAATCACTCGTTACTAGGTGGTGAGTTTGGGTGCTTTTGTATTTAAATATACACTCATGGTCACAAAACTTGAGAAAGTTTATTTTAAACATAAACCACTTCTTCTTCTTTCTTATCTCTACTCAATCATATTAGGGTGTCAAGCTTGTAAAGCTTGAGACTTTTGATGGTGTCTGCCGGGGATGAGTAGAGCTCATCAATGGATGAGTCAATACAGTCAACCATTCCTTATTTGCTTATATAACGGCGGATTTTCCCATACATCTAGATTTGAATGTTCTCCTTTAAAATATATAAATACAGTAGAACCTCCCTGTAAAGGACACCTAGTTGCAGAGCTAAAGTGTCCTTTAGGAAGAGGTGTCCTCTTACTGGATAGTTGCTAAATAGTAATTTTGTTAATGAAAACTGTCCTTTATAGAGAGGTGTCTTCTAATGTGAGTATCCTCTCTTGAAGGTTTTTCTGTATATATATATAATAAAAATTGATAGGGCACAATTTGTATTATAGAGTATAAACACAAGATAATAAAACTAAAATCTAAATAAATAAATAGTTTGACTTTCGGTAACAGCCTTGTTACCCTCATCAGACAAGAAGTACTGAATCAAAAAGTACATTCTGTACTTTTTTCTGATGATGATAACAAGGCTGTTACCGAAACGTTACAAACTATTTATTTGGATTTGGTGTCTTATTACCCTGTGTTTATAATAAAAATTGAAAAAATATATATATTCTAAAAGATGTAAATTAATCATAAGAATTAGGGATAAATTAGGGAAAATACCAGATAAATTTGTGAGGCAGGTTAATGAAATTGTGAGTCAACAGTAGAACCTTATTAATATCCAACCTTTATTATTCAACAATTTATTTTTAATTCAGCCTTGATTAGGTACAATTTGTGGATTATAGATTATAAACACAAGGTAATAAGACCAAATCCAAATAAATAGTATGTGACATTTCTGTAACAACGGTGTTACCCCATATCAGACTAGAAACATCCCGCACTATTTATCTATTTGTTTTGGTTAAATGTTATTACCATGTGATTTTTAATTTAACTGAAAATTCTTCCTAAGGGATCCTAGTGAAGTGAAGAAGTTGAACTCTACACTCATGGACAAAACTTAAGGAAGTTGTACCTTACAGCATGTATATCGGGATTCAGACAATAACTCTGAAAGATATTACAGTGACCTTTATTGAAGACACACGAGATAACCAAGTGTAAACAAAATTTTGTCTCTGTCTCCTTCAAAAAAAAAATAGATGACTGGAAATCTCATAATATGAAACTTCTTTAAATTGTCCATCAATGTAAATAAATTCCACTTCTAAGAATAGTATTTTAGAAAACTATTTTCTTCTTCTTATCTATTGATAAGGCACAATTTGGATTATAGATTATAAACACAAACCTTACAAGAATGGATAAATCTAAGCTATACTCTCACTACAAAGACATTCACATATCTTTCATGACGGAGGGATACCTTTTAGGAGATTTTTCTTTCCCGGTTGTAAGACTACTCGCACAAGTTAGAATACTTTCAAGTTTTTTTAGAGAAAACCACACCAAGATGCTCTGCGGTGAGGACCCGACTTGTACCTTCTGTAATTCAAAACTAAAAAATGATATCACTCACTATATTTTTGATTGCCCTGCTCTGAAAGAAGAAAGAAGAACCCTTATGCTCAAAACTGGGCAACTCTGTGCTTCACTTCCATCAATAATTGACAATATGACCCAGAATAAGTATATTGCTACGGCGTTTTATGGTTTCCACAAGTCCATATCTCAGAAGAAGGCCAAGTGACACTCACTCCTCACTTTCTTACTGCTACTCTTTATGTGTTGATTTCTTGCTTCCCTCTTTCTCTTTTTTTTTTTTTCTTTTTCTTCTTACTCTGTATATATCGTTGTTTCCTTTGTCTCACTGCTTTGTTCTTATGCATACCTCTGGTGAATCCTGTATAGGGTCAGTGACCCTAAATAAAGGCTTTTTTGTTGTTGTTGTTGATTATAAACACAAGGTAATAAGACCAAATCCAAATAAATAAATAGTGTGTGACGTTTTGGTAACAGCGTTGTTACCATCTTCAGACAAAAGTACTGAATGAGAGAATTTTACCACAGCATGCTTTTAAATAGTTCCTGGTATGCTTTGGGGGGAAATTTCATCTTAGGGAAAGAATTAAGTTTTTAACACAAAAAACATTGTAAAAAACATTGAGTTTGTTAAACAGTGTGTTGTTGGCTTCATTTTGTGTTAAAAACTTAATTCTTTCCCTAAGATGAAATTTCCCCCCAAAGCATACCAGGAACTATTTAAAAGCATGCTATGGTAAAATTCTCTCATTCAGTACTTTTGTCTGAAGATGGTAACAACGCTGTTACCGAAACGTCACACACTATTTTTTTATTTGGTCTTATTACCTTGTGTTTTCTTCTTATCTGCTATATTGTTAAAACACAACTGATAGCCATACTATTTAAAAACATGCCGTGATATTTTTTCTCATTCAGTACCTTTGTCTAACAACACTGAGACCTCACACACTATTTATTTGAATTTGGTCTTAATAATTTTGTTACCTCTTCTAAATATTTTGAAAACAAAGTAGCAACCAGCAAGTGAATATTTTGTAAGAAATTGAAGATTTTGAACAGCTCTAATTCAACACAGAGAACTTTAAATTCAAACCAAAATTTGAATCACTTTTTTTTTTTTTTTGCTTATCCCTAGTACACGTGGTACAGGCCATGATAATCATGGTGGGTAGAAGTAGGCGACTGCTTTTACTGTAAGTACACCACATGTCTACACATGTGAAAAGCAGTTCGACTTTGCACTTACAAATGTGTCAGAGTACCATTTGGTTGCTTGCACTCTCTGGTGGGGTTGGACTTTTGCAAGTTGAATCACTTGAGGTGTTGATTTAAAGAAGTTGTGTATAACTGTCTATGTCATTCTTTATGTGTACCTTAAATTGATTATTTTAGTGATCCAAATACAATAGAATACAATTGTGTGCTGTTAGCTTTTATATCTTCTTAGAAAGGATATCCGACGATTTCCCTTCTATTGTAACAGTAGAAATACCTCTCTATAAAGAACAACACCTAGTTACAGAGCCAAAGTATTCTTTAAGAGAGAGAGAGAGGTTTCCTCGTACTCTGGGGAGTTGCTAAGGAGTGAAAATGGTTCTTCTTCTTCTTTCTTATCTCCACTCAATCATTAGGGTATCAAGTTGTGACCCTTGATGGTATTTGACAACCATCATGACTGGGTGAAGTAGAATGCTTCTGCCTTTGTCATTAAGACTGGGAGCACTACTCAGTGGCAGGCCGACTTAGCTCCAAAAGAAAATGGCCGCCTCTGACATGAGGAACAGACGCCATGTGAAAAATGGTAATTTTGATTAATGAAAACTGTTGAATCACAGCTCTCTTAACTTTGATGTGACAAATAAATAGATTATTCTGGAGGCTACTTAAAGTAGAGTTATCTCATTATTCCCTTATATATATTTGTAGGATGGTTGAAACACGCTCTGGTAAGATACAAGACATGGCGTAGGAGAGAATCAAGGCTGAAGAATCTGCCAAGCCATAACCTGGTGTAACAATTGAGAGGAGTCCTCTCATGGAGGTTGTTCTACTGTTTGTTGCGTATGCCCATATATTCCCCTGAAGAGTTTGTGTGTGTTTGCAGGGACCTGAACTAGGATGCCCTTCAAGCTCAAGCTCTCCAAGAAGAAGCAGTACAATGTGTTGTCCAAGAGTGCCTTTGTGACCAGCGTAGAGCTGCTAGACAGCACTCAGATTGAATGTACTCTCTCCACCAGCAGTCTGGGCAAGGAATGCCTCCAGAATGCCTGCCAGAGACTCTCCCTGGAGCACCTCCAATACCTGGGCCTCCAGTTCCGCTCCAAGTACAACACGGCCATGTGGTGGGTGGACTTAGACTCCCCCCTGAAGAAGCAGCTGGACAAGTTGGCGGATCACCCCGGACTTTACCTCAGGGTGATGTACTCCGCCATGGATGACGAGGGGCTCCAGGATGAGGCTACTCGCTACCACTTCTTCCTCCAGCTCAAGACTGACATCATCGAGGGGAAGCTGCCCTGTACCCTGGACCAAGCTGTCACTCTGGCGGCCTATGCCCTGCAGGCAGAATTTGGCAACCATGACCCTGAGCGGCACACCTCGGAGTACCTCAGCAACTTCGTGCTACTGCCCAACTACCTGGCCCCTGAGATGAAGGAAGCCCTGTGGGAGAAACTCATTGAGAAGCACAGCAGCCTGAAGGGGATCTCTCAGAGTCTGGCGGAGGTGTCCTACATCAAGGAAGCTCAGAAGTTAGAAGGGTACGGCCAGGAATGTTTCCCAGCCAAGGATTCCCTCAACAGTCTTGTCATCCTGAAGATCTTCGCCAACGGCATCTGCGTGGAGTACAAGTCCCACAAGCCCACCATGTGTCTCCTCTGGTCCAGCATTACCAACATGGCTCAGCACAAGAAGCACTTTGTGATCAACTGCAAGGATACTGCCAGGCAGCTAGACTTTGTTTTGGAGGATGCCACCTACGCCAAGTATGTGTACAGGATCGCCTACCAGCACCTCACCCTCTTCAGGAACAGGAACGTGCCCACCATCGCTCTGATGGCCCCAGCTGTCTCAGTTGGCCAGCAGCAGCTAGCCAATGGCACGGCCCACCTGCCAACCTCCACCTTCACAGAGGTCCCCACATCCGCACAGAAGCTCGAGTTGAAGGCCAATATGAAGAGCACCTCCAGCCTGGCTACCCTGTCAGCTAGCCGAGAGGATATCATGCAGCCCTCACCGCCGGCCTACCGTCCAGCCCCAGACTACAACACGGCTGTCAAGAATATCATGCCCAAGCTGACTGCGGAACAGGATGCCTCAGTACAGGACGGAGTGCCCATTGACCCCAGGATCCAATACCTGGAGACGAAGGTGAAGGAAGGCCAGGTATTCCAGGAGTTTGAGATGGTTGTCCGCACCAAGGCCCTGGCAGATTTCACCACGGCCCTGATGCCGGAGAACATCATGAGGAACAGGTTCAAGGATGTGCTGCCCTACGAGGAGAACAGAGTAAAGCTGACCCCCACCAAGGAAAATCCCTACGGCTACATCAACGCCTCCCATATCCGTATCTCCAGGCTGTCTTACATCGCGGCACAGGGCCCTCTATGCAACACAGTGACAGACTTCTGGCAGATGGTGTGGGAGTACGACGTCACCATCATCGTGATGCTCACAAGCCTGCAGGAGCAAGGGCAGGAGAAGTGTTATCCCTACTGGCCGGTGGACGGCCACTTGGAGCTACGGTTCGGCCCCTACACCATCAAAAGGATCTCCAACCTCATCACGGGGCCCTTCTCCACTAGTCACCTCATGCTTACCTTCAGGGAGCAGCAGAAACCCCTGTGGCACTTCCAGTTCCATGAGTGGCCGGACCACTGCTGTCCAGACGATGTCTCTGGCTTCCTGAGCTTCATGCAGGAGATTGACTCTGTGAGGAGGATCACCATGGTGGACCACGGCCAGATGTTGGTTCACTGCAGCGCAGGCGTCGGCCGCTCAGGCGTTGTCATCCTCTGCGACATCATGTTCTACGCCCTAAACCACAACGAACCCATAGACATCCCAGGCATTTTAACGCAGCTGCGCATGCAGCGCATGTTCACCGTTCAGACTCTTTCTCAGTATCAGTTTGTGTACGTGGTTCTAATCCAATACCTGAAGAAATGTCGGCTCATCTAGTGTTTTTTTTTTTTCCTTTTTTTCTCTTTTTTAAATCAGCGTTTGCGTCATTCATTATTTGCATAGACTTCATATTTACATACATCCTATTTATTTCTCCCCCTCCCCCTCTCTTCACTAAATGAAAGAAAACAACAAAATGGGCATCTATTTTAATTTTTTTTTTTTTACTCCTTGTAACTATTTTTTTTTTTTTCTTCTCAAAGTGCAAAGCATAAAACACAATGTTAATAATATATATTTATATGAAAATAATCATGTTTAAAATATAATTTATTGTTTGTCATACCATATTTGTCATGAAAAATTTTATATTTATATAATATATATTAAACGTAATTTTTGAAAAAAAAAAAAATTTATATATTATGAAGGATTATATTGGAGGAGAATTATTAAATTTGAAGAAAATATTTTTTTATTATATATGGGAAATTTTTTTTTTTTGTTTAGCCATCTGTGATCACAAAATACCTTATTCTCTTTAAAAATAAAGAATATTAATTTTTTTTACAAAAATTTGCTTTTTATTCTTTCAAGTATTTCATTTACATATATGCATATATACATCATTCAGCATAGGCACTTATAGCACCTAACAGTAGGACATAGTGTATATGCATAACATACACGGGCGGCATTTAAGCGGCCATTTCTTTTGTAGCTAAGTCGGCCTGCCCCTGAGTAGTGCTCCCAGTCTTAATGACAAAGGCAGATGCATTCTACTTCACTCAGTCATGATCTCAAGCTTTACAAGCTTGATACCCTAATATGATTGAGTGGAGATAAGAAAGAAGAAGCTAACATACACAGTACATATGCACAACACACTTGTACAATGTTGTAATATGAGGTAGAATTCACCTTGGGTTACATCCAATTTCCAATACATAGTGCATATGCACAACTTACACAGCTTAACATATTTGCACAATGTTGTGTTATAGTTTGTGAGGTAAAAATCACCTAGGGTTGCATCTAATTTGGCAAACATAATGCACAACATACGTAGTACATATGCACAATGCACTCACAATGTTGTGTTATGGCCTGTGAGGTAGAATTAACCAAGGGTTACATCTAATTTGCATAGACGATAGTCTCCCTTTATAGACCATAGTCATATCTCTAAAAGAAAACACCTAGTTGCAGATCCAAAGTATCCTTTAGAGAGAGGTGTCCTCTTATTGGAGAACTGCTACATTTGAACAGCCTATCTGTAAAAGACAACACCTAGTTTTTAAGAGACAAGTGTCCTTTAGAGAGGTGTCCTTTTACCAGAGAGCAGCTTATTGGTAAAAATAAGAATTATGGAGATAGAAACTGTCCTTTGTAGAGAGGAGTCCTGTCACATGAGTGTTCTTTCTCATGGAGTATGTTCTACTGTTTAGAAATTATAGTTATCTGTTAAATCAATGTTTAGTTGGTTTCTGTTCCGCCAGATGGCGCACCTCTGCTTTCTGAAAAGCACATGTGCTCCTGGTCAGGATATGTCTTTTTTATTTTTAGTTATCTGTTAATAAATATTTATTATATGAATTCTAGATAGAGTAAACAAAAAGTGATATTTCACTGTGTTTACAATTCATTTGTAGAGAAGATTGGTGGAATTTTTGTCGATTTTTGACAGCCTCATTCCAGGAACAAATCCTGCATTGAGAACTTTTTTTTTTCCTAATGAAAATTATTTCTTCATTGTTTCAATTCTTGCCAAAATCCAACCCCACCAGTGAGTGTAAATACCCAAACAGGGCTCTGGCACATTTGAAAGTATAAATCTCCATGTGTAAACATGTGGTGTACTTACAGTAAGTAAAAGCAGGCGCTAACTACACACCATGATTATCATGGCCTGTACCACATGTACTAGGGATAATAATACAAGAAAACAAGACCTAATAATTTATTAGTGTATGACGTTTCAGCAACAGCATTGTCCTCTTCATCAGACAAAAGAATAAATGAGAAAAAATATCACAGCAAGTTCTTTAATAGTACTGTGTTCGAAATGTCACACATTAATAAATTATTTGGATTAGGTCTTATTTTCTTGTATTATAATCCAAATTGTGTTTTATCATTAGGGATAATAATAAAAAGTGCTTGCATCAAAATATTTTTACACTGAAATAGCAACAACAAAAAGCTTTATTAAGACCTATTAGTCTTATACAGATTCTCCGACCAGAAATATAGCGGTCATTCAGTAGAAAATCAGTAATAATACCAGTGTGATATAAGCATTATCATTATAGTAGAACCTCCCTTTAGCAGACACCTCTCTACAAAGGACAGTTTTCATTTACAAAATTACCATTTTTACTATTTTGCAACTCTCCAGTAAGAAGACACCTCTCCCTAAAGGATACTTTGGCTCTGCAATTAGGTGTCCTTTACAGGGAGGTTCTACTTGTATTAGTATTTTTAAAGTTAATCACATATAATGGTAATATAAACACAAGGTAATAAGACCAAATCCAAATAAATAAATGTTTTAAAACATGCTGTGGTAAAATTTCCCATTCAGTACTTTTGTCTGAAGATGGTAACAACACTGTTACCGAAACGTCACGCTATTTATTTATTTATTTGGATTTGGTCTTATTACCTTGTGTTTATAATCTATAATTCAAATTGTGCCTTATCATGGTAATATAAAATATATATACAAGAAAACTTAATTAAAACAATCAAGCTAATAGATAAATGTAGGTAAATTGTGGAGAAAAAGAAATACTTTAATGTGAAATAAGACACCCACAAGAGGTGCGTTAAACTCGAGACACAACCCGGAAGCTTAGAAATCACCCAGCCATGACAACAAACAAGACGTCCTGGTAAACAAACCTAATAACACCTGTCTCTTCATTTTTCTTCTTTTTAATCTACAATAAAGTACAAATTGGATTATATATAGGAAATACACAAATCTTCAAATTATATGGTTGTTGTTGTTGTCGTGTCCAATGAAGAGCCTCAGATGTCTCCATACATCTCTATCACAGCAGCAGCAATGTCCACTATCTTGGGTGTGTAAAGCTGCTGCTCTGGGTCCATATCGATTTTCTGTTGTTGTTGTGTCCAATGAAGAGCCTCAGATGTCTCCATACATCTCTATCACAGCAATGTCCACTATCTTGGGTGTGTAAAGCTGCTGCTCTGGGTCCATATCGATTTTCTGTTGTTGTTGTGTCCAATGAAGAGCCTCAGATGTCTCCATGCATCTCCATCACAGCAATGTCCACTTATCTTGGGTGTGTAAAGCTTTTTGCTCTTCATTGGAAAATGGGTGCTGTTACCACGTTAGTCCAAATTATGGTCTGATGATGGTAACGCTGTTACTAAACACATTTTGGCTTGCATTAGATGAACTAAACAGGACTTTTGGGAGAGACCGCTGCTTATCATAAAACAGCTCGAGGAGCATGTACTCATGGAATTTGTGTAATCTTTACACAAGGGGATAGGATACAACACTCCTTGTCTAACACATACTACTGAAACTTCAATTATAGTTTACATATAGGGGGTTCTAGACACATAACCCAAGCAGACAAAATCCTGACAGGGTCAAATTCTAAAAAATTAAAAAAAATCTAAATAAATATTCACATTTTAGTATATCATCTTACTCTGTTTTTGGCAGGTAGAATATTTATAAAATATTATTATTTTATATCAACAGTAATCTTCACACATGGGGATAAGAAACAACAACGCTGTTACTAAACAAAAGGTAATAAGATCAAATCCAAATAAATAGTGTGTTTGCACTATTTGAGTGTGTGATCTTCTACAAGGCCTATATATGTGTGCATAATAAATAAACATTGTGTGAAATTTGAACTCTGAATAACCGCCTTTGCCGGTCCCAAGCCCGGATGTAAAAAGGAGGAGGGGGAGCAGTAACAAGCTCACTAAAAATCCTGGGCTCAGCTGACCCGGCTAATAGTACCCTGTAAGGGCTCCTAATCCAGGGATACAGGATGAGCAGCGTTTGTACTCCATGTTAGGAGCGACTGCACATGTTCCTCATGTCAGAGGGGGCTATTTCTTTTGGAGCTAAGTCGGCCTGCCACTGAGTAGTGCTCCCAGTCTTAATGACAAAGGCATTCTACTTCACCCAGTCATGATGGTTGTCAAACAAGCTTGACATGTTTGAGTGGAGATAAGAATTCAGGGGATGAACATTTATATCAAATAAACACAAGGTAATAAGACCAAATAAATAAATAGTGTGTGACGTTTCGGTAACAATATTGTTACCATCTTCAGACAAAAGTACTGCTTAGTAGCTAGAAGATGGTAACAACTCTGTTACTTAAACGTCACACACTATTTATTTATTTGGTCTTATTACCTTGTGTTTATAATCTATAATCCAAATTGTCCCTTATTAACAAATAAAATAAACATATTACAGTAGAACCTCCACGAGAGGACACTTCTCCACAAGGAACAGTTTTCATCACCAAAATTACCATTTTTACTATTTAGCAACTCTCCGGTAAGAGGACACCTCTCCCTATAGGACACTTTGGCTCTGCAATTAAGTGTCTTTTACAGGGAGGTTCTACTGTATTTGGATTTGATAAGGCACAATATATTTGGATTATAGATTATAAAACAAGGTAATAAGACCAAATCCAAATAAATAAATAGTGTGTGACGTTTCGGTAACAGCGTTGTTACCATCTTCAGACAAAAGTACTGAATGAGAAATTTTACCACAGCAACTGAGTGTGGTAAAATTTCTCATTCAGTAGTTTTGTCTGAAGATGGTAACAACGCTGTTACCGAAACGTCACACACTATTTATTTATTTGGATTTGTGTTCTTATTTTATCTTGTTTTTCTAATCTATAATCCAAATTATATAACTAATTATTAAAGATTAAGAGAAAGCTTCAAACAAATCTCCATATTTTATATTTGATTTGGCAACATGCCAAGTAAACAACGCTACCAATTTTACATGCTTGTAGTATTCAACTTGTAGCATATGTACATAAGTTGAGAAATCTAGAAAGCTGAAGAAACATTAGCAAAAGGTATCCCTGAAGTTTCAGCTGCCATTCCTGGGATAGGTGGAATTGGTTCGGTATAATTGGGTGCTAGAGGTACAGGTTGTTGATAGGGGTAATTAGGTTGGTAGAATTGTGGTGCATATGGTCCGAAGAATGGCATGGGATAGCCATAGAACATGGGAGGATAGTACGGATATGATTGGGGATACATACAATAGGAATATTGGTTAGTGAAACATCCATTTCTATGATTAGCTGATCGACATCCATGTTTATGAGAACTCTTGTTGGATTTTTTCTTATCTTGAGTCTTGGTAGATGTCGGCTTGTTTGACTCCATTGGTTTTCCTCAGCAGAAATAGCGGAAATTGTCCCCACAAATTTTAGTTAAGTCAGTCAGTTCATCGAATAGTTTGTTACACCGCAGTGTCGGCCCCGTTAAACTCTCATACTTTCTAATGTTTCCCACTTTATCCCAAACAATGAGTTGTCTCCTGGTGTTAGGTTACATTAAAGTTGGATATAGTGGAAATTTTTTATTTTTTTTTGCTTATCCCTAGTACACGTGGTACAGGCCATGATAATCATGGTGGGTAGTTATTGACTGCTTTTTACTGTAAGCGCACCACATGTCTACACATGTGAAAAGCAGTTCGACTTTGCACTTACAAATGTGCCAGAGCCCCGTTTGGTTACTTGCACTCGCTGGTGGGGTTGGACTTTTGCAAGAATCGGGGGGCCATTGGAGCATTTTTTTTTTAAACAGAAAAAGTGTCCAATGCGGGATTCGAACCCGGGTCGTAGTGGTCGAAAACTAAACAGTTTAACCAGCCTTCCACTGACCACGCTTGTGGGGGTGGAAAATTAAATTATTAAAAGTACAAAATTCATAGAGTTTCTTGTAAGAATTACAAGGTTTTTTGTTGTTCATATCTCTTTGTGTAAAGATTACATGAATTCCATGATCTCATGGAATGGGGTATAGGAGTGCAGATTTCATTGATCATGGCACACTTTGGTGAAAGTCTGACTTTGCCAGAATTACAAGGTAATAACATCAAATCCAAATAAATTAATAGTGTGTGACGTTTCAGTAACAGTGTTGTTACCATCATCAGACAGACAAAAGTACTGAATTATTTATTTGGATTTAGACATATTACATTTTTCTTCAAATTTAAGATACTTTGGCCAGTTGTTGTTGTTGTTGTCGTGTCCAAAGAAGAGTCTCAGATGTCTCCATACATCTCCAACACAGCAGCAGCAATATCTACTATCTTGGGTATGTAAAGCTGCTGCTCTAAATCTAAGTCAATTTTCTGCAAGGCTGTGGCCATTGCTGGGCATGAGAATATATGGGTAGGTGTTAGTTCCACACCAGGACAGTTGTTGCAGGCTCTATAAGTTCTTGTGCCATCTGGATGTATTACCCTTTGGCCAGTAAATCTTATATATAAAAAAAAAAGATTTACTGGCTGAAGTATCTTTAATTTGAAGTACTATGAATTCCTGCCAGGCACCCTCTATCTTTACAAAATTACATTGTGTTTCTTTAAACATATCTTGTGTTTCAAATATACAGTAGAACCTCCCTGTAAAGGACAACACCTAATTGCATAGTCAAAGTATCCTTTAGGGAGAGGTGTCCAGTTACAGGAGAGTTGCTAAATAGTAAAAATGGTAATTTTGCAAATGTAAACTGTCCTTTGTAAAGAGGTGTCTGCTAAAGGGGGGTTCTACTGTAACACCAAATCCAAATAAATTAATGGTATGTGTGACATTTCGGTAATAGCATTGTTACCATCATCAGACAAAAGTAATGAATTATTTATTTGGATTAAGACCCTACCTTGTGTTTCTAATAGACAGTTAAACCTGTCTATAGCGCCCCCTCTTGAAACTCACCAAATTATGGTGCTATAGAGAGGGGGGTGCTATAGACAGGTCACTTTTAATTTAAAATGTTTACACATTTTAATGTTTAAAATCGGGCGCTATAGAGAGGAAGGCTCTATTTAGAGGGGGCGCTATAGACAGGTTTAACTGTATACCCAAATGATAAGGTACAATTTGAATTATAGAATATAAACACAAGGTAATAAGACCAAATCCAAATAAATAAATAGTGTGTGACGTTTCGGTAACAGCGTTGTTACCATCTTCAGACAAAAGTACTGAATCCACATTCAGTATCCACATCCATATTACATTCAGTACTTTTGTCTGAAGATGGTAACAATGCTGTTACCGAAACGTCACACACTATTTATTTATTTGGATTTGGTCTTATTACCTTGTGTATAACACAAATTGTATCATATCAGCTCAATCCACCTTTGGTTTGAATTTTTCTTCTTCTAGATGGAGTTTGAAATTCCTGTCTCTATGTGAACTTCCAGTTCTGATAAAAATCTCCATCTTCCTTTTCCTTTGGTGACAAAATATCCCTTTCAAGATTTCATTATTTGAAAATTATTCAGCATTGATAAAGCACAATTTGGATTATAGATACAAGAAAATAAGACATAATCCAAATAAATAAATAGTCTGTGACATTTCGGTAACAGCATTGTTGTTGTTCGGTACTTTTGTCTGAAGATGGTAACAATGCTGTTACCGAAATGTCACAGACTATTTATTATTTATTTGGTCTTATTTTACCTTATGAATTATTCAGCATATTTTTGTTCTATATCAAAATACATTTATAAATAAATGCTGTTTTTTTTATTATTGATAAGGCACAATTTGTATTATAGATTAGAAATGCAAGAAAATAAGACTAAATCTAAATAAAAAGAGGTGTGTGATGTTTTGGTAACAGCGTTGTTACCTATATATACCTTCACACTATCTATTTATTTAGATTTGGTCTTATTATCTTGTGTTTATAAATATATGCTGTTTTTTTCTTTATTGATAAGGCACAATTTGGATAATAGATTAGAAACACAAGGTAATAAGATCAAATCTGAATATATAAATATTTTTTATAAATGACTGCGGCGTATAATTATAAAGCAATACAACCAGTTTAACCGCATAAGTTTCTTTTATTTATGAAAAATCATTTTTAATTTCAAAGAGAAATAATTTAATATTTCTAACTTTTGGATGACGTATGAAAAGGTTGAATATATGAAGAGTGATGGTCTATATATGAATGGATGACGTATGGATGGTGGAAAATATGAAGAGTAATGGCGAACGGAAAAATAAAAGTGTCCAGGAGCGGGAATCGTACCCACAACCAATATTACAACAAATATTTGTGTGACATTTCTGTAACAGCGTCAAACTATTTATTTGGATTTGATGTTATTACCTTGTGCTATTTTTTATTATTTTTATGTTTACAAGCTTTTTGGAGCTATACCTTTTTCAAGCAACATTATGAACACAAATACTCCGCTTTTGCTGTCCCAAGCCCGGATGAAAAAGGAGGAGGGGGAGCAGTAACAAGCTCACTAAAAAACCTGGGCTCAGCTGGCCCGGCTGATAGTACCCTGTAAGGGCTTCTAATCCAGGGATACAGGATGAGCAGTGTTTGTACTCCATGTTAGGAGCGGCTGCACATGGCGTCTGTTCCTCATGTCAGAGGCCATTTCTTTTGGAGCTAAGTCGGCCTGCCACTGAGTAGTGCTCCCAGTCTTAATGACTAAGGCAGACGCATTCTACTTCACCCAGTCATGATGGCTTGATACCCTAATATGATTGAGTAGAGATAAGAAAGAAGAAGATAAACACAAATAATCTATTAAATATTATATAGATTCACGATAAAGCACAAATTGGATTATAGATTATAGCTACAAGGCTTTTCTTTATTTATCAAGAAAATGGGTTGGCTAAATATCAAAGAACAGGTTAAACCAACGTTCAGTTGATTTCTGCTCAACTAGATGGCGCTCTGCCATCTAAAAAACACTCATGTTAGTGGTCAGGATATGACTAATTTGTTTTTAATATCTAGATATCTACTAGCAATCTATGGATTACTAGCATCTGTGTCTGAAGTCCAACAGCCAATAACCAAGCTTATATTTACAGATAAAAAAACTAATACATTAAAACTTCTTTAATTCAACACACAGATACTTCAATTCAATACTATTATTGTTGTTTCTTATCCTCTTGTGCAAAGATCACATAAATTCCATGAGTTCATTTTATTTTTTTGCTTATCCCTAGTACACATGGTACAGGCCATGATAATCATGGTGGGTAGAAGTAGGCAACAGCCATAAGTTCATGCTTCTCATGAGTGTAAATTAGAAAAATGTATAAAATAGAAATGTGCAAATGAGAGGGATATGCAAATAAATGAAGGGGGAAATCTTTCTATATTATATATTAAGAAGCCAATAATGACTATGTATATTTTAATGTATTTTCATAAACAAAATGGTGTTTGTGTGCTTGATCTTTCTACCAATCTAAGATATTTGAAGATCTAGCTGAAAAAAATGTTGTTTCTTATCTCCTGGTGTAAAGATTACACGAATTCCATGAGTTCATGCTCATCGAGCTGTTTTATGATAAGCAGCGACCTCTCCCAAAG
The DNA here is from genome assembly GCA_030710605.1 of Cordylochernes scorpioides. NCBI lineage: Eukaryota > Metazoa > Arthropoda > Arachnida > Pseudoscorpiones > Chernetidae > Cordylochernes > Cordylochernes scorpioides. The sequence continues at coordinate 59,622,639 of CP092885.1, forward strand.
ATCCTGTTTAATGCATCTAATACACGCCAAAATGTGTTCTGGAGCTGCAGGTGCCAAGCTACATTTTGGACAAGTGGGGTAGATTTTGTTATTATTTTCTATCTTCAATGGCTTGAAATGGTCTTGTCTAAATCTTGTTAGTGTTTTAATTCAATACTTTAATTCTCTCTCCATTTTTGAAAATAAAACACACACACACAAAACTCCCATTTTAAAATATCATCCTAGAAAAATACTCACTAACAGTGAATGTTGGATTTAATGTTGAATTTAATTGTTTAATTTTCAAGTTTTTTTTTTTTTTTCCAATCCATCAGCTGATTGCTTAACCGCAGTTTTGCAGAAAATTGACATGGACCCAGAGTAGCAGCTTCACACACCCAAGATAGTGAACAACTGCTGTGATAGAGATGTACGGAGACATCTGAGGCTCTTCATTGGACACAACAACAACAGAAAATTGACATGGACCCAGAGCAGCAGCTTTACACACCCAAGATAGTGGACATTGCTGTGATAGAGATGTATGGAGACATCTGAGGCTCTTCATTGGACACAACAACAGAAAATTGACATGGACCCAGAACAGCAGCTTTACACACCCAAGACAGTGGACATTGCTGCTGCTGTGATAGAGATTTACGGAGACATCTGAAGCTCTTCATTGGACACGACAACAACATTGCTTAAACCAACTTGCGCAGACCATGCTTTCCTAATATATTGATGACTTGCTGTTGTAGATATCTTGTTTGTTTAGCACTGCAGGAAGTGCTCCGGGGATGCTTCACAAGTCAGACATTTTGTGTAGTTTGGGAAGTGTTTGGTTTTATCTTCAATACTTTTGGTACTTCAGTACTTTTGTCTGAAGCTGGTAACAACGTTGTTACCGAAACGTCACACACTATTTATTTATTTGGATTTGGTCTTATTACCTTGTGTTTATCTTCAAAGAATATTTTCCTTGTGTGGCCTGTTTTTAGGAAGGAAATGATTGTCATGTCTATTCTATCTAGGTTGGTCATTAAGTGTGTCTTGAGAGAATTCTAGTGATATTAAATAAACCAAGAATAACTTGGGGTGTGGAATTAAAGACATGTAGATATTGTCTAATCATCTTTTTAATTATGCCCATTACTAATTAAAATTGGGACCATGACATTGCACAAATTCAACTAAACTGGGTTAAATAAGAAAAATGTTTTTTTTTTTTATCCAATTTTATCTTGCTATATCACTTGGGACTAAGATTTTATGTTAGTGCTGTAACCACTTTGTTCAATAGGAAGGTGCGGGTGACACAGTCAAACTTTGGCAACTATATGGATAAAAATATTCACCAATTTTTGTTTATCTTACTTATAAATGACTGCGGCGTATAATTATAAAGCTATACAACCAGTTTAACCGCATAAGTTTCTTTTTATTTATGAAAAATCATTTTAATTTCAAAGAGAAATAATTTAATATTTCTAACTTTTGGATGACGTATGAAAAGGTTGAATATATGAAGAGTGATGGTCTATATATGAATGGATGACGTATAGAGGGTGAAAAATATGAAGAGTAATGGCGAATGGAAAAATAAAAGTGTCCAGGAGTGAATTTAGTGAATCCCCTTTTGACTCAAACTTATTACATATTATTACCTAATTTTATCTTCCTATGAGAAACCATAAACATGGCCTCTGAATAAGATGACAAATAGGTATTGTAAATAGGTGTATCATAAACTGATAAAGAGGGAGCTATCTTTTGAAATATTTTCAGAAAAATTTATTTATTTCTTTTTCACAGATCCAGGTATGCCCTTTTTTAAAAATATAAACAAGGTAATAAGACCAATAAAAGAAAACAAGACCTAATCCAAATAATTTATTTATGTGTGACGTTTCGGCAACAACATTGTCACCATCATCAGACAAAAGAATAATTTATTCTTTTGTCTGATGATGGTGACAATGTTGTTGCCGAAACGTCACACATAAATAAATTATTTGGATTAGGTCTTGTTTTCTTTTATTATAATCTATAATCCAAATTGTGCTTTATCATTAAGTAATAAGACCAAATAAATAAATAGTATGTGGCATTTAACATTCAATAATTTTGTCTGATGATGATAACAATACTGTTACCAAAACATCACACATTATTTATTTGGTCTTATTACCTTGTTTTCATATATGTTCTATAATTCTTTATTAAATTCTAACCATGTTAAAACTTTAACGAAAGAGAGAGGATTGAGCAATCTCTCAAAATATTTTCAGAAAAAAAAATTTTTTTTTCTTTCACAGATCCAGGTTCGCTCCTTTTTATATAAACACTAGCCGAATGACCCGGGCAACGCCTGTGTTTTACCCGATTGAATGTTTTGATTCAAATACTATTTGTTACAATTATAATTTGGCGCCTTAAATAATTGCATATGTTAGTTAATAACTATAGCCTATGTGCTTTATCTGTCTATGTACTGTTGGCTTCCATAGGCGTCTCTTACTGGGAAAAAGAAAGAGAGGATTCCATTTAGTTATTAACTAATATATGCATTTATTTAAAGAGCGACCCGCTCCAAACCAATAGTTACAAAAACGAAAGAGCGAGTGGGGGAGGCATGATGGGGGGGAGGGCAAAGGTGGCGTGACCGTAGCCAACCAATAGGAGGACGGACGCCATTAAAAAAAAAAAGCAAACGGTGACAGAGGCCGATGAGGAATGACGCTCGTAACTGTATATAGAATATTTAGTGAATCCCCTTTTGACTCAAACTTATTGCATATTATTACTTATTATTATTACATATTATTACTTATTACACACAAACATATTGTACTTTGTTAAGAAAAAAATGGACATCTCCTTATCATGCAACTAAAAGTTGATGATGGCTTGTGCCATCTTATCAGAATAAATATTGTAGAAAAGTACAGTTAAACCTGTCTATAGCGCCCCCTCTAAATAGCGCCATCCTCTCTATTGCGCCCAATTTTAAATATGTAGTAAGATGCGATTTACATTAAAAGTGACCCCCTATAGCACTCCCTCTCTATAGCACCTTATTTTGGTGAGTCTCAAGAGGGGGTGCTATAGACAGGTTTAACTGTATTTATTATTTTATTAACAGAGTATCATTTTTTCATGTTTATAGTTTGCTACTATGTAAACTTCCCTTGTTGCTTATCTTTTGTTTATCATTCATAATTGATAAAGCACAATTTGGATTATAGATTATAATAGAATTTTTAATATATTTTTATAATTTTAATATCCTTTATTTTTATCCTTCATAGTTTGTTCTTGCCTTAAATAAATTGCTGTCATCCCGAAGTTTTCTTCCCTAATTTTCCCTGTGGCAATATCAACTATTCGTTGATTTTTTAATTATTCCAGAATTGTGGCCAAATACCCATTCTTGGTTGATAAAGAAAAGCTGATTAATCAAGAATGGGTATTTGGCCAATTCTGGAATAATGGAATTTTTTCTAGTTGATATTTATTCTGATAGATGCCACAAGTCATCAGCAACTTTAGTTCCACGATAAGATGGAGTTTTTTTTTTCTTAATTTATGCACCTTATCCCAGTACAATATCACATTTGTACTATTTATTACACATTATTACCTTGCGTATAAAAAAATGTAATGCCTCGATAAAGGTTGGCATTCAGCCAGCCAAAATATTGACAAATAAATCTTTTATTCAATCCAATATATGCCTTTTTACTATCTAATTATTACCTTGTGTTTATCTATATATATAAAAATGAATGTATGTGTGTCTGTTTGTTTGTTTGTCCTTTATGCCTGACCAAACCACTCATTGGAACGCCATGAAACTTTGGGAAGTTATTTAGTATAGTACTGGGAAGGTTTCTAGCAAATAAAATTTTTGAAATAACTTTTCGCTTTAAAATAATCAAGATAAATATTCTAATTTATATGTTATAATTCAACAATCTGCTCTAAATATTATCATGATGATACGATGATTTTGTAATGTAGAAAATTAGGAAAGACAAAATTCAGGATGACACGGCAATTTATTTGAGACAAGAATAATGATGCAATTCCAAGGCAAGATACTATTCCTTTAACTTCCAATTACCGAGGGAACCAATTAATATTGATTTTATTCAACTTATCGATTATTTTTCAAGGGACCGGGAAAAAATGTTCACTTTATCGAGAGATTCGTTAGACAAACCTTTACTCGGGTAAAACCCGGGCGAAGCCGGGTACGTCCGCTAGTAATCTATAATTCATATTGTGCCTTATCATGGCTAAGCTTGATTTTTCCCTGAAGATGGTTTCTTATCAGAAATAGTTGAATTCAGGCCAACTCCTGGATCTTTTAACTGAAAAAGAGTATCTTATAAGAGGCTGGCTACCTCCAGGAGAGCCCGGGTTGATAGCCATGTTTTTATCATATGGATGGAGACTATTGTGAATTACACTCATGGACAAAACTTAAGTTTTACCTTTTAGCATGTATATTGGGATTCAGACAATAACTCTGAAAGATACACTCATGGACAAAACTTAAGGAAGTTTTACCTTTTAGCATGTATATTGGGATTCAGACAATAACTCTGAAAGATACACTCATGGACAAAACTTAAGTTTTACCTTTTAGCATGTATATTGGGATTCAGACAATAACTCTGAAAGATACACTCATGGACAAAACTTAAGTTTTACCTTTTAGCATGTATATCGGGATTCAGACAATAACTCTGAAAGATACACTCATGGAGAAAACTTAAGTTTTACCTATTAGCATGTATATTGGGATTCAGACAATAACTCTGAAAGATACACTCATGGACAAAACTTAAGGAAGTTGTACCTTTTAGCATGTATATTGGGAATCAGACAATAACTCTGAAAGATACACTCATGGACAAAACTTAAGTTGTACCTTTTAGCATGTATATTGGGATTCAGACAATAACTCTGAAAGATACACTCATGGACAAAACTTAAGGAAGTTGTACCTTTTAGCATGTATATTGGGATTCAGACAATAACTCTGAAAGATACACTCATGGACAAAACTTAAGGAAGTTGTACCTTTTAGCATGTATATTGGGATTCAGACAATAACTCTGAAAGATACACTCATGGACAAAACTTAAGGAAGTTGTACCTTTTAGCATGTATATTGGGATTCAGACAATAACTCTGAAAGATACACTCATGGACAAAACTTAAGTTTTACCTTTTAGCATGTATATTGGGATTCAGACAATAACTCTGAAAGATACACTCATGGACAAAACTTAAGTTTTACCTTTTAGCATGTATATTGGTATTCAGACAATAACTCTGAAAGATACACTCATGGACAAAACTTAAGGAAGTTGTACCTTTTAGCATGTATATTGGGATTCAGACAATAACTCTGAAAGATACACTCATGGACAAAACTTAAGGAAGTTTTACCTTTTAGCATGTATATCGGGATTCAGACAATAACTCTGAAAGATACACTCATGGACAAAACTTAAGGAAGTTTTACCTTCTAACATGTATATCAGGATTTAGACAATAACTCTGAAAGCTATTACAGTGACCTTTATTGAAGACACACAAGATAACCAAGTGTGAACAAAATTGTCTGTCTTGTTTAAAAAATAATATATATAGATGACATGAAACATCCAAGACTTTCCACTTTCTTAAACTTTTTCTAGGAGTTAAACACAAGGTGATAAGACCAAATCCAAATAAATAAATAGTGTGTGACGTTTCCCGATGTTACAGAAACGTCACACACTATTTATTTGGATTTGGTCTTATTACCTTGTGTATAAACACATCTATAATCCAAATTGTGCCTTAACATTTTTCTAGTTGTGTATATTATTGTTTTATATTAGAGTAGCAGCTGTAGGTTTTTGGGATGAAAAATAATGAGTTGGGATTTAAATACATAATTTCTATTTACATATAGCCATATATATATATTTATATTTTGTTACTAAACCTTCCTACAAACTTAAATGGCATTAAAAAGCATCAATCTGTTAGGTTGTATATCTGTAACCCTAATTTAACCTAATGTTTTTTTTTTTTTTAAAGATGAAGCCTGGTCAAGTTAGGTTAGGATTAATAAACATTGATCTGCCCAAGGGAAATCCCTATAAACCATTATATCATATTTCAAAGTATAAATTATATATAAATTGACAAAACTATGTTATGAAGGTAATAGCATTTACCATGTGGATTTGGTTTTGTTTCTATATAGTTTTATATAGCATTCTTATTGCACAATATCATATTGTGAAGTGTAACTTTTAATGTAAACAAAGTTTAATAGATATATGTGCAGTATATATACAGTAGAACCTTTATTAGTGAACAATCTTGCTTGACACCACCTAAAAATATATAATTTCCATCACAAAATTATATTTTTTTCTAATTAACAACCTCTGCCTTAAGGATATATTAACTCTGTAACTAAGTATCCTTAACTGAGAGGTTAAACTGTATCTAAAGGTTCTACTGTTTCGATAGTGAAAAGATTATCTGTGAATGATAAAATTGAAAAGATTTTCAAAGAAATATATTAGGGCCAGAACAAATTTATTATCAGAGGTCATTCAGGACATTTAGCTAAAATAAACTTTTAAAGAAAATAAAATCAATGAAAGAAGTAATTTTAGACACATAGTTACCGTGTTAATATTTTTGGCAGATTAAAGAAATCTGCTGATTACAATTTCAAAGCGACTACTTGTTCATTTCTTCCACTCTTTCTTCTCATAGTCATACTTGGATGCTGGGCCATACATGTATCCTACACGCAGATCAAGCATACGCTGGAGTTGTGCAGATTGGTTTTCTTTCTTCATAGAATCTGGGGCTTGAATATCACTGCTCTCATACAACACTGCATCATAAATAAAAATGGATAATCCTAAAAGTGAGATTACTCCAGCAGCAATACATTTCCATTCTCCATAACCTGCGAGAAATTCTGCATAGGTTTGTCTGAAGCTTGCTCTGTATAATTTCTTTTTTTCTTCCATCGTGAGCTTATGCCAATCACCCTTTTCCTTCTCTCTCAGCTTCTTAAGTTCGGCGTCATCCTCTTTAAAGCGAATTGCTGGGTAAGGAAAATCAATATGGTCTATATAAGATGGGGTTCCATTTAAACCAAATCCAACGACTTCGCGATTTCCAACACGATCATCCAAACGAACACCGGGGTAACAGCATTTAATGGCCGAAGTTGTTAACTTGGCTTGTTGAATACGTGCAATTGGGAAGTTTGAAATTTTAGGCAAATGCCTTAGAATTAAAGCATTTGAAATCATTTTTAAAAATATTTTTTAAAATTAATATTTAACACGCAAAGATAGAAGGTCGCAGTAAAAACACTTCAGGTGTGCTAGATCCAAATTAAAAAAATGAATATCAAGGAATAGAAATATCGAGAATAATAATTTACAAACAGTAACGTATAGGCTCCACACACACATAAATATATGGAGCTTGCTTATACGGTATATATAAATATATCTTACGCTTCAGGAGCCTATACGTTACTATTTTTTATCAAATTATTATTTTTCTCGATATATCTATATCTATCTATATAAAATTAAATGGACCTTCAGGTATTTGTTTTATATTTAAAGGATTGGGATTATTTTGGTTATATATTTGTTTTATTTCCAATATTTAATGGACTATTCTATTCATTTTTCTTTTATGAGTTTTTTTTTTTTTTTTTATAAGACGTAGCAAGTTGCTAACAGTGTGTGAGCCACGTTTTTTTTGTCTCACAATCTTATTGGTTAACAAAAACCTTTCAAATTTGATACATTTAAACCATAAATATATATATTTATAAACAAAACGTTATTGAGAGTTTAACACATATAGAATATTAGGTTTTGGGAGGATGATATTCTTGTATAAAATAGTGGCACCCTTCCAGTTTAAAAAGCATTAAACAATAATATGCCACATAAATAATGTGCCACAACAGCAGTTTTGGCAAATTAAAACCTTGACCTCTTCAGGTAGGATGTTATTAAATCAAGCCGCCCTTGTATTGATGAGAAAACCATAGCCCAAAACCAAGGTATATAAGTTGGCTTTTGCCTGAATTTGCAGAAACTGGTGTTGTGGCACATTCTTCACCACCTGAACGTGATGGACCAAATAGTGTCAACACCATTTTAAGATGGTAATAATACTACTACTATGTGAATTTTGTTTGTTACCATATAGTCTTTATCTTGAATACATATTGTACCATACTATACTGTGAAGTGTACTTTTAATGTAAACAAGTTTATAATAGAATTTTTTTTTTCAGATTGTTCATACAGTAAAACCTATATGAGGGACACTTTCGCTAGAAGGAACCTTTCAAAAAAGGTTAATTTCCATCACCAAAAAGTATCTTTTTAAAAATTATTATTTACATTAACCGTCTGTTGATTCCAGAGTGCTTGGTACACTGGAAGCATGAAAATCGAGTTGTTTATATATTTTTTAAAAATGAATTTAAAAATTGCTTCAAAAGTGCAATTTTCATTTTAATATAATTTATAGAGAGTTTGAAATAATAAATAAAAATTAAAAATAAATAAAAAAAGTGTATTTTGTTTTTTAAATGTTGGAAAATATACCGCATGAGTTTCTTTTAAATGAAAACCGAAATTTATTTTTAAGGAGAAATAACGACTATTTCTAACCTTAGTTATTTCTCCTTAAAAATAAATTTCGGTTTTAATTTAAAAGAAACTCATGTGGTATATTTTCCAATGTCGTTTTACAATCATAAGCCGCATTATTTTGTATTTTTAAATGTTGCTCAATTTTTTTATCAGATCATACAAAATACAAATTGACTTCCCATACTATAAAAACAGTGAGTGGAGAGAAAAAGGTAAAATTAAAGGTTAATATTCTTATTTACACATTTTAATAATATTTATTTTAAGATAAGAAAAAAGATGAAAGTTATTGCCAAACGATTATCTTAGATGATAACACATTCTTTTCACACACACACAGAGGTCTTTACCTCAATTATTTAGAAAGAAAATATAATCTAAAGAACTTTCAGATTTTTTATATTATTGAGTGATAAATATGTGTGTATACTAGGTACAGGTTTTATAAAAAAAAAGCGATAGGAAAATGATTAAAAAAAAGCACGCAAACAAAAAAAACAAACAAATGAAGGATGAAAGATAAGAAGGCAATCAGGGAAGCTTAAACAGTGAACGCACACACGCACGTGCGCGTTTTACATGTACATAGGGTCAGCTGACTTCTCCCCCCAAACCACTGATAGATAGGCAAAAAAAGCATGATACAAGATCTGGGTTGGAGAGAATTCGCGTCAGCCGCAAGCGCCGATTTATTATTATTTTTAGAAATCGGGCGTGAATTCGCGTCTTTTAACACTGACTCTACTACTTAAAGAACAAGTTTTCACTCTATACCTAGGTGTCCTTAACAAAGAGGTTATACTGTATGTGAAAAAATATATGTGAGTGTGGATGATAAAATTGAAAAGAGATACAAAGAAATATATTTTAAGGCCAAAACAAATTTATTATCAAAGGTCATTCAGGACATTTAGCTAAAATAAACAGTATATGAAGGAAGCAATTTTAGACACATAATTACCGTGTTAATATTTTTGGCAGATTGAAGAAATCTGCTGCTTACAATTTCAAAGCGACTACTTGTTCATTTCTTCCACTCTTTCTTCTCATAGTCATACTTGGATGCTGGACCACGCAGGAATCCTACACGCAGATCAATCATACGCTGGAGTTGTGCAGATTGGTTTTCTTTCTTCATAGAATCTGGGGCTTGAATATCACTGCTCTCATACAACACTGCATCATAAAGAAAAATGGATAATCCTACAAGTGAGATTACTCCAGCAGCAATACATTTCCATTCTCCATAACCTGCGAGAAATTCTGCATAGGTTTGTCTGTAGCTTGCTCTGTACAATTTCTTTTTTTCTTCAATCGTGAGCAGATGCCAATCTCCCTTTTCCTTCTCTCTCAGTTTCTTAAGTTCGGCGTCATCCTCTTTAAAGCGAATTGCTGGGTAAGGAAAATCAATATGGTCTATATAAGATGGGGTTCCATTCAAACCATATCCCACGACTTCGCGATTTCCAATTCGATCATCCAAACGAACACCGGGGTAACAGCATTTAATGGCCGAAGTTGTTAAATTGGCTTGTTGAATACGTGCAATTGGGAAGTTTGATATTTTTGGCAATTGCCTTAGGATTAAAGCTTTTGAAATCATTTTAACCAAGATTTTAAAAATAAATATTTATCACGCAAGATAAGAAAGAATGCAGCAGCAAAAACATTCCAGGTGTGCAAGATCTAAATTTATTAAAATATATCTATAAATAGAATACTCTCTAGAAAAATAAAAACAATATATATATTGCTTTTAATATATATATATATGAAGGACTTTCTGGTACTTTGTTTTATATAATTGAAGTAAAATATTTTTAAAAATTATCTATATGTTTGGCGGTCATTTTGAATTGAATAATAATGTTTTGTTTTACTAATGGGCCTTTTTTTCATCTTTTACTAGGTTTTTGTTATTGTACGCTGCAAATCACTGGCTGCAGTTGAGTCAGGTTGTCTCACAAGCCTAATGAGCGACAAACCATCCAATAAAATTTGATAAATTTAAACCAAAACAAATACAAAAAAAAATCTATGCATAATGAAAGGGTATATAATGAGAAATAATAAAACCCTGTAATAAAACGATAGCGAAAGAAAAAACCCAAAACGGCCATGTTTGATATCAAAGGACAAAGATACAACCTTTTGCAGGAAATCTACTTTCGCAGAGAAAAATAATATTTTTGTTAGCAGCCATCTTTTAAAGAAACTTTCCTCATTGCATCAGAAAAGACAATGAACCTTTCTTAGAGGATTAACTATAAACTCCCCTCCCCTCCAGAATGGAAATGGGCAATCAGTAGTTAGTTAATTAGTCAGTTAGCAGTTAGTCAGCTAGCTAGTCCATGGTTGATCAATTTTCCTTCTGTCGTAGCAACGCGTCGCCACTGGTAGTGCGCCATAAATCCTCCACCGGTTTTTTTCTCCAGCTCCCTTTCTCTCTCTCTCTCGGGCTGCTAACCTCTTGCTGGCGATATGATACCCAAAATTCGAATCCATTATTGACGCGTAAGATTCTTTTTAAACATTAAACAATTTCTAATGCCCTTACTGTAATGGAAAAATTGCAGTAAGGGCATTAGAAATTGTTTAATGTTTAAAAAGAATCATACGCGTTTATAATAGATTCAAATTCTATTTATATATATGACATTCGGCCAGGTGATCCAGAGTCTGCAATTTATGTTGGAAATTCTGAACACTCACAACCTAGTATGAATTCACAACTCTTTTAGAGTGCCAAATTATTTTTTACTCTACACTTAACCGAATATATGACTGGCGTGTCGATTTTATCCAAGTACATTTTTTACTGAGTGTATATGTATAAAAATTATCTGGTTTTTAATCAAATAATATTAATCATAATTACATTCATATACAAAACTTAAGAAAGTTGTACCTTTGCGTATATACCAGGATTCAGATAATAACTCTGAAAGAGAGATATTTGATACATAATGACCTTTATTAAAGAGATATGAGACAACCAAGTATGAAAAAAATTGCCTCTGCCTTTAAAAAAACTTCTTTAAGTTGTCCTTTATCCATAAGTCCATAAGTGTATATTTTATGACCAGCGTGAAATCCCCGAAAGTGAATGTTTGTTCAATGACTAATTATTAAAAAATACTATGATTATAGCTTATTTTCACTCTATAAATTCGAATAAGTAAAAAATAAAATTAAAAATGGTACAAAAATTATGACGGCTCAAAGGGAAATATCAATTTGAATCCTCATGACTACCAATTAGAGTATAATATTGATATATTATCATAAAATAAATAATAATGGTTAAATAAATATTCATCAAGCAAACATTCACTCAGAGCAGGACAAACCAGTCATTAAATTTGCATATACTAATCTTTTATATATAAACACAAGGTAATAATCCAATCCGGGGCGATTTACGTTCCAGCAGACAGGGTTACATCTATTTTCTCTAATCCAAATTGGGCCTTATCTATTATATATACTAACTACACTTTATACTTCTAAATCGATAAATAATTGTTATTTGTCCAAATTTAGGTCAATGGTTATATGTTAATCTATATATTCAGCTTCCCTATTTGCACATAAATATTTCCAATTGCCTTTTAAGTAGTTTTGGTGATGTGTGAATAGTAATAAATATCAATTTATCTTTAGAAGAATATATTCATTAGTTTATGGCGTCTAGTTTTGACGTTTATTTTGACGGGAGAGGCGACCTTTGTCTCTTTAATTCATTAGTTTGTGTGTGAGTGTGGAAATTTATTGGAATTGTTATTTTAAAAATATTGATATTAAAGTAGAGTAAAATGTTGTTATTTAAATTTGAAATGTTGTTATTAAAGTATAAAATGTTGCCGTTAAGGTGCAAAATGTTGTCCTTAATCTGTAAAATTTTGTCTTAAAGTGCAAAAGCTATTAAGTTAGCGTTTTTAAAATTATTCACGAAAGATATTTTTAAAATTAGGGGAAATGAAAATAAATATCTATTATATATATTTATCGCTATTGAAAAGTTATAAAGACTTCAAAATTCATTTTGATATAAAAATATTCATAAAAAAAAACCTTTTCTTGAGATATTTAACATATTAAGGCATAACCATTTTGAGTACACTGTTTGTTTATCCCCCCCCTTATCCCTAATGAGCATCAAAAGAAAGTAAAAGTAAAGTAACTTCAAATGAGAGACAACGCAAATATTACAATATGGGGGCAAAAAGTTATTTTAATTTATTATAAAAAAGAACATGTTGAAAAGTGATGACACATATTATTTATTTATTTTTACGTTCATAGGCGAGTAAAATTGTTTTAAAAGGACAATATTTATGTCATAGCCATTTTAAATATATGTTAAAAGCAATCAGACGTTTTCGTAGTAATTTTGTGAATGACATGATAGTACTAGGTAATTTTTGCCTACACTAGGCAGAAAATAAGCCATTTTTATATATTTTTTAGAACTCCCAACTAGATTGATTTTGTGGCATAAGATTGACTTTCAATCGCAATTTTACAACAAAAGATTTTAATATTAAGCAGATTTCCTGCCTCTTTGTGAAATATAAGCCATCTATAAAAATGGTCTTTTGGTAAACTTTTAAAAATTTCCATAGCTGGTTTGCAGCCAGTACACAACATTCATATTGAGTAGAATAAAAGGTTAAAAAAAATAGCTCACCCCTTTTCAAATTGGAAATTGAGTCATGAGTGCAAAGGATCTTATCTAAAATACCCTAACCCTATATTTGTCATACTTCAACTTTATTTCAATGTTTTGGTGACCCACTATTACCCAAATTTTGCTGTGAGGCTATAAAAATTACCATCTATATTTTAGCCATAGATTTGGCCCAGCCACTTTGCCAGCTAAACACCTCTTTGGCAGATTGTCAAGATTCCATTAGATCCCGTGTGGATCTCATTGAATAAAGTCCGCCCTAGACTGACAATGGCCATTAGCCCGAAACCATGGTCTCTAGGTGGACGCTTTTCAGTTTGCCAAAGCTGGTGTTGTGGCTTTGTCACCGACCCAAGGCCGCTAGTTGCGGCGACGGTCAATAGATGGCGTCTAGTTTTGACGTCTATTTTGACGGGAGAGGAGACCTTTGTCTCTTTAGATCAATATCCTCCCGGAAAAATTTCCATATATCTATATTAATAAAATGCAAATTTCATAAGTGTTGTTCACTAAAAACTTTCGTTACAATGAATCAATTTCGACCAAATTTTCAACATTTATGTAAAACGAGATGGAGCAGGTTTTGCTTAACATCAAAATATTTTTCCTAACTTTAACATGCGTAACTTTGCTGTTATCGATTAAATACAAAAAAAAATCAACAGAGTTAATTTTATTTATATATAAATACAAGAAAAAATTCAGCAATTCATTCAACTCAATCTAAAAAAATATTCAAAACAAGCAATTTTAAGATAACACCATTTGTAAAACAGTCGGCCAAGAAAACAACAACGATATTACATCTTTCTCACATTCACACACAATCTTGATTAATAATTAAAACTAATCTTTAACATTGTTTATTATTCTTCATAATATATAATATTCGTTAGGCAAACTTTCACTCGGATAAAACCAGGGCGAAACCGGGTACACATCCGCTAGTATATAAATATATGTTTGTCGGCTATGCACACCCTCAATATGTAACTAATATCGCTGAAATTTGAACAGGACAGAGAGTTAAATCTGGAAGAGTTTTTTGTCGCACTTTTAACCAAGAAAAATTAGAATTAACCAAGTACTGAGCAACAATATTTTTTTAGTCAGACATGATTATGACAATATTGCTGTATCATGCTTGATTGACATAAACAAAATTCTTTAGGGGAATATTCACTAAAGCAGACCACGGGAGAAGCCAGATAATAATATTTAGTAGGCAGGAACAAAATTCTACCAGCGAAACATTCACTCGAGCAGAAGACACACAAAGCCAGGTCATCTCTATATATAAAATATCGTTTATCAGCCTTTTGGCTAAGATCATGTCGTATATCTCTAGATATTTTTATTATTTTTATTTCATGGTAAACGGTTTGCGGATTTCGACAAATTAGAAAGAAGGAATCATATATCGCCTATATATGATTCCTTCTTTCTAATATTTTTATTTATATATATCTTTTTAAAAATCTATTCAGTAGAGAGAGTGGATATGTTTGCTCAAAAATATATTTTATTAACACTGACTCTACTACTTAAAGAACAAGTTTTCACTCTATATACCTAGGTGTCCTTAACAAAGAGGTTATACTGTATGCGAAAAAAATATATGTGAGTGTGGATGATAAAATTGAAAAGAGATACAAAGAAATATATTTTAAGGCCAAAACAAATTTATTATCAAAGGTCATTCAGGACATTTAGCTAAAATAAACAGTATATGAAGGAAGCAATTTTAGACATATAATTACCTAGTAACATTTTAGGCCGATTAAAGAAATCTGCGGCTTACAATTTCAAAGCGACTACTTGTTCATTTCTTCCACTCTTTC
Source organism: Cordylochernes scorpioides (assembly GCA_030710605.1). Lineage (NCBI taxonomy): Eukaryota > Metazoa > Arthropoda > Arachnida > Pseudoscorpiones > Chernetidae > Cordylochernes > Cordylochernes scorpioides. Next base: position 59,637,872 of record CP092885.1, read on the forward strand.
TTCTCATAGTCATACTTGGATGCTGGACCACGCAGGAATCCTACACGCAGATCAATCATACGCTGGAGTTGTGCAGATTGGTTTTCTTTCTTCATAGAATCTGGGGCTTGAATATCACTGCTCTCATACAACACTGCATCATAAAGAAAAATGGATAATCCTATAAGTGAGATTACTCCAGCAGCAATACATTTCCATTCTCCATAACCTGCGAGAAATTCTGCATAGGTTTGTCTGTAGCTTGCTCTGTACAATTTCTTTTTTTCTTCAATCGTGAGCAGATGCCAATCTCCCTTTTCCTTCTCTCTCAGTTTCTTAAGTTCGGCGTCATCCTCTTTAAAGCGAATTGCTGGGTAAGGAAAATCAATATGGTCTATATAAGATGGGGTTCCATTCAAACCATATCCCACGACTTCGCGATTTCCAATTCGATCATCCAAACGAACACCGGGGTAACAGCATTTAATGGCCGAAGTTGTTAACTTGGCTTGTTGAATACGTGCAATTGGGAAGTTTGATATTTTTGGCAATTGCCTTAGGATTAAAGCTTTTGAAATCATTTTAAACAAGATTTTAAAAATAAATATTTATCACGCAAGATAAGAAAGAATGCAGCAGCAAAAACATTCCAGGTGTGCAAGATCTAAATTTATTAAAATATATCTATAAATAGAATACTCTCTAGAAAAATAAAAACAATATATATATTGCTTTTAATATATATATATATGAAGGACTTTCTGGTACTTTGTTTTATATAATTGAAGTAAAATATTTTTAAAAATTATCTATATGTTTGGCGGTCATTTTGAATTGAATAATAATGTTTTGTTTTACTAATGGGCCTTTTTTTTCATCTTTTACTAGGTTTTTGTTATTGTACGCTGCAAATCACTGGCTGCAGTTGAGTCAGGTTGTCTCACAAGCCTAATGAGCGACAAACCATCCAATAAAATTTGATAAATTTAAACCAAAACAAATACAAAAAAAAAAAAATTCTATGCATAATGAAAGGGTATATAATGAGAAATAATAAAACCCTGTAATAAAACGATAGCGAAAGAAAAAACCCAAAACGGCCATGTTTGATATCAAAGGACAAAGATACAACCTTTTGCAGTAAATCTACTTTCGCAGAGAAAAATAATATTTTTGTTAGCAGCCATCTTTTAAAGAAACTTTCCTCATTGCATCAGAAAAGACAATGAACCTTTCTTAGAGGATTAACTATAAACTCCCCTCCCCTCCAGAATGGAAATGGGCAATCAGTAGTTAGTTAATTAGTCAGTTAGCAGTTAGTCAGCTAGCTAGTCCATGGTTGATCAATTTTCCTTCTGTCGCAGCAACGCGTCGCCACTGGTAGTGCGCCATAAATCCTTCACCGGTTTTTTCTCCAGCTCCCTTTCTCTCTCTCTCGGGCTGCTAACCTCTTGCTGGCGATATGATACCCAAAATTCGAAACCATTATAGACGCGTAAGATTCTTTTTAAACATTAAACAATTTCTATTGCCCTTACTGCAATTTTTCCATTTCAGTAAGGGCATTAGAAATTGTTTAATGTTTAAAAAGAATCATACGCGTTTATAATAGCTTCACATACACCATCTGATTTTAATGAGGCGTGAAGACCTGAAATGCACTTTCTGTGGATCAGGAAAAACAACGGGAGATGTTGCACTACTTATTTGGCTGTGCTGCTCTGTTTGAGGAAAGACGAAAACTAAATGATAAAACGGGGCAACTTTGTCCTTCATTTCCGGCACTAATTAATGAAATATCAAAGAATAGGTATATAGCGATGGCGATATTTGGATTCCACAAGACTATATCCCGGAAAAAGGCCACACAGTGTTCTCCCCATCCCTTGTGAACTGGCGAATCCTGTATAGGGCGAGAGGCCCTAAATAAAGGCTTTGTTGCTGTTGTTGTTGTATAATAGCTTCAAATTCTATTTATATATATGACATTCGGCCAGGTGATTCAGAGTCTACAATTTCTGTTGGAAATTCTGAACACTCACAACCTAGTATGAGTTCACAACTTTTTTAGAGTTTATTTATTTTTAATTATTTTTTACTCTACACTTAATGAATATATGACTGGCGTATCTATTTTATACAAGTATTTTTTTTACTGAGTGCATATGTATAAAATTATCTGGTTTTTAATCAAATAATATTAATCATAATTACATTCATATACAAAACTTAAGGAATAACTTTGCGTATATACCAGGATTCAGATAATAACTCTGAAAGAGAGATATTTGATACATAATGACCTTTATTAAAGAGACATGAGACAAAACCAAGTATGAAAAAAATTGCCTCTGCCTTTAAAAAAACTTCTTTAAGTTGTCCTTTATCCTTAAGTCCATAAGTGTATATTTTATGACCAGCGTGAAATCCCCGAAAGTGAATGTTTGTTCAATGACTAATTATTAAAAAATACTATGATTATAGCTTATTTTCACTCTCTAAATTCGAATAAGTAAAAAATAAAATAAAAAATGGTACAAAAATGATGACGGCTCAAAGGGAAATATCAATTTGAATCCTCATGACTACCAATTAGAGTATCATATTGATATATTATCATAAAATAAAAAAATAATGGTTAAATAAATATTCATCAAGCAAACATTCACTCAGAGCAGGACAAACCAGTCATTAAATTTGCATATACTAATCTATTATATATAAACACAAGGTAATAATCCAATCGGGGGGCGATTTACGCTCCAGCAGTCAGGGTTACCTCTATTTTCTCTAATCCAAATTGTGCCTTATCTATTATATATACCAACTACACTTTATACTTCTAAATCGATAAATAATTGTTATTTGTCCAAATTTAGGTCAATGGTTATATGTTAATCTATATATTCAGCTTCCCTATTTGCACATAAATATTTCCAATTGCCTTTTAAGTAGTTTTGGTGATGTGTGAATAGTAATAAATATCAATTTATCTTTAGAAGAATATATTCATTAGTTTATGGCGTCTAGTTTTGACGTCTATTTTGACGGGAGAGGCGACCTTTGTCTCTTTAATTCATTAGTTTGTGTGTGAGTGTGGAAATTTATTGGAATTGTTATTTTAAAAATATTGATATTAAAGTAGAGTAAAATGTTGTTATTTAAATTTGAAATGTTGTTATTAAAGTATAAAATGTTGCCGTTAAGGTGCAAAATGTTGTCCTTAATCTGTAAAATTTTGTCTTAAAGTGCAAAAGCTATTAAATTAGCGTTTTTAAAATTATTCACGAAAGATAATTTTAAAATTAGGGGAAATGAAAATAAATATCTATTATATATATTTATCGCTATTGAAAAGTTATAAGAACTTCAAAATTCATTTTGATATAAAAATATTCATAAAAAAAAACCTTTTCTTGAGATATTTAACATATTAAGGCATAACCATTTTAAGTACACTGTTTGTTTATCCCCCCCCCCCCTTATCCCTAATGAGCATCAAAAGAAAGTAAAAATAAAGTAACCTCAAATGAGAGACAACGCAAATATTACAATATGGGGGCAAAAAGTTATTTTAATTTATTATAAAAAAGAACATGTTGAAAAGTAATGACACATATTATTTATTTATTTTTACGTTCATAGGCGAGTAAAATTGTTTTAAAAGGACAATATTTATGTCATAGCCATTTAAAATATATGTTAAAAGCAATCAGACGTTTTCGTAGCAATTTTGTGAATGACATGATAGTACTAGGTAATTTTTGCCTACACTAGGCAGAAAATAAGCCATTTTTATATATTTTTTAGAACTCCCAACTAGATTGATTTTGTGGCATAAGATTGACTTTCAATCGCAATTTTACAACAAAAGATTTTAATATTAAGCAGATTTCCTGCCTCTTTGTGAAATATAAGCCATCTATAAAAATGGTCTTTTGGTAAACTTTTAAAAATTTCCATAGCTGGTTTGCAGCCAGTACACAACATTCATATTGAGTAGAATAAAAGGTTGAAAAAAAAATAGCTCACCCCTTTTCAAATTGGAAATTGAGTCATGAGTGCAAGGGATCTTATCTAAAATACCCTAACCCTATATTTGTCATACTTTAACTTTATTTCAATGTTTTGGTGACCCACTATTACCCAAACTTTGCTGTGAGTCTATAAAAAAATTCCATCTATATTTTAGCCATAAATTTGGCCCAGCCACTTTGCTAGCTAAACACCTCTTTGGTAGATTGTGAAGATTCCATTAGATCCCGTGTGGATCTCATGGAATAAAGTCCGCCCTAGACTGACGAGGGCCATTAGCCCGAAACCATGGTCTCTAGGTGGACGCTTTTCAGTTTGCCAAAGCTGGTGTTGTGGCTTTGTCACAGACCCAAGGCCGCTAGTTGCGGCGACGGTCAATAGATGGCGTCTAGTTTTGACGTCTATTTTGACGGGAGAGGCGACCTTTGTCTCTTTAGATCAATATCCTCCCGGAAAAATTTCCATATATATATATATATATATATATATGTCTGTCGGCTATGCACACCCTCAATATGTAACTAATATCGCTGAAATTTGAACAGGACAGAGAGTTAAATCTGGAAGAGTTTTTTGTCGCACTTTTAACCAAGAAAAATTAGAATTAACCAAGTACTGAGCAACAATATTTTTTTAGTCAGACATTATTATGACAATATTGCTGTATCATGCTTGATTGACATAAACAAAATTCTTTAGGGGAATATTCACTAAAGCAGACCACGGGAGAAGCCAGATAATAATATTTAGTAGGCAGGAACAAAATTCTACCAGCGAAACATTCACTCGAGCAGAAGACACACAAAGCCAGGTCATCTCTATATATAAAATATCGTTTCTAAGCCTTTTGGCTAAGATCATGTCGTATATCTCTAGATATTTTTATTTCATGGTAAACGGTTTGCGGATTTCGACAAATTAGAAAGAAGGAATCATATATCGCCTATATATGATTCCTTCTTTCTAATATTTTTATTTATATATATCTTTTTAAAAATCTATTCAGTAGAGAAAGTGGATATGTTTGCTCAAAAATATATTTTATTAACACTGACTCTACTACTTAAAGAACACATTTTCACTCTATACCTGGGTTGTACTGTATGCGAAAAAAATATATGTGAGTGTGGATGATAAAATTGAAAAGAGATACAAAGAAATATATTTTAAGGCCAAAACAAATTTATTATCAAAGGTCATTCAGGACATTTAGCTAAAATAAACAGTATATGAAGGAAGCAATTTTAGACATATAATTACCTAGTAACATTTTAGGCCGATTAAAGAAATCTGCGGCTTAAAATTTCAAAGCGACTACTTGTTCATTTCTTCCACTCTTTCTTCTCATAGTCATACTTGGATGCTGGGCCATACATGTATCCTACACGCAGATCAAGCATACGCTGGAGTTGTGCAGATTGGTTTTCTTTCTTCATAGAATCTGGGGCTTGAATATCACTGCTCTCATACAACACTGCATCATAAATAAAAATGGATAATCCTAAAAGTGAGATTACTCCAGCAGCAATACATTTCCATTCTCCATAACCTGCGAGAAATTCTGCATAGGTTTGTCTGAAGCTTGCTCTGTACAATTTCTTTTTTTCTTCCATCGTGAGCAGATGCCAATCACCCTTTTCCTTCTCTCTCAGCTTCTTAAGTTCGGCGTCATCCTCTTTAAAGCGAATTGCTGGGTAAGGAAAATCAATATGGTCTATATAAGATGGGGATCCATTCAAACCAAATCCCACGACTTCGCGATTTCCAATTCGATCATCCAAACGAACACCAGGAAAATGGCATCTAATGGCAGAAGTTGTTAACTTGGCTTGTTGAATACCTGCAATTGGGAAGTTTGAAATTTTTGGCAATTGCCTTAGGATTAAAGCTTTTGAAATCATTTTAAACAAGATTTTAAAAATAAATATTTATCACGCAAGATAAGAAAGAATGCAGCAGCAAAATCATTCCAGGTGTGCCAGATCAAAATTTAATAAAATATATCTATAAATAGAATACTCTCTAAAAAAATAAAAACAATATATATATATTGCTTTTAAATATATATATATATAAATATTAATTTTGAAGGACTTTCTGGTACTTTGTTTTATATAATTGAAGTAAAATATTTTTAAAAATTATCTATAAAGATTGGCGGTCATTTTGAATTGAATAATAATGTTTTGTTTTACTAATGGGCCTTTTTTTTCATCTTTTACTAGGTTTTTGTTATTGTACGCTGCAAATCACTGGCTGCCGTTGAGTCAGGTTTTCTCACAAGCCTAATGAGCGACAAACCATCCAATAAAATTTGATAAATTTAAACCAAAACAAATACAATAAAAAACTTTGCCAATTTTAACATTATAAATATTTAAAAATTTACAATAAAACATTTGAGCCCATGTGTATCCTATGTATAACAGCCCTATGCATAATGAAAGGGTATGTAATGAGAAATAATAAAAACCTGTAATAAAACGATAGCGAATGAAAAAACCCAAAACGGCCATGTTTGATATCAAAGGACAAAGATACAGCCTTTTGCAGGAAATCTACTTTCGCAGAGAAAAATAATATTTTTGTTAGCAGCCATCTTTTAAAGAAACTTTCCTCATTGCATCAGAAAAGACAATGAACCTTTCTTAGAGGATTTACTATAAACTCCCCTCCCCTCCAGAATGGAAATGGGCAATCAGTAGTTAGTTAATTAGTCAGTTAGCAGTTAGTCAGCTAGCTAGTCCATGGTTGATCAATTTTCCTTCTGTCGCAACAACGCGTCGCCACTGGTAGTGCGCCATAAATCCTTCACTGGTTTTTTCTCCAGCTCCCTTTCTCTCTCTCTCGGGCTGCTAACCTCTTGCTGGCGATATGATACCCAAAATTCGAAACCATTATAGATGCATATGATTCTTTTTAAACATTAAACAATTTCTTCTGCCCTTACTGTAATGGAAAAATTGCAGTAAGGGCAGTAGAAATTGTTTAATGTTTAAAAAGAATCATACGCGTTTATAATAGCTTCAAATTCTATTTATATATATGACATTCTGCCTGGTGATCCAGAGTCTGCAATTTCTGTTGGAAATTCTGAACACTCACAACCTAGTATGAGTTCACAACACTTTTAGAGTGCCAAATTATTTTTTACCCTACACAAAACGAATATATGACTGGCGTGTCTATTTTATCCAAGTACATTTTTTACTGAGTGTATATGTATAAAATTATCTGGTTTTTGATCAAATAATATTAATCATAATTACATTCATATACAAAACTTAACCTGACAGCGGTCGCGCCCTCTTCCATACCTTGAAAGGTCGCGGTGGGTAAAATTTACCCTTCTTTAAAAACCTAAATAAATCAACTATTCTTCAATATTTTATTGTTATTCTGTGATTGCACATTGTTTTGGGCTTTTATCAAATATACCTATGATCCTGAGTTTTAAAAACGAACCCCAAGGAGAATCCTCTGTAAGACCTGTGTGTCTTAATAAAGGCTTTTGTGTGTGTGTGTGTGTGTGTGTGAGTTTTAAAAACGATGTTTTATTCATTTTATTAAATTGATATTAAAATATATCACCTCTTAGCATATTTTTTATAAAGAACTAGCCAAATGACCCGGCAACGCCCTGGTTTTACCCGATTAAATGTTTTTATTCAAATAATATTCGTTACAATTATAAATTGGCGCAGTGGATGTCACTCTTGTGAAACGTCCCGCTCCAAACTTTTTGTCTGAGAAGCGATATTTTTATAGAGAGATGATCTGGCTTTGTGTCTTCTGCTCGAATTAATGTTTTTATGTTAGAATATTGTTTCTGCATACTAAAAATGAACTGGCTTCACCCGTGGTCTCTGCTTTTTGGAATTTTTCCCCCGATATAATTTTACATCTGATAATCAAGCATGATACAGAAATATTGTCGTCATCATTTTCTGACTAAAAAAACAACTATTTTTGCCCAGAACCTGTCAATTTCAAATTTTCTTGGCTAAAAATCCGTTAAATATCTCTTCCAGATTTTCTCAATGTCCTTTTAAACACGTTTTACATGTACATTAGGTCAGCTGATATTACCTCCCATCTTCACCGCTAGAGGCGCTGCTTGCGAGCGAAAGGGCAAATTTGCAACGCAATTTGCAAATAACTCAAAGAATATTCGGGATAGAGACCTGAAATTTTCACTATAAGTTTTTACAGATTCTACTTTACATACTGTTAAAATTTCAGTCAGATTAGTTACTATTGTGGACGTGTATAGCCGACATAGGAACAAGCACACATACATACATACAAACATACACTGACTTTTACATATATAGGGATACAATTATATGTTGATGATATGTTATAAAATATAAATTTAAATGGAAGTTTATTAATTTTTCTAATTGGATATTAGAGATAGTTTCGCTTTATAACATTTTTGAAAAATTATTGGAGTGTTCTTTACAAAAAAGTGAAAACCAATACTGACAAAATTGAATAGTTTTCTGTCTGTCTTTTCTTCATGTCATATTTGGAATAAATGTATTTTAAATATTTTATTATTTAATGGACCAGATTCTTCAAATTTGAAATATCTTATGTTTTTTTTTTCTATTAATTCAAGCTGTATTCCTCCACTTATTGTGTCGATTTTGTCCACCAGACAATTATGTCTCTCTAAGGACCTCTTTCAGAAAATTACATCTTGATTTAACTTCTGGCGCATTGCTTTTAGAAAATTTAATAATCTGGGCATTTGTTGTTTCAATATTTAGAATGGAATAAGCCATGGGTTTATTATCTTGGGTTTCTAACACTGTTATATGTCGCTGTCATTTCGTCAATCACATCTACACCACCCTTTGTCATGTAAAACGTGATCATTTTTGGTTTTTCCTATAATCCTGTTGAATCATCTATATTTACACATTGGTGCATAGTTGAAAGCATCAAAATAACTTTATTCTCTTTAGGCTCTTTGTATGAAAGAGGTTTCATTTTACTTAGAGAAAGCTAAAAATATTAGTGTGTACATTTCGACCTCTGCTGAAGACAAAATCCTTTCTATTTCATTTTATAATGCCAAATTTGTTAGTATAAAATGATTTAAAAGTTTTAATGCTGAGAGATAACTGACTGGTAACCTTGCGACTGGTGATTGGCTCACACAATCGTTCCCCACATCACTTGGACTGTTACTGACATTGTAAGGACCTTCAGGTTTTTTTTTCATAAATAAACTTCCAAGTTATAAAACATTTTTTATTCCACAAGATTAAATATTTCAATTCCATATTCATTGTGCTTACTGAATCCGTCAAGCTTTTCAAATTAGCATCTCTTTCTCTGCTATAATTTGGTGAATATTCCCAATGTAAATGTCAGTTATTATGCATTCAACTTTGCTGCCATCAACAAATATATTTCAACAACCTAATATCGATTTGGCATTTTATGCCTCACCCTTTATGCTTGGTAGATGGGTGATAATATTTTCACTGCGAGTTGGAACATCTTTTAGAGGAAGAGCGTTTTTCCATTTAGTCTTTTTGGTCCTTTCCTATATAGTAATTGAAGCTTGGATATTCATTATATTATTATTCTGATAATGTTCAGTGTCAGTACTCCTCTCTTCTATTTGATCATCAGTTTCTGATTCTTCATCATCGGGATTTGATATATTATCATCACGAAGAAAATCAATCGTTTTTGAAAACATTTAAATATGAAATAATATAAAAAAGAAAATACAAATTTAAATCCTACTAAATTGTTGGCATAATAGAATGTTTTATTACACTCTTGGCAGCAAAACCAAACAATAACAAGCCGGAGTATAACCTGAAACATAATTACGCAAACCAAAACCAAAAGCGATAAAAGGTCGCGCTTGGTAAAAATTACCCAATGACGAGGACTCAAAAGGTCGCACAGGGTATATTTGACCCTGGCATACTGATAAATAGAAAATATGTCGTAAAAAAAGTTAAAGTTTTATTATTATAATAAGCTTTATCAATATTTAGAAATGTACTGAGAAGATATTTTGAAAATATTAATTTTTTAATATAGAAATTATTTTTTTAAAAAAGTTCCCACTGGGTAATATTTACCCATTGCGACCGCTTATGGGTTAAATAAGTTGTACCTTTGCGTATATGCCAGGATTCAGATAATAACTCTGAAAGAGAGATATTTGATACATGATGAATTTTATTAAAGAGACATGAGACAACCAAGTATGAAAAAAAAATTCCTCTGCCTTTAAAAAAACTTCTTTAAGTTGTCCTTTATCCTTAAGTCCTTAAGTGTATATTTTATGACCAGCGTGAAATCCCCGAAAGTGAATGTTTGTTCAATGAATAATTATTAAAAAATACTATGATTATAGCTTATTTTCATTCTCTAAATTCGAATAAGTAAAAAATAAAATTTAAAATGGTACAAAAATGATGACGCCTCAAAGGGAAATATCAATTTGAATCCTCATGACTACCAATAAGAGTATCCTGTTTTATAAGTTATATTGTTTCTATTTAACATTCAACCTTATTTAAACATATATTTATAATATAGTTACAGTCTATATATATATATAGCCAAGCAATACCGCACCACACTAGATGAATTACATATTTATTATATCTCAATTGATTGTACTAACAGTGTTGCCGGATCTTTATATTTACACAGATTATACTATATACAACATGTTCCCCTTTTAATTAAAGTCCGGGGTCATATATTTTGAACCGAAGTACAGGCGGGAGAATTCTCCTTATTCTTCTTGACCACTGGGACACTGGGTCTTCTCTAAAGTGGAATGCCAATTGATCAATCCTATTTAGGCTTTCTCTATGTGGAATGCCAATTGATCAATCCTATTCAGGCTTTCTCTAAGTGGAAAGCCAATTGATCAATCCTATCCAGGCTTTCTTTAAATGGAAAGTCAATTGATCAATCCTATCCAGGCTTTCTCTATGCGGAATGCCAATTGATCAATCCTATCCAGGCTTTCTCTAAGTGGAAAGCCAATTGATCAACCCTATCCAGGCTTTCTCTAAATGGAAAGCCAATCCCACCGCTGCCACCATGTTTTATAAGTTATATTGTTTCTATTTAACATTTAACCTTATTTAAACATATATTTATAATATAGTTACAGTCTATATATATATATATATAGCCAAGCAATACCGCACCACACTAGATGAATTACATATTTATTATATCTCAATTGATTGTACTAACAGTGTTGCCGGATCTTTATATTTACACAGATTATACTATATACAACATATCCTATTGTTATATTATCATAAAATAAATAATAATTGTTAAATAAATATTCATCGAGCAAAAATTCATTCAGAGCAGGACGAATCAGTCATTCAATTTGCATATACTAATCTATTATATATACTAACTACACTTTATACTTCTAAATCGATAAATAATTGTTATTTGTCCAATTTTAGGTCAATGGTTATATGTTAATCTATATATTAAGCTTCCCTATTTGCACATAAATATTTCCAATTGCCTTTTAAGTAGTTTTGGTGATGTGTGAATAGTAATAAATATCAATTTATATTTAGAAGAATATATTCATTAGTTTGTGTGTGAGTGTGGAAATTTATTGGAATTGTTATTTTAAAAATATTGATATTAAAGTAGAGTAAAATGTTGTTATTAAAGTATAAAATGTTGTCGTTAAGGTGTAAAATGTTGTCCTTAATCTGTAAAATTTTGTCTTAAAGTGCAAAAGCTATTAAATTAGCGTTTTTAAAATTAAATAAAATTATTCACGAAAGATATTTTTGAAATTAGGTGTAATGTGAAAATAAATATCTATTATATATATTTATCGCTATTGAAAAGTTATAAAAACTTCAAAATTCATTTTGATATAAAAATATTCATAAAAAAAAAAAAAAAACTTTTCTTGAGATATTTAACATATTAAGGCATAACCATTTTGAGTACACTGTTTGTTTACCCCCCCCCCCCCCCCTTATCCCTAATGAGCATCAAAAGAAAGTAAAAGTAAAGTAACTTCAAATGAGAGACAACGCAAATATTACAATATGGGGGCAAAAAGTTATTTTAATTTATTATAAAAAAGAACATGTTGAAAAGTAAGGACACATTTTATTTATTTATTTATTTTTACGTTCATAGGCGAGTAAAATTGTTTTAAAAGGACAATATTTATGTCATAGCCATCTTAAATATATGTTAAAAGCAATCAGACGTTTTCGTAGTAATTTTGTGAATGACATGATAGTACTAGGTAATATTTTTTTGCCTACACTAGGCAGAAAATAAGCCATTTTTATAATTTTTTTTTAGAACTCCCAACTAGATTGATTTTGTGGCATAAGATTGACTTTCAATCGCAATTTTACAACAAAAGATTTTAATAATAAGGTTAAATATAAGCCATCTATAAAAATGGTCTTTTGGTAAACTTTTAAAAATTTCCATAGCTGGTTTGCAGCCAGTACACAACATTCATATTGAGTAGAATAAAGGGTTAAAAAAAAATAGCTCACCCCTTTTCAAATTGGAAATTGAGTCATGAGTGCAAGGGATCTTATCTAAAATAACCTAACCCTATATCTATATTTGTCAAACTTCAACTTTATTTCAATGTTTTTGTGACCCACTATTACCCAAATTTTGCTGGGAGGCTATAAAAAATTTCCATCTATATTTTAGCCATAGATTTGGCCCAGCCACTTTGCCAGCTAAACACCTCTTTGGCAGATTGTCAAGATTCCATTAGATCCCGTGTGGATCTCATGGAATAAAGTCCGCCCTAGACTGACAAGGGCCATTAGCCCGAAACCATGGTCTCTAGGTGGATGCTTTTCAGTTTGCCAAAGCTGGTGTTGTGGCTTTGTCACCGACCCAAGGCCGCTAGTTGCGGCGACGGTCAATAAATGGCGTCTAGTTTTGACGTCTATTTTGACGGGAGAGGCGACCTTTGTCTCTTTAGATCAATATCCTCCCGGAAAAATTTCCATCTATCTATATAAATGAATAAAACAAAGCATCAAGGGCTGCGTATCTTTATTAGAACAAATATATACGAGCTTTCGGGCACATACGCCCTTCTACAGGAATTAATGAAACAGTAATCCAACTAGTTTGAAATAAGATTTATATATAATTTAACGTGCATATCCACGATACACATGCATATCAACTTGCAAGGTATCCCATCAGACATGTGATATCTTATACTGTGAATGAATTTGTTTTATCTTATTTTATTTAGGTCTATTGAATTATATGCTTCTGGTAAATCAATTCTTCAATTTATACTGCTATATTGTTTGGACACTATTGCTTCAATTATTAATCTTTGATATTTTTTATTGATATTGTTGTAATGTACTTTAGGTTCATTTAAGTTAAATGTGTGTCCTGTCGAATTGGAGTGCTGTACTATTAATGATAATGGATCATTTCTGTTTATGTTTCTTCTGTGTTCAATGATTCTATTATGTAATTTTCTTCCCGTCTCTCCCACATATTTGGCATTACAATTATTACATTCTATAGAATAAATTACCTCTTTTCTGCTTGATATATATTCAGTTTGCCTGTTTTTTGTAATTGGGTTTCTTAAGATATCTGATAAGTTGGGAGAGTTTCTATAAAAGGTTTTTATTCCATATAAGGGAAGAAAATTACATAATAGAATCACTGAACAAAGAAGAAACATAAACAGAAATGACCCATTATCATTAATAGTTGCACAACGAATCACAAGTTTTACGAAGGAGCTTCTTTATTTATACTTGAGCTAGCTTTCGAACCTTTCGGTTCTTCGACAGGCGTGGCTAGTATGACTATACTAACAGGGTATAAGCGCGCTTGAGCCATTATATACAACATATATTTACATGCGAAGTGATATTTCAAATATAATTAAAATAGAAATAAGAATTATGACTATGAAATATAAAACTATGCAAATGAATTTAAAAATTTTTTTAAATTTAGATAAAATTTTGGAAAATATACGCTAAAATATTAAGTAAAATTATGATATTCACTGTATGCAAGTAGTGTGACACTTTAAAATTTGTAAAGTTTAAAACTAGTAAAATTTAAAACACCTCAACACAGAAAAGCCAAGCGGGGGTCCACTCCAACCCGACCACTCTCCAGAGCATATTAGGGGATAACTATTGAGATAATATATGATATATTTCCGGTAGATCTATTTTCCTATTGATGCTGCTTGTTTGTGATGATATGATAGACTCTAGTACCAATCTGTGCTGCTTATTGTTTATGTGTTGGTATAGTACTTTAGGATGATCTAAGTTAAAGCTATGACCAGTGTTTGAAATATGTTGGTATATAAGTGACTTCGGGTCTCTATTGCTAATGTTTCTTTTGTGTTCGGTGATTCTGATATACGCGGTTCTGCCAGTCTCCCCCACATATCAGAATCACCGAACACAAAAGAAACATTAGCAATAGAGACCCGAAGTCACTTATATACCAACATATTTCAAACACTGGTCATAGCTTTAACTTAGATCATCCTAAAGTACTATACCAACACATAAACAATAAGCAGCACAGATTGGTACTAGAGTCTATCATATCATCACAAACAAACAGCATCAATAGGAAAATAGATCTACCGGAAATATATCATATATTATCTCAATAGTTATCCCCTAATATGCTCTGGAGAGTGGTCGGGTTGGAGTGGACCCCCGCTTGGCTTTTCTGTGTTGAGGTGTTTTAAATTTTACTAGTTTTAAACTTTACAAATTTTAAAGTGTCACACTACTTGCATACAGTGAATATCATAATTTTACTTAATATTTTAGCGTATATTTTCCAAAATTTTATCTAAATTTAAAAAAAATTTTAAATTCATTTGCATAGTTTTATATTTCATAGTCATAATTCTTATTTCTATTTTAATTATATTTGAAATATCACTTCGCATGTAAATGTATGTTGTATATAATGGCTCAAGCGCGCTTATACCCTGTTAGTATAGTCATACTAGCCACGCCTGTCGAAGAACCGAAAGGTTCGAAAGCTAGCTCAAGTATAAATAAAGAAGCTCCTTCGTAAAACTTGTGATTCGTTGTGCAATTGTAACAATTATACGGAGTTTACCTATAAAAATCATTAATAGTACAGCACTCCAATTCGACAGGACACACATTTAACTTAAATGAACCTAAAGTACATTACAACAATATCAATAAAAAATATCAAAGATTAATAATTGAAGCAATAGTGTCCAAACAATATAGCAGTATAAATCGCAGAATTGATTTACCAGAAGCATATAATTCAATAGACCTAAATAAAATAAGATAAAACAAATTCATTCACAGTATAAGATATCACATGTCTGATGGGATACCTTGCAAGTTGATATGCACGTGTATCGTGGATATGCACGTTAAATTATATATAAATCTTATTACAAACTAGTTGGATTATTGTTTCATTAATTCCTGTAGAAGGGCGTATGTGCCCGAAAGCTCGTATATATGTCATAATTTGTATAATTAGATGCCAACCTAATCCAAAATATGTATGAAAATGTATGATTTGTTTCAATAAAAGAATAAGGTAACACTGGAGGATAGAAAGACCTAGAAGAAAGGCCTAGAAAAGAGGCTTAGAAGTTAGCACGATCATTAGTAAAATTATACCCAGTTTTTATTATCGCGGAACTAATAAAAGTTGAGTTCAACAAACTATTACTTCCTGGTCAAGCTGGGACATGTCTTAAGACAAAAGAAGTAACGTAGACCAATTAGGAAGCAACTCCTCAGAGGTCAACCAATAGGGAACCGCCACGTCACACATTTCAACCAATGAGAGGTAAGAAGAGTTCTTGTGTTAAATCGAGAACCAAGAATTGTCAGTTGTTCTTTCGATCCCACCGAGATAGCACCTATAGTCTTCACTTCGCTCCCACCGAGTTCGGACCTAGAATCTTCACTTCGATCCCACCGAGTTAGGACCTACAGTCTTCTTTTGGATCCCATCGAGTGGTTCTTTCGCTCCCACCGAGGTAACACCTGCTCTAGAGACCTCCCCCGTTCATCCTTTCAGCTAAGTCAATCACCGCCATGTGAATAGATAGGCCAATAATCAAAAACCGCTCCGCCTTCTCAGCCTTTCTTTCCTCCAACTAGTTGCCTTTTATTTTCAAAACCCCATCACGTGTCCTGGTTATTCCCCACTGTATGCTTCACTTTCCACTCAAACGACTGCGCTTCCAACAATCTACACCATTCTCATCCAACAACAAGAAATTCCGCAACGAAATTGCGACAAACGGATTAAGTCGACAGGATAATGACGGAAAAACGGGAGCACTTGACGAACGGAAAGAAGCTGGCAAGAAGCGAGGCGACCAGGCGCCTTCTGGCGGCCATTATATGGCAGATGACAGTGGCCCTCCGACGAGTTTACACCACCCGACTAGAAACGGCGTTCCAGAGTCCCACCCCCGGGAAAGATGACGATCGCGCCACCGCCCCAGGCGAGAGTCACCGCGACATGATACCGACCACCGAGGAGTCATCCACCGCCATGCCGTACCCATACAACCGCAACCGAAAGCAATCCACGCGACCCAGGACAGTGCAAATAGTCCGAAAGCGGTCCATTCGAGTGAAAGCAGTGCAAACGGCAATTCCGCGGACAGTGCAAGCGGTCCCGAGTCCCAAGCAGCCACCCCAAGCCAAAGACGCCCCAGAGGAGACCTTTCGAGACTGAGGTAGGCACCCCACCCTATGACGTCAAGAAATTGACTTTGGACTTATATCTGACCCATTGATCCATTTTTTTTAATAGGTAAAAATCGAAGACGATCCAAAACACCTGCAAGCAAAGCAGCTGTCAACAATTAAGTGAACATTCAAAATGGCCGAGCTTGTCGGCATAAGTGAGAGACATGAGTACCAACATAAAGCCACAAAAAGATCGAAATTCGAATATATGTAACCAGCGAAAATTCAAAAATCGCGATACCTTTTGAACACACCTCGTATGTAAATATGTATCATAACAATGGAATATGTAAATATGTATCTACTGTATATGTAAATATGTATCTACTGTACCCAGACATAGATGTGTGGGTCAGGTACAACTCATGGATGCAAGATCCGGAGCTCCAGTACCTCACAGCCTCCGAACCCCTCACCCTGGAGGAGGAGTTCACCATGCAGCAGGCGTGGCTGGAGGACGACAACAGTTGAGTCCTTGTTATGCAAATCTGGGTGTTTCCCAATGTTACAGGAATGTTACTAGATGTCCCAGTTTAGATCTGGACTTTAGGTGGGAACAAATATCAACTAATCTCATTGGTTTTTAATTTATTCCAGAAAATATTGGCCATTTATCCTCTTTCATAATAAATCAAGAAAAGCCAAACCATTACATATAACAGGCTATTGGCCCTGGGTGACACAGACTGTACCTCAATGACCAAATAAACTGATTCTAAAGGCTTACTTTAAAAGGACAAATTTCAATCTTAAGTGAATTTAATCCTGGCAGATTCTCTCCTAGAATTCCAAATATGTAAACAAAGACTCACCTACTTTGGACATATAATGAAGAAAAAGGTATAGAAAAGATGTTGATGTCGGGAAAATTGGAAGAAAGAAAGGAAGACCCCCATTGAGATGGCTAGAGGGGTTCAAGAAAGCTACCGGAAGGTCACTAGATAAGTCATGAGTGATGGTCACTGACAGATCAAATTGGAGAATATCTGTCCATTTAGTCACTAAAAGTCGACTTGATGGCACTAACAACAACAACAGATGCTTTCTGCAAATTCAAGGAACAGGTATTTAAATAAAAACTCAACTGGCCAAAGTGTCTCTTATTTCAAGAACAATGAATGCCGGCCAGGCAACCTCTATCTTCAAGATATTTTATAGTTATTCTGACAGTTGGTGCAAACCATCAACAACTTTTAAGTTGCATATACAGGAGATGCTCTTATTTTATCTACCTGATTCCTCAATATATAATTCCACTTTTGTAAAAAACCGTCAACTTTTAAGTTGCATATACAAGAGATGCTCTTATTTTATCTACCTGATTCCACAATATATAATTCCACTTTTGTAACATTCTTGTTCTTAGGGAAATATGCAAATAATGTGTTGGTGTTGCACACAGAATGTACTTTCATTGTACTGGACAAGTTGGAGTTTGAACAAAGCCAAGATGAGATTGGTGAGTTTCTCCCCTGCGCCTCCATCTTTATAACCTATTTGCATATGCGGGGTAGCTGTTTTGTGCACTAAATATTTATAAAAACATCCATGCAAGAATCAATCAATTCAATTAACCAAAAATTTGATTCTACTTTTATTTAGGTCAGGGGTTGGCAAACTGGGACTCGTGAGCCACAATGGATGTGAAGAGTACTTGCATAAATTAAAAATTTATTTATGCAAGTATTATTCATTGTTGCCAAGAAAAAAAATTGTGGCTCTTTAAAAACTTTGAAATTTTGTAAATTTGTAATTTTTGACTTTTCCGACTCAAAAGGTTGCCTACCCCTGACTTAGGTCAATCACCATTCTTTTTTGCAATCATTTGATTATCAATTTTTTCTTCATTTTTGTTTCTTTTTCTCTGCACCAAACTTTATCAAAATATCCACACATGAAAGAATCTATGTTAATTTCAATCAACCAATAATTTGATTCTTCTTTCACTTAAGGTCAATTTTGGTGTGTTGTATCTTCTAAATTTTATTTTAAAAAATAGATTCACAGTTATAATAAAGAGTTAATTAGATGGTTAAAATTATAACCCTAGTAATTCAACTAACTATTATACAGTAAAACCCTTCTATAGTGAACCTCAATGGGACTGAACCTGTAGTTCACTATAGCCATGGTCTGTTATAGCCATAGTTCACTGTATTATAAAATGGGGATTTTGTCAGGTTTGTTATAAGGGAAGGTTTGTTATATTCCTTCTTTTTTATCTTTACTCAGCAAACATATCAAGGTATCAAGCTTGGAGAGTAATGCTCCCAGTCTTAATGACAAAGGCATTCTACTTCACCCAGTCATGATGGTTGTCAAACAGACACCATCAAGGGTCACAAGCTTGTAGAGCTTGAGATGGTGTCTTCTGATGATAAGTAGAGATCATCGAAGGAGATTAGACATTCATGATGAGATTGGGTGAAGTAGAATGCGTCTGCCTTTGTCATTGGGAGTGGGAGCACTACTCAGTAACAGGCCAACTTAGCTCCAAAAGAAATGGCCGCCTCTGACATGAGGAACAGACGCCATATGCAGCCACTCCTAACATGGAGTACAAACACTGCTCATCCTGTATCCCTGGATTAGGAGACCTTACAGGGTACTATCAGCATGGCCAGCTGAACCCAAGTTTTATACCAAGCTTGTTACTACTCCCCCTCCATTTTTATCCGGGTTTGGGACAGGTTCTATTTCTAGTTTATTTTAGTGAGGTTTTATTTTATTTACAAAGCATTTACAGTAAAAGCCTCGCTAAAAATATGTCAATTTGTTGATTAGTTTCTGCTGTCACCACTAGGTGTAGTACAGTTTGTGTGTCTGTCCAGCCTCCATGGTGGGGGATGTCAACTTCTTCCTCCACGGCACCAGGAAAACAGCGGAGGTGGAGGTGATGATAGCTGGTGAGCATATTTTCTTATCATCATTCACAGGTGAAATTGTAAAAGAAAAGGTACAGTTGAACAAACTCCATGAGAGAACACTCTCACTAGAGGACACCTCACTGCAAAAGATAGTTTCCATTACCAAAATGACTATTTTTACTCTTCAGAAATTCTATGGTAAGAGGACACCTCTCCCTAAAAAACATTTTGGCTTTGCAACATAAGTGTTATCCTTTACAGGGAGGTTGTTCTACTGTGTTTCAAAATGATAAAAGTATATACACTCATGGACAAAACTTGAGGTTGTACCTTTTAGCATGTATATTGGGATTCAGACAATAACTCTGAAAGGTATTACAATGACCTTTATTGAAGACACACGAGATAACCAAGTGTGAACAAAATTGCCTCTGTCTCCTTAAAAAAATAGACAATCAATGACGACCTCAAAATATGAAACTCCTTTTGTCCATGAGTGTACTTATTTGGTCTTTTTATTGTGATTGTTATCATTTATAATCCAACTTGTACCTCATCATATTGAAGCCATTTTTAAAATAATCTTCTTCTTCTTCTTCTTTCTTATCTCAAATTTATCCCTAGTACACGTGGTACAGGCCATGATAATCATGGTGGGTAGTTAGCGACTGCTTTTACTGTAAGTGCACCACATGTCTACACATGTGAAAAGCAGTTCGACTTTGCACTTACTAATGCCAGAGCCCCGTTTGGTTACTTGCACTCGCTGGTGGGGTTGGACTTTTGCAAGAATCGGGGGCCATTGGAGCATTTTTTTTTTCTTTAAACAGAAAAAAGTGTCCAATGCGGGTTCGAACCCGGGTCCTAGTGGTCGAAAACCAACGGTTTAACCAGCCTTCCATAATGCTATATGTTATCCATGGACAGAATAAACATTGTTGTGGTGTGTTCCAGAAAAGGCCAAGAGAGGTCGAGGCTTTGGGAAAGAAGCCCTTCTACTCATGCTGAAATATGGTGAGATGAGTTTGAACCCGGCTATGCAAATCTAATCCTATCTGCATATTTTATCCTAATTTGCATACAAAAAAAAAAACTCCCATGGAGCTTAAATTTGGATATGCAAATGTATATACCTATCTGCATTTACAGTGATAACCTCCAATGGCATTAAAACCAGGCTATGCAACTCTAACCCTATTTGAGTTTTGGTCATGTCAAACCAAAATTATGCTCATCTAGTGACTTCCAGACTTAGCCAGCTCATTTCAGGTCTTTCTCTCTTCCTCTTTTCAATTTTGCACTACATCAACATCTTTTAAAATTCAATTGCTCTCATTTGGTGTCTGAAGTAGGTCAGTCTTTGTTTACATATTTGGGATTCTAGGGATCTATACCAGGATTAATTTCATTTTAGATTGATAAGGCACAATTTGGATTATAGATTAGAAACACAAGGTAATAAGACCAAATCCAAATAAATAAATAGTGTGTGAAGTTTTGGTAACAGGTGAAGATGGTAACAAAGCTGTTAACGAAATGTCACACACTATTTATTTATTTGGATTTGGTCTTATTACCTTGTGTTCATTAAAGATTAAAACATTTGTCCTTTTTTTTTTATCTGTCCATGACACTCATGAGTACCTTTCTCCATGGCCACATTTCAAAGTCTTCAATTCTTTTTTTTTTTCTTCTTTTCTGAGGGTCTCACACCCATATTGTGACCAATTTGAAGCATATAAAAAAGGGATTTTTGTTTTGGGAGCACAAGGTAAAAATAAGATCAAATCTAAATAAATAAATACCCTAATATGAATGAGTGGAGATAAGAAAGAAGAAGAGATGTAGTTTATCAGAATTTAAGGTAAAGTCAAATTTTATGGGAATACACCTATAAAAATAGGTATGAATAGATTCAAAAGAAAGCTTAAAATTTAATTTAGTTTTTTTTTTTTTGCTTATTCCTAGTACACGTGGTACAGTTCATGATAATCATGGTGGGTAGAAGTTGGTGACTGATTTTACTGTAAGTGCACCACATGACTACACATTTGAAAAGCAGTTCAACTTTGCACTTACAAATATGCCAGAGCCCCGTTTGGTTACTTGCACTCGCTGGTGGGGTTGAATTTTTGCAAGAATCGGGGGCCATTGGAGCATTTTTTTTTTTAAACATAAAAAAGTGCCCAATGCGGGAATGGAACCCGGATCGGTTTAGACCATCCTTCCACTGACCCCCAGTGTGTGATGTTTCGGTAACAACATTGTTAACATCTTCAGATAAAAGTACTGAATGGGAAAAAATACCGCAGAATATTTTTAGTTAACATTATCCAGTATGTAAACAAGATAGTAAGGAGATAGTTTTCTGAGAACCTTAAAATATTATTCTTAGTTCTTAGAGTTAAAAGTGGAAAATCCTACTTTTTTTTAGATATAATTAAACACAAGGTAATAAGACCAAATTCAAATAAATAGTGTGTGACGTTTCGGTAACAGCTTCATCTAATGATGGTAACAATGCTGTTAAGGGGGTCGGTGGAAGGATGGTCTAAACCATTGGTTTTCGACCGCTACAACCTGAGATCGAATCCCGCATTGGGCACTTTTTACTGATTTAAAAATAAAATGCTCCAATGTGTGGCCCCCAATTCTGGCAAAGGTCCAACCCCACCAGCGAGTGCAAGTAACCAAACAGGGCTCTGGCATATTTGTAAGTGCAAAGTCGAACTGCTTTTCACATGTGTAGACATGTGGTGCGCTTACAGTAAAAGCAGTCACCAACTTCTACCCACCATGATTATCATGAACTGTACCACGTGTACTAGGAATAAGCAAAAAAAAACTAAATTAAATTTTCAACTTTCTTTTGAATCTATTCATACCTATTTTTATAGGTGTATTCCCATAAAATTTGACTTTACCTTAAATTCTGATAAACTACATCTCTTCTTCTTTCTTATCTCCACTCAATCATATTAGGGTATCAAGTTTGTTGGGCAAACATCATGACTGGCTGAAGTAGAATGTGTCTGCCTTTGTCATTAAGATTGGGAATACTACTCAGTGGCAGGCCGACTTAGCTCCAAAAGAAATGACCGCCTCTGACATGAGGAACAGACACCATGTGCAGCCACTTCTAACATGGAGTACAAACGCTGCTGATCCTGTATCCCTGGATTAGGAGCCCTTACAGGGTACTATCAGCTGAACCCAGGTTTTTTAGTGAGCTTGTTACTGCTCCCCCTCCTCTTTTTTAATCCAGGCTTGGGACTGGCAAAGGCGAAGTTATATAAACTACATGGTAACAAAGAATGATCTACTTTGAACACCTAATGAGAGCATATGGTTTATAAAAGATGTTGATGTTGGGAAAATAATGAAGGGGAAGAGGGGAAGACCTGCAATAAGCTGGCTAGAAGGGGTCAAGAAAGCTACCAGAAGGTCACTAGATGAGTGATGGTCACTAACAAATATAGTTGAAGAATATTTGTCACCATAGTGTCACCAAAAGTCAAACTCAACTTGAAGGATACTTACTAACACAGGATATATACACTCATGGACAAAACTTAAGAAAGTCTTTGATGTCACTGGTTGTCTATTGTCAAAACTTAGGAAAGTTTTGTCCATGAGTGTAAAGAATTTTAAATTATAATATTTTGTAAAATATATTCTCATATTCTCTCTCTGAGCAGAGGTCTGTTCAATTCCTCGACATGGCAATAGTCAGGGAGATCTGTCCGACTTCAGGACGTGACATCATACCAGACAAAGACCATCAGTGGGATTCCTCTGATGAAAATAATATTAAAGTTCAATTTTTTTTTAGAATATATATATTAACCTTATATAATTTTATATGTACAATTAATAAAAATAATCAATTACAATCTCTCTCTCTCTCTCTCAAAAATTATCATTATATAATCTTATTTATTCATATTTATATTTATCCAGTATTTAACCTTATATAATCTTATATGGACATTGTAATAAATCAGTTTCAATCTCAATCTCTCTTTCCCCTTAAAATCAGGGTAAGATGATATACTAAAATGCAGAGACTTTTTTAGATTTAATTTTTTTTTTTTTTAGAATTTGACCCTGTCAGGATAATGTTCCTGTTGAGATTTTGAGTTGTTGAGATTTTGTCTGCTTGGATTACAGGTGTGGAACCCCCCTATATGTAAACTATACTTAAGGTTTCAGTAGTGTGTGATAGACAAGGAGAGTGATTTGCACGTGTGTGTGTGTTCCAGGTGTGGAGAAACTCAGCATTGAACATTTTGTGGCCATTATCAAGGAAGATAACTCGGTCAGCTTGAGGCTCTTTGAAACCCTGGGATTTGAGGAGGTAGGTGTTCTCTGTGCTCTAAACATAATTATCCATAGAAATGGTCAATGTGGCAGTTTGTACTGAAGATATATTCCCAAGGTACACTCATGGACAAAACATAAGGAAGTTGTACCTTTTAGCATGTATATCGGGATTCAGACAATAACTCTGAAATATATTACAGTGACCTTTATTGAAGACACACGAGATAACCAAGTGCGAACAACCTCTGTCTCCTTCCAAAAAATAGATAACCAGAGACATCAAAGACTTTCTACTTCCTTAAGTTTTGTCCATGAGTGTATATACAGTATAATCTCACTAAAAATAAACTAGGGATATAACAAACTTTCCTTTATAAAGAACCTAAAATAATATTAAAAAAAAAAATAATTTTATAATATAGTGAATCATGGCTGTTACTGGTCCAGAAGAGATCAGTCCCATTGAGGTTCATTATGGCGCGGTTTTACTACATTTATATCCATATAGAAGAAATGATAAGGCACAATTTTTGCATTATAGATTAGAAACACAAGGTAATAAGACCAAATCCAACTAAATAAAATAGTGTGTGATGTTTCGGTAACAGCGTTGTTACCCAAACATCACTCACTATTTATTTATTTGGATTTGGTCTTATTACCTTGTGTTTATCCCATTATATAGTTATACAAGGTCACAGAGACTGAATTCACAGATCAAATTTAAAATCTTGGTTAGGTTGTGGAGTATATAGATCCTGTCTTGAGGCTCCCATACACTGGTGGTATGTTGAGGCCTCTTTGGTCCTGTAGATGGTGCATTGAGTTTTGACACCATCTTCTTCTTCTTTCTTATCTCCACTCAATCATATTAAGGTATCAAGCTTGTAAAGCTTGAGGCTTTTGATAGTGTCTGCTGGGGAAGAGTAGAGCTCATCAATGGATGAGTCAATACAGTCAATAATGTGTTTTGGGGTTGCAGGTTGAAAATTATACTTAGTACATAGTGGGAAAACCTTGTAACCATTCTGGAAAGTCATTGTCCGTAGAAACTCCGCCTTTGCCGGTCCCAAGCCCGGATGAAAAAGGAGGAGGGGAGCAGTAACAAGCTCACTAAAAAACCTGGGCTCAGCTGGCCCAGCTGATAGTACCTTGTGAGATAAGAGGATGCCAGCGGGCGACGCTGGCCTGGGACGCTGGGAATTCTGCGAGAAGCGGCGGCTGGCCAGCCGGCCTGCGCGCGCACCAGGGGCTGCGCGCGCACTTTTCGAACACCGCCTGATGTCGCCGGCTGTTTACCGCGCGTCGCTACAACCTGCGGCAGTTCCTTCCATTATATAATACTCTAGGCGCTGGTGGAGTAAAAACTGTACTCCACCTGCCTCTTATAATTGTATGTAATTTTTGGACACTTATTAAAATATAAATTATTAATTTATAGTTCTCACTGCAGCTCGAACCTTTACCCTAACGCGGTAGAACATGGCGCAGTCGACATTCGGTTAATTATAGCCGTTTTTTAAGTGACAGCTCAGTGACAATTAGTAATCAAGATGCCCTCAAGAAGGAATCGCCGACCATCCCAAACCCCTCCAGAGAACCCTGCCTCGCCGACCAGCACCGACATCCTCAGGTCCATGGCCGCACTGTTGCAGCAGATGGCTACTCGGAATCCGACACCGACAGTCCCATTAGGAGCTCCTCCTCACCACGCCACAAAAATCATCCAGCTTCCTAAACTGGCTTCCCCGGAGGAGTTAACGATGTCTTTTTTCCGCGATTGGAAACAACGTTGGAACGACTACGTGGACGCCCAACAAGTAGCCACCTTCCCGCTATCCACACAGGAATGGAGGGCGGCACGCAAAGTCACTTGCTGTGTTATTATTATTGCGTATGATATTGTTTTTTACAGCACAATACAACAATGTTGGCAAGTTTCCCTGGAGTGGATTCGTCACCTCGACATTCCACTCTAGAGAAACTTGCCAACATTGTTGTATTGTGCTGTAAAAAACAATATCATACGCAATAATAATAACACAGCAAGTGACTTTGCGTGCCGCCCTCCATTCCGAATGGACCATCCTTTGGCAATCAGGCCGCCTTCATATTTCTACCACCACCACCCTCGATGAAGCCGTGAATGCTCTCGAGGCCTACCTACGCAAGAAGCGAAACCCCCTCCTTGATCGGCAAGATTTTCAACGTAGGGACCAACAAACCGGAGAATCGGTGGATCGCTACTTCGCAGCCCTTAAAGCTCTTGATGACTCGTGTGCACATGAGCTGGATTTTAAGTGCAGCACATGCGGCGACCCGTGTATTACAATATGCACAAAAAGAGCTTGTGGGAAAACGTTTGCCCTTGCTGGTTATCAACAGCAACTCCGTATCCGTGACAGGTTAATATGTGGCCTGTTTGATAAAGACCTCCAACGAAAAGTACTGGCGGAGCAGTACAATTCCGACCTCTCCCTGGACCGAGTCCTCTCAATTTGCATCGCACATGAGAGTGCTACCGCCGTGGGCGCGACTCTTTCACCCTCCCCAACCACCTCCCCCGAAGCCTTCATTGCAACCAGACGTGCACCATCAACCTACAAGCATCAACAAGCCAGCTCGTCTGAAACCTCACCTAAGGCCAACCGTTTCTTTCAGAAACCCTATGATCCTAATGACCCCTGCTCCGGATGTGGGGCGAACCCAAGACACCGCCGTGACCAGTGCCCAGCAAAAGACATAGAGTGTAACAAATGCGGCATCACCGGGCATTACGGAAGGGTTTGCCGACAACTGAAACGGAAACCCACAACCAAACCTAATATCCCGCCACCCGCAACCAGAAACAATCAGTCCCAACCAGGACCCTCAAACACAGTTGTTGCAGCTGGAGTACGCAACGAACTCATAACCATTACGACCGATATCAACCATAAGTTACACCAAATCCGTTGGCTGGCGGACCCGGGGTCAGATCTGGATCTAATCCCAGAATCAGAATTCCTGTTACTGGATGAGCAGACCCGATCAGCACTCAACCCGAAGAACGTCCCTTGCGTAGGAGCCAACGGCATCAGCTTAAGTCCTTGTGGATCGTTCGTCGCGGCACTGCATCTCAACGGGAAAACATACAGTACTACCGTTGGAGTCTGCAAGCACCTGAACGCCCCTCTCTTGAGCAAGAGCGGATGCAAAGCCTTAGGACTTCTGCCGGATAACTGGCCCCATTCAATGATCGTCAATGCCATAACCAACGGACAAGTTCTAACGTTCCCGCCGACCCCGGTGAGAGCCAATGAGATCGATAAGCAGTCTATCCTTACCCATTATGCTAGAGCGTTCGACGACACAGTGTTAAAACCCATGCAAGGACCCCCCATGTCTATCGAACTAGTTAAAGATGCCGTTCCTTGCAAACGCTACCGGGCATACAACGTTCCCTTTCACTGGAGAGACCCCGTCAAAACTCAACTCGATACCATGTTGGCGAAAGGGATAATCGAACAGGTACCCGTTGGCGAAGCCATCGATTGGTGCCATCCTATGGTAGTCGTCCCGAAAAAAGGCTCATCAGAACCGCGCGTAACCGTGGACCTCACCGGACTGAACAAATACGTCCGACGACCCGCCTATACAGTCAGGGTACCCCGCGAGGTTGTTGCTCGCATCCCACCAGGCATGCAGTTTTTCAGCACGCTAGATGCCCGTCACGGTTATTGGCAAGTCCCCCTCGATGAAAAGAGTAAAAAACTAACCACCTTCATCACACCATGGGGAAGTTACCGCTATTGTCGCAACGTGATGGGATTGTGTTCCGCCGGAGACGAGCACAACCGTCGTGGAGACGAAGCCCTATTTGGAATACAGAACGTAGAAAAAGTGGTAGAGGACATCATTATCTTCGATTCAGACTACAAAACACACGTCCAACGTGTTCGACAGGTCATTTCCCGGTGTCAGGAACATGGAATCACCCTCAACCAGAAGAAGTTCGTATTCGCTCAGCCAGAAGTCGACTGGTGCGGCTTCCGTATAAATTCTTCCGGTTACACACCTTCTCCACATTTGTACTCCGCTCTAAAGAATTTCCCGATACCAACCAACAAGACCGACGTGCGTTCCTTTAACGGCCTTGTTCAACAGTTTGAGGCCTTTTCCCATCATCTAACCGAGCTATCCGCGCCAATCCGATCACTTTTGTCAGCCAAAGCCGCCTTCGTTTGGGAGGACCCCCACCAGCGAGCTTTTGACGCAGTCATTCAAGAACTCTGCAGCTCACGCATCCTAGCACAGTTCTCCCCAGGACAACCCCTCCGCCTAGAAACGGACGCAGCACAGACCCAGGGACTAGGATATGCCCTTTATCAACAACAACCTGATAGTCAATGGAGACTTCTCCAGGTAGGATCCCGCAATGTGACTCCTGCAGAGTCCCGGTATAGCGCCACGGAAATTGAGTTATTAGCTGTTGTGTGGGCAGCCAAGAAATGCAAGTTATTTCTTATGGGATCTCATTTCGAACTTATAGTCGACCACCGTCCCCTTATTACCATACTGAACTCCAAAACTCAGGACGAGATAGAAAACCCAAGGCTCCTCCGGCTAAAGGAAAAGCTGACTCCGTACCTCATTACGGCAGTTTGGCGTCCGGGAAAGAAACATACCATTGTCGACGTGCTCTCTCGCCACCCATCCCCAGTTCCCGACGTTTACGATACCGATGATCATCCTGATTCTGATCCCGCACCTCTCATTGCCGCTGCAGTAGTAGACCCGGTCGACGGATCCAGGGTAATGGAGGATTCGTTAATACGACAAATCAGAGCAGCCGCAGAGCATGATGGAGAGTACAAACGTATACGCAATATCATCCCTCAAAAGATTCAACGTAAAGAAGACCTCGACGAAGATCTTCGCCCCTACTGGAGAGTATTGCACCAACTAAGCGTACGCGAAGAACTCGTTTTCTTAGGCTCTCGCCTACTCATCCCAACACCATTACGCTCAGAAGTGCTAAAAATACTCCATGCTTCGCATCAAGGCCAAGACCGGACTCTTCGACGCGCTGGCCAATCTGTCTTTTGGCCGAGCATCACTAATGACATCCGGAACGTAGTAAAAACGTGTGCCGAGTGTTCAGCCTATCTACCCTCGCAACAGAAAGAACCACTCTATTCCGACCCGCCGCCTAGCTACCCATTTCAACATGTTTCCTGCGACCTTTTTTCGCACGCTGGATACCAATATCTCGTTATGGTCGACCGCTTTTCAGGTTGGATCAACGTGACGCAATGTGGCAGAGCACCCACGTCCACCACGGTCATCCGTCACCTTCAAAAGTGGATGGCAGATTACGGCATCCCAGAGATACTCACATCCGACAATGGTCCCCAATTCTCCTCTCAAGAGTTTCGGAGTTGGACAAAGCGTTGGAACATCGAGCACTCCACCTCATCTCCACACTTTCCTCAATCAAATGGACTTGCCGAAGCGGCCGTAAAAGCGATAAAGTACCTAATCAGCAAGACCACCACCAATGGGAATCTCAAGTCCGACACATTTTTAGAAAGTTTGATGGAGTTCCGAAACACGCCCAAAGCAGAGGGACGAAGTCCAGCGCAGATTGTGTTTGGTGCCCCGACACGTACCAAGCTACCGCTTCACCGTAGTCAGTTTGCCAAGGAATGGAGAACAAGGATTTCAGAATGCGATCAACGAGCCCAGAACTTAAGGCAGAAAGCCCTCAAGCGATACAATCGCAACGCCAAGCCACTCTCACAATTGGAAGTGGGAGCAATAGTCCTTGTCCAGGATCACCGCACAAAACATTGGACCCTCCTTGCTGAGGTTCTCGAACAACTTCCACGCGGTCGCAGCTACCTCATCCGGACCGAAGCCGGACGCCTTCTTCGCCGTAATCACAGATTCTTACGACCTTTCGTGCCTCCACCGTACACCACCCCACCCAACTCAGCTCAATATCAGCAGACCTTATCCCCTCGAACCCGAGGATGCCAGCGGGCGACGCTGGCCTGGGACGCTGGGAATTCTGCGAGAAGCGGCGGCTGGCCAGCCGGCCTGCGCGCGCACCAGGGGCTGCGCGTGCACTTTTCGAACACCGCCTGATGTCGCCGGCTGTTTACCGCGCGTCGCTACAACCTGCGGCAGTTCCTTCCATTATATAATACTCTAGGCGCTGGTGGAGTAAAAACTGTACTCCACCTGCCTCTTATAATTGTATGTAATTTTTGGACACTTATTAAAATATAAATTATTAATTTATAGTTCTCACTGCAGCTCGAACCTTTACCCTAACGCGGTAGAACACCTTGTAAGGGCTCCTAATTCAGGGATACAGGATGAGCAGTGTTTGTACTCCATGTTAGGAGTGGCTGCACATGGCGTCTGTTCCTCATGTCAGAGGCGGCCATTTCTTTTGGAGCTAAGTCGGCCTGCCACTGAGTAATGCTCCCAGTCTTAATGACAAAGGCAGACTCATTCTACTTCACCCAGTCATGATGGTTGTCAAACAGACACCATCAAGGGTCACAACTTGATATCCTAATATGAGAGATAAGAAAGGAGATTGTCCGTAGATGACCAAACTTAGTCTGGAATCAAAGACTGTTGTTCTCTTGGGAGGACAGAACCGGTGCTTGTCTCTCCTGCTCTGTACCAGGATACCATCTTGGAAAAAGAGAGCAGGTCTTGTATTGGCTGTCAGTTTTGAGCCTTGAAATAATGGTTGTGCTGCCTGTTGGTTTATCCCAGATTCATCCTGGTTTGTTTCAGCGAGGTTTTACTGTAAATTTCTTCCATTCTCACTGTGATGATACAATAGATATTCTTTCTTTCTTTTCTTTGCTTATCCCTAGTACACGTGGTACAGGCCATGATAATCATGGTGGGTAGAAGTTGGCGATTGCTTTTTTTACTGTAAGCGCACCACATGTCTACACATGTGAAAAGCAGTTCGACTTTGCACTTACAAATGTGCCAGAGCCTCATTTGGTTACCTGCACTCGCTGGTGGGGTTGAACTTTTGCAAGAATCGGGGGCCATTGGAGCATTTTTTTTTTAAACAGAAAAAAAAGTGTCCAATGCGGGAATCGAACCCGGGTCGTAGTGGTCGAAAACCAAACGGTTTAATCAGCCTTCCACCGACCCCCTATAATAGATGTGAATCTCCTGGATATAAATTAAAATAATGTAACAGCGGTTTCTGGAGATGAGTTTCTTTTCATATTATTAGTGCATTCCCAAGCTTTCAGGCATTTCACCTTTCAAAAGGAGTATACACAATGAACAATAATGATCATCGTTATATACAATGGCATTTATTATTGTTCATTTTGTACTCCTCTTCTTCTTCTTTCTTATTTCCACACTGGGTGAAGTAGAATATGTCTGCCTTTGTCATTAAGACTGGGAGCACTACTTAGTAGCAGGCCGACTTAGCTCCAATATGAAATGGCCGCCTCTGACATGAGGAACAGATTCCATGTGCAGCTGCTCCTAACATGGAGTACAAACGACGCTCATCCTGTATCCCTTGATTAGGAGACCTTACAGGGTACTATCAGCCAGGCCAGCTGAACCCAGGTTTTTTAGTGAGCTTGTTACTGCTCCCCCTCCTCCTTTTTCATCCGGGCTTGGGACAGGAAAAGGTGGAGTTTGTACACCTGTTGAAGGTCAGAAATGCCGAAAAACTTGAGAATGCAATAATAAAATGAAAATAAACTTATCTCCAGAAACTTGTTGCGTTATTTAATTCCGATACTGTGTTCTTTGAACTTTGAGATTTTGTTGCCATGGATAAAGAGACTTGTTGGTTGTGTAAACTCTCCGACTAAGTGTCTGTTGTGTCAGGCCTCCAGGTCCAAGATATTCCAAGAGGTGACCCTCAGTTGTTCCGCCCGGACTCTAGCCAGGCTGTTATCCAACCTCCATCTTGATATCCGTCCCTCCGGGTGAACAGCTCAGTTTCTGTAAACAATGGGTTATTGATGTGTATGCAATAAAGTTGCTGCTGTTGTTTTTTTTTTCCTTGTTTTGATTTGCATATTCTATATTTTATATGTATATATTTATGCATATATGTGAAGTTTAAAATATTTCTTTGCACAATTATTTTTTATTTTATAAATAAAATAATTCTGCTGCTGCCCTTTCTGTGATGAAAAATTGCCTAGATGGTATGCTATGTAATTATAGCTAATATGCATATATGTAGTTTTCTAGAAATTTCATATAGAACTTAGAGTTTTATCTTCTGGAAGAATCTTTGGATTAATAGGATTTGTGCTTTTCTTTCCATCTATTGAATCTAGATATAACCTTGTACACTCTGATTATGATATACTATAGTTCAGTTCCATAGATAAGTTCAGTTCCATTAGGGTTTACTATAGCAAAGCTTTATTTTATATTGTTTAAGTGCTTTTGTATCAACAAAAATATCTAATAAAGCTTTGCTATCGTAATCCCTAATGGAACTGAACTTTGGGATCCTGTAATTGTTGTTTCTTATACCCTTGTGCAAAGATTACACAAATTTCATAAGTTCATACTGCTCAAGCTAGATCTCATGGAATGGGATGTAGGGATGCAGCTTTCGTTGATCATGGCACCATAATACACTTTGGTGAAAGTCTGAGTTTTGTGTAGTAGATTATACTTTAAATATGTAAATTTCTCTTAATATCATATGTATAGTTTTAAAATATGTAAATAATAATGACCATGTATAATATATATACAGTATAACCTCGTTAATTCGACACACACCAATTTGACGCTATACGATAATTTGACCATGTTCTGATGTCCCTACCTCCGGCCTATCAAATAACAAACCGTAATTTGACAGTATCGATAATACGACACTTCCGATAGTTCGACCATTTTAAAATTTGAATTTCAACAGTTGAATGTTATTTTACATACAACTTTACCGCTAAAAAGGTATTACAGCGGCGGCAACGATCGGTGGGCGCCGATAGGATCGCGCCTGCGCACTTTTGGTTTCTGTTAGTTTAAGTTTCACTTTGCAGTGCCGTTGCGCAATG
Organism: Cordylochernes scorpioides; assembly: GCA_030710605.1. Classification (NCBI taxonomy): domain Eukaryota; kingdom Metazoa; phylum Arthropoda; class Arachnida; order Pseudoscorpiones; family Chernetidae; genus Cordylochernes; species Cordylochernes scorpioides. The sequence continues at coordinate 59,670,941 of CP092885.1, forward strand.
TTGTGAGTGTTATTGTTTTTCTTTTTTTTTACGCGGGAATTTAGGCATTGTGCGCTAATTAATAATATTATTTTCTTTTTAAATTTCAGCATTGAAATATTTTAGTTATTTTAAAATTTACAAATAATTTCCTTTTAAATAAATAATTCTTATAAAATGTAGCCAAAATGATTATGATAACATTTTATTTCAATATTCCATTTCCTTGTTATTATAAAAGATTTAAGCACAAAATTAATCTTTATGATTCTTTTTAAATAATATTTTTATATTTTCTTTTATTTTTCCATATTTTTTTACTTTCAACTGCTATATTCCTCATTTAGAATAAAATATTATTTGTAATTATTTATGTTTCAAAAATATGTATTAATGCCATTTTGTCCCTGATACTAAAAGTTAATCATGAAAATAAAAAAAAATAAATACAAAAAATAACACGCACACAATGGTTTCAATTAATATCCTTAATTTATATTACAAAGCTATTTTAAAATGATATTAGTTTAGCAAGTTAGATGATTAGCTAATCATCTGAATAACCTTAATTAAACACTTCCTTAATACTCATATTCTATGGAATAGAACAAGATAATAATGAGGACTGCCGAGAACGGATACGGAAGGTTATCGAAGAAAATATGCAACATGCACTTCCTTAATATAACCGAAAGCTCTGATCCCTTGGGGTGTTGAATTAAAGAGGTTCGACTGTATATATCCTACATGTTGGTGTTTGGTTTAATTAATGTGATTCTCCCGTCGAAGGGCTAATAAGTCTGAAAGCTTGAGAAAATAAAATGTTGTATAAGAAACCTAGCCCTGGATATATTATTGATTTTATTAAATTATAAGTCAGGGGAAAGAATAAGGTAATAAGACCAAATCCAAATAAATAAATAGTGTGTGACGTTTCGGTAACAGCGTTGTTACCATCTTCAGACAAAAGTACTGAATGAAATTGTGCCATATCAGGGAAAGAATGTTTATTTTATTACAGATTTAATCTCTTCTTATTTACATATGTTTAGAAAAAAAAAGCTCTAATGCCCCTTGATTCTTGCTAAAATCCAACCCACCAGTGAATGCACGTAACCAAATGGGACTCTGCCACGATTTGTAAGTGCAAAAGTACATATGTAGACATGTGGTACACTTACAGTAAAAGCAGTCGCCTACCTCTACCCACCATGATTATCATGGCCTGTACACGTGTACTAGGGATAAAAAAAAATAAAAAACATATGTGTAGACAGGATGTATCTACAGTACAAGCCATATTGGCATGCATTTGATGCATTAAGCAGGACCTTTGGGAGAGGCCGCTGATTATCGTCAAACAGTTTGAAAAGCATGGAATTTGTGTGATATTTGCATAAGTGGATAAGAAACAATACAGTACAAGCACTCACCAACTTCCATCAAACATGATACAACACAATTTAGATTATCTATATATATAAAATTGAATGTCTGTCTGTCTGTTTGTCTGTACTCTATAGATTCAAAAACCATACATCCAATCGCCGTGAAATTTTGGGATATTATTAGGTATATCACCGGGAAGGTTTTTGAAAAATAATTTCATGAATATCTTGAATATCCTTAGAGTTATTTGCAGATTTGTAGATTTAACTTGCAAGCAGCGCCCCCATTGTGACGATGATAACAAGTTTTCTTATCACTAAGTTTGTTATCTTAAATATTATTTATCAAAAGTAAGATTATCTCAGGATGACACGGCAATGTGACACACGAAAAAATGTTCACTAGATAAAACTATGATTTTCTAATGTAGAAAATTAGGAAAGACAAAATTCAGGATGACACGGCGCACAGGGACCGGGAAAAAATGTTCACTTTATCGAGAGATTCAAATTTACGAGTTCCAAATTATCAAAATATATACCTTTTTTTTAAAATAAGTTTTTAGAGAATTGTTTTAACAAATGTTCGCCAGACAAACCTTTACTCGGGTAAAACCTCAGGCGAAGCCGGGTACGTCCGCTAGTAGATTATAAACACAAGGTAATAAGACCAAATCCAAATAAATAAATAGTATGTGACATTTCGGTAACAGCATTGTTACCATCTTCAGAAAAAAGTACTGATTCATTCATACTGTTACATAAATGTCACACACTATTTATTTATTTGGATTTTGTCTTATTACCTTTCTGATGTAAGTATTTATTGAGATTTAGATTCTTATTTTCAATCTTCCTGCAACCTGAGCTTTCTCTCTCAACCTATATGGAAAACATTTTTATAGTTTCTAGTGGATGTTCCTAGCAGAGGCTACAAGGAATGCCACGTCGAAATACTGGAAGATATCAATAAATAAGTTTGATCCAAAATTTTTATTTTTTTTTGCTTATCCCTAGTACACGTGGTACAGGCCATGATAATCATGGTGGGTACTTAGCGATTGCTTTTACTGTAAGCGCACCACATGTCTACACATGTGAAAAGCAGTTCGGCTTTGCACTTACAAATGTGCCAGAGCCCCGTTTGGTTACTTGCACTCGCTGGTGGGGTTGGACTTTTGCAAGAATCGGGGGCCATTGGAGCATTTTTTTTTTTAAACAGAAAAAAGTGTCCAATGCGGGAATCGAACCCGGGTCGTAGTGGTCGAAAACCAAACGGTTTACCCAGCCTTCCACCGACCCCCTTTGATCCAAAATTCATAATTAATGTATTTGACATGGATTGCTTTAATAGATAGATGATTATCATGGCTTGGTATCATATGTGTAGGTTAAATTGAGTGAATTATTCCTGGGTACAAATGAACCATGGCTAGAAGGATCCAAAATCAGAATAACTCTGACGAATAAGCAGTTGCGGAACAACAGCAGCATTGTTAGAAAGAGGAGAAAGACTTCTTTAAAAATCCTGAGTTTAACTGACCCAGTTGATAAACCTCAGCAAGGGTTCCTCTCCAGGGATACAGAGGAGCTGCGTGTTAGAGTCTGCAGCAAAAGCTTCCATGTTAGGAATGGCTTCAAAGTCAGACTTTCATAAAAGTGAGTGTGTGATGATGATAATTGTGGTATTCGGTGATGTACTGGAAGTTGAAGGGGAGTGTAGTCAGGAGGGAAGGAGAGGTTAGAGCATAGAAGTTGGATCCCAGGAAATGAAGGACAGATGAAAGCTACCTCATAACTAGACGACCACTGTAGGGATTGTTGGAATATTACACAGAGTAACAATGGCTATAGATGAGCTCTTGTTTGAAAAGGAACTTGTATGTATATTGTAGTGTAGAAATCAAGTCTTTGTATATCTGAAGATGTATTTATTGATGACGTCAGTACTCGACAATTATCAACAAAACTATCTACAGCTAGAGAATCTTGAGCAAGCAAGCAAAGAAATATTTTAAAGATTATTTTACATAAACAGAGTAATATATATTTATATAATCTGTTGTGCATTTTCAATGAATAATTAAATTAAAATATAATATATATATATATAAGGTAATAAGACCAAATCCAAATAAATAAATAGTGTAATAATAAATAATAAATTTATTTATTTGGATTTGGTCTTGTTACCTTGTGTTAATGAAGGTCGTTTGGATGGCATCCTTACTGTCACTGGAGGAATGATGTAATCCTTTGTTCTATAGATGATCTGTTTACTAATTTCCCAAAACTGCTGCCAATAGATATGAGATTTGAAAAGACACAATTTGGATTATAGATTAGAAACACAAGGTAATAACACAAAATCTCCAAATAAATAAATAGTGTATGATTTTTCGGTAATAGTGTTGTTACTAAAACATCATACACTATTTTTTATTTATTTGGGTCTTAATACCTTTTGTGTTTCTGTGTAATAAGATCAAATTCAAATAAATAGTGTGTGACGTTTCGGTAACAGCATTGTTACCATCATCACACACTATTGCTCCATTGTCCCGTTAGTCAGCCACATTCCAGAGTTCCCTATTCACGGTTACCGTAGCGGCTCACGACACCGTACTACAGGGCAGTCCCTTACTTGTGCTGCTTCTCCCTCCCGCCACGTAGAGGAGGACTTCTCTGGGCAAGGATTATATTATGTAAAACATACAAGTCCTACAAGGGTGTAATATAATATAATATGTTTAAATATATTTGACCATCGACCAACATTGTTGTTTTTTATAAATATGATATACATCTAATTTTACCTTAATAGTATGTTGCACGTTGTTCACTTAAGATAAATAAAATAGGTTTTTTATATAAAAATATATCTTTCATCAATAATAAACATAAACAAAACATATTACAAAGGGGATTCTCTTAGACCATTATTATTAATATGTTTCTCGACAAACTTACCACAATTCATAAATTCATACTGGCAAACCAAATGTTACGTGTACACTAGTAATCTCATGATTATATCTTAATCAATTAAAATACCTACTTGCTTCAGTAAATACTTGACCAAAATGCTGCATGTTGCATAATCCCCAAAATTTGCGTAAATTAAACTTAATATGCAAATCACAATCAAACCAACATATTTACACATGTGAAAAATAGTATAAAAGTGAAATTGTACTGGGATCAGGTGGATGAATTAGGAGGAGAAATAAAAGGCATCTCCTGAGCGTGCAACTAAAAGTTGGCGTGTGTCATCAGGGGCATCATCAGGCACAAGGCATCAGCAACTTTAGTTGCACGATCAGGAGATGCCTTTTTTTCTCCCATATTTACACATATCATGTATATATACTCAAGTAGTATAAAAACAAGTTATACCACCCACACAGCTTATTTAAACCAATATAAAAATAATAATAATCACACAAATTTGCATAAGAGAAATCCTCTATGCAAATTAATCAACCCAACTTATTTACACATATATAACTCTATATAGATATGTAGTATAAAAGCAAGCTTACATAAGTTCTTCAAATTAAAGATACTTCGGCTAGTAATTTTTTTTTTTTTTAAGATTTACCGGCCGAAGTATCTTTAATTTGAAGAACTATGAATACCGGCCAGGCAGCCTCTATGTTTACACACATAAGATTATAATTTTTAAAGAATGACTTCCAATAAGGGGAAAAAAACAAAACTATTCTTAATCACAAAGAAAAAAATATAAAAAAGGATCATGAGGTCACTATGCTACTAAAATAATGGCAAAGAAGTAGTTGGCTCATGGCTCAGCCTTGGACTGGCCCCTTATATTTCTAAAGAAACAAAAACAAAATGTGCGACTGCAAGGTATCATGGGATTGGACGGGGGGTAGCCGAGCTGCGGCATGCTGTCCCTTCGGATCCTCCTCGGGGGGCGAGCAAGGCCCCCAGTACAATGTCATGGTGTCCGAGCCCTGCGCAGGCCCTTGTCCCCCATGTACCATGCACCCCAACGTCCTATGCAAGATGCCCAAGAAAGTCGTTCGTTGTTTGCCTCCATGTTTCCCTCAAGCGCCCAAACCAAACATCAAACTCCGTTGTCAACGTGAAGCCTTGAATCGCCGTATTGAATTCCTGGAAACCTTGAAAGAAAAGATTATCGAGGAACATGATATCCGACGACGAAGACTCTATCAGATTCTCATGCAGAAACAATGCCAAGCTGAAGCCGCCACAAAGTATGCGGAACATATGAAGAAATGCTACTCCATGAGACATTAGCATTTTCTTCTATAATCCCCCCAATTTTCGATTTTTTTGACTTCGTTGAGATGTTATATCACTTTTTTTTAATCTCATTCTCATCGTTGTGAAAATCGTTGGGGGGCAAAATTTAAAGGAAGACGAAATAAAGGTTTATTAATTATAGGATAATTTTTTTTTATTCTTCTTTCTTATCTCCATACTGGGTGAAGTAGAATACGTCTGCCTTTGTCATTAAGACTGGGAGCACTACTCAGTGGCAGGCCGACTTAGCTCCAAAATAAATGGTCGCCTCTGACATGAGGAACATACGCCATGTACAGCTGCTCCTAACATGGAGTACAAACGCTGCTCATCCTGTATCCCTGGATTAGGAGCCCTAACAGGGTACTATCAGCTGGGCCAGCTGAACCCAGGTTTTTAAGTGAGCTTGTTACTGCTCCCCCTCCTCCTTTTTCATCCGGCTTGGGACCAGCATAGGCGGAGTTTAGGAGAATTTTGATTTATAGTACATTTATGCTTTTTTTTTAAAGGGAGAGGTGCCTTTTTTGGTACATGAATACAATCCTTTTACAAATTTGTTGTATTCTACCCTGAAAATTGGCTCTTGCCACTTAACCAGTTTAAACACCAGTTTGGTAAATTCGACCGATTCCATAACCCCTCTCGTAGGATGTTATGAAATAGAAGCCGTCCCTGTACTGATGAGGGCCATAGTCAGAAACCATGGTATACTGGTTGTTGGAATTTTTTTGAATTTTCCAAAACTGGTGTTGTGGCTTATTCTTCATTACCATCATTACGTTCTGTACTGGGATGATAAACTAAATGCATAGTTTTAATGCATATTTAAAGGGAGAGGTGCCTCTTTTTGGTATACACATATATGTAATTTTGATAAAGGGAGTTCTCGAAAGCTCAATAAAAGATAAAATAATTCGACGGTGCGCCTCCAAATTTATTTTTGCTAACTAAATTTATATAAAATGAAAGGATTTAAAAGCACGAATGTTTCTTTTATACATAATACAAACTTCTACTGCCCTTACTGCGATGAAAAATATATTGGGAGGGCTTGGCTCATCAGTGGTGAACCCTCCCAGCGGTTTCGCCAATTTAATCCACCAGACCGCTTCTCAGAGCTCTAATACTGTATTGGACGATTCTGCTTATATACGCAGCACTGAAGGATGGAATCTCAGAAATGGTTTTCAAGAAAACTATGGACATAAGCTTATAGGACAGTAGAATTACATTCAAATAAATTGTGTTAACTAAATTTATGTATAAAAGGAACTAATTATCAATCTTTTAAAGAAAATACTTCTATTAGCGTTGAAAAACTTTGTTAAAATAAGCGATGAAAAAAGAAGATATTAAATTTCAAATTAAAAATTAAAAAAAAAAGTTTAATTTTCTTGTTTCAGGGAAGTCAGTGATATCAGTTTTAGTTCAGAGATAAAATTTTTAAAATAAATTTGACCAAAATGGCTAATGGTTTCAGTTTTTCGTTTTTTTTTATGGGGCGGTAATTTTGGTATTCGATACGTTTTGAAAACTCCTTTTTGACGCTTAAAAGTTTATTCAAAATGGGAAAACGAATTTCTAAAAAAAAATTCATCAATTAATCGTGAAAATAAAACATTAAGCTAATCAAGGATTGCCAAATGTTTTATTTTTATTTACCTCTCCTGACGAAGACAAAATATTTTTGTCGAAACGTTGAGAAAATAAAAAACTCCAACTGGCCGAAGTGTCTATTTTTTATATAAAAGGATTCAGAAATATTCGGAATTAACAATATGGAAATGTAGGGATGCAGAAGACTAAAACGCTTCAATAACGACCGTATTACGTTAGCGACCACTTTCCCAATACACCAAGTCCTTGCTCTTTTTTACATAATGTCCTCAATAGCGACCATCGCCTCAAATCCGACCGGTAAATGTTGTCCCCAAAGCTACAATTTCTTGACTGAAGGATAGCAGTCTTTGATAACGACTAGTCTTTATTCATACTCCCTAGGAGAACAAATAGCTTTTTAAAACATATATTAAAATGGTCAAATGTAGAATTAGGATGAGATATTTGCATTAAATACCACGTCCAATTAGGGAATACACAATTAGAGACCACGCTAAATTTAAGTCTACTCACGCCTAAGTAAATAGAACTCCCAAATAACGACCATGCCTAATTAGATTCCACGCCCAAAGATACCACATCCAACTAAGGACCAAGCCCAATTAAGGACCACGTTCAATTAAATATCACGCCCAACTAAAGGCCACACCCAACTAAAGATCACTCCCAATTAAGGACCACGCTAGATTAGATACCACGCCCAATTAAGGACCACCCCATATTAGATACCACGTCCAACTAAAGGCCTCGCCCAAATAAGGGCTTCGTCCAATTAGATACCACGCCCAACTAAAGGCCACACCTAACTAAAAGACACTCCCAATTTAGGACCACACTAGATTAAATGCCACGCCCAACTAAGGACTTCGTCCAATTAGATAACACGCCCAACTAAGGACTTCGTTCAATTAGATACCACGCCCAACTAAGGACTTCGTCCAATTAGATACCACGCCCAACTAAAGGCCACACCTAACTAAAAGACACTCCCAATTTAGGACCACACTAGATTAAATGCCACGCCCAACTAAGGACTTCGTCCAATTAGATAACACGCCCAACTAAGGACTTCGTTCAATTAGATACCACGCCCAACTAAGGACTTCGTCCAATTAGATACCACGCCCAACTAAAGGCCACGCCCAACTAAAAGCCACGTTCAACTAAAGGCCACGCCCAAATAAAGACTACATTCAATTAGATACCACGCCCAACTACTAAAGACCACGCCCAATTAAAGAGCACTTATAAGTATATATATATTTACTTATAAGAAACATAAAAGTGTGTAAATGTGATAATTATAATAACGGAGAGAGAGAGAGAGAGATTGAGAAATAATGCCCCAGATCAATTGTTAAGATTATTAAATCGGCAATTCCTGCCAAACTTGTTGATGGCTTGCGCCATCTAACGGAATAAATATCAGACAACCTCCCGAAACCCGTACCTGGTTGGCTTTTCTTGATTCATTAGGAAAATGTTTTTTTGACCAATATTCTGGAATAAATCAACGTTTAATTGATATTTATTCCGATATATGGCGCAAGCCATCATCAAAATTTGGTTTCACGATAAGGAGACAATAGGAGACATTTCTTAATGTTTAAAGAAAAAAAAACAATGTTTATAGATGATATTTATCCGATAGATGGTGTCAGCCAACATGTATTTTCGCAATTAGACGTCATGAAGGGTGTTTTGAAAAAGCAGGAGGTTTCAGCGAGCATCTGTTGAGTGAAGTGGTAGCCAATGAGGTCTCATCACTTGTCGGCCACTTGAGACATCCACTTGAGCAGCTAATTGGTCAGTTTCTGGGAATGTCGTGGAATTTCATTGGTCCATGCTGGTAGATTGCTGCTACTGGTTAGCCATCTTGGTTGGTTGAAGCTTGGACGATAGTTAAACCTCCAATGAGCGACTTATCTGGGGAGCAACTACCTCTCTGAGCTCATGGAAGTTCGCTCATGGGAGGTTTTAAAGGGGGTCGGTTGAGAAGGAAGAATGATGATCGATTTTTGACCCGGGATCAAATCCCGCATTGGGCACTTTTTTTTTTCTAAATAAAAATTTGTTTATAGACGATTCTTGCAAAAGTCCAACTCCATCAGTGAGTATAAATATCAAAACCGGGTTTTCTGATATCTTGTAAGTAAAAAAATCGAACTGCTTTCTACCAATGTAGACATGTGGTATACTTACAGTAAAAAACAGACGCTAACTACCCACCATGATTATCATGGCCTATACAAACGTGTACTTGGGATAAGTAAAAAAAAAGGAATTTTTCTGTATTTTGTGAAATAAACTTTAAAAAAAGAGAAGGAAGTAGAGAAAAAGATAAAATGATAACAATTCTCGATACATTTAATATAACCATTTTTCAAAAGATTTTTTCTTATGTCTTTTTATTAAGAAAAATGATATTTTCAAATCTTGTTTTATTTATCAGACGAAATTTAACAAGCAGAAAAAGAGAAGGAATTTTATTTTTTAAAATTAGTTTGGAATATTTTTTTATTATCTATTTCGACGTAAATTAACTTGATTTATGTTTTCCTTAGACGACTTTGGAATTATATAAAAATACTTATATATTTTGGGATTTATTTATGGCAAATTCAGACAAAAAGCTAACCTGTATATCATTGTTTCTGGTTATGGCTTATTTGACCATTATCAAAGTTGGTATTGTAACACTACCTTTAGTACGTTTTGTACTGATAAAGAAAAAATGCGTTGTTTTGATGTATTTTTTTTTAAGGGAGAGGTACTTCTTTTAGTACATAAATACAATCCTTAGGATATCTTGTATTGCATTCTGTTATAAAAAATGTACAGGATATTAGATAGACAAAAAAAAAACACGCACAAACATCTTCGATAAAGAGAGGCCTGTTGCCTATCGAAATATTGGTCGAATGACTCTTTTAAAATCCAATATATACATTGTTATATAGGTGTTTATAATTTGTTATTTCATGTTTATTATACTTCTACTGTAAACGAGCCTTTTTGAGCCCGAAAGCGCTATAGAGATATTAAATACACCAATACCTCGCTTTGCGTCGTTTCGTTTTGCGTTTTTTTTTTTCGAAGTTGCGTCGCTGCTTAATTTTTACTGATTTTAACTGTGCGTTGTTAGATTTTCGAAGTTGCGTTGTTTTGGATTCGAGTCTTTAATTTTTTTTTTTGATTTTTTTTCCTTAAAATATGGCAACACCTTTGTTTTTGATTGCGCCTTCACATATTTTCACTTTGCGTCGTTTCAATTTGCGTCGTGTTTTTTTGGAACGTAACCCCGACGCAAAGCGAGGTATGGATGGTATGTATATAAGGTATGTATCCTTTTAAAATAAACTCATCCCTGGATGGTTTAATTTTCTTTTAAAATTATTATATTGATGGACAAAATGATTTTTAAAATGAGAGAGATAAATTAATCTAAATTTAACTATTTTAAGAATTTTTTCGTGTGTAGGCAAAAAATGTAATCATTTATTACACGTCAAAAGGATAACATTCATGGACAAAACTTAAGAAAGTTTCGTATTTTGATGTCGCCGGTCATTTATTCTTTTTTTGAAGGAGACAGAGGTTATTCCCACTTGGTTATCTCGTGTATCTTCAATAAAGGTCACTGTAATATCTTTCAGAGTTATTGTCTCAATCCCGATATACATGGTGAAAGGTACAACTTCCTTAAGTTTTGTCCATGAGTGTATACACACTTGGTTTATCTCGTGTATCTTCAATAAAGGTCACTGTAATATCTTTCAGAGTTATTGTCTGAATACCGATATACATGTTAAAAGGTATAACTTCCTTAAGTTTTGTCCATGAGTATATACACACTTGGTTATCTCGTGTATCTTCAATAAAGGTCACTGTAATATCTTACAGAGTTATTGTCTCAATCCCGATATACATGGTGAAAGGTACAACTTCCTTAAGTTTTGTCCATGAGTGTATACACACTTGGTTTATCTCGTGTATCTTCAATAAAGGTCACTGTAATATCTTTCAGAGTTATTGTCTGAATCCCGATATACATGTTAAAAGGTATAACTTCCTTAAGTTTTGTCCATGAGTATATACACACTTGGTTATCTCGTGTGTCTTCAATAAAGGTCACTGTAATACCTTTCAGAGTTATTGTCTGAATCCCGATATACATGTTAAAAGGTATAACTTCCTTAAGTTTTGTCCATGAGTGTATACACAGTTATCTCGTGTGTATTCAATAAAGGTCACTGTAATATCTTTCAGAGTTATTGTCTGAATCCCGATATACATGTTGAAAGGTACAACTTCCTTAAGTTTTGTCCATGAGTATATACACACTTGGTTATCTCGTGTGTCTTCAATAAAGGTCACTGTAATACCTTTCAGAGTTATTGTCTGAATCCCGATATACATGTTGAAAGGTACAACTTCCTTAAGTTTTATCCATGAGTGTAAATATTCGAGTCAGAATATTCCAAGATTTTTTTCTTCAAATTTTTTTGAGTGACGCATTGTTATCTCTTCAGTAGTGTATTTCCCATATACAGTTAAACCTGTCTATAGCGCCTCCCTCTCTATAGCGCCCGATTTTAAACATTAAAATGTAAACATTTTTACATTAAAAGTGACCTGTCTATAGCACCCCCTCTCTATAGCATCCTATTTTGGTGAGTCCCAAGAGGGGACGCTATAGACAGGTTTAACGGTATATCTTATATATCTTAAACCAAGGATTCCTTTCTCTTTTTTTTTTTAGAGATATATAGACAGAAAATTCCAATGCAATATTAGAACGTTAGATTAAACTGACGAAACCGCTGGGAGGGTTCACCACTGATGATCTAGGCTCCTCCCAATAATTTTATCATGACAGAAAAGTCATTAAGAAATCACTTCTTTTTTTGGTAAGAAAATAAAATTCTCGCGCTAAGAAAAAAAGCTTTAAATTTCACAAACAGCTCATGATATTGCCTTGTATTTAAAAAAGGAATTCTATTAAAAGATCATTTTAAAAATGGTTTAAAAAAAATATGGATTTTTTTTTAAAAAGAGGAGATAGTGTCTTTCAAACGGTCAAGGCCAAGATGTTCTTTCATCATGTCTCAATATATAAATGGACAGAATTATAGCCATTATCTATTTTAAACTCCCTCTCTGTGGGCCCCCAGTGATTTCACAAACCTACAAATTGGTTCGGTTATATTTGGATTTTCCAATACTATCAACTATTTTGTGATGGTGTATTTTGATATAGCCTTAAAGATATTCTTATTTTCTTCAAGTATATCTTGTTATATATGTTATTATTATTTTGATTTAAGGTGTGAAAATATTCGGCTTCCAGAGATAATATGTAAACGGCTTCCAGAGATAATATGTAAAGTAGTACAAATGTAATATTGTACTGGGATAAGGTGCATAAATAAAGAAAAAGACATTTCCTTATCGTGCAACTGAAAGTTGCCCGAAACGCATGCATGGTTAGCTTTTCTAAATTAATCAAGAATGGGTATTTGGCCAATTCTGGAATAATTAAAAATCAACGGATAGTTGATATTTATTCCGATAGATGGCGCAAGCCATTAGCAACTTTCAGTTGCACGATAAGGAGATGCCTTTTTATTAATTCCAGAGATAATTTTAATAAAAATAATAATTCAGATTTCAGCTTTCGGAAATGAAATCTCTCTTCTACAAGAGAAAACAGACGATACAATAAATCGCCAAAAGAACACGAGTTAATCTTATATATATAAAAATGAATGTATGTGTGTGTGTGTGTGGTCTGTTTGTCCTTTATGCCTGACCAAACCACTCATTGGAACGCCATGAAACTTTGGGAAGTTATTTAGTATAGTACTGGGAAGGTTTCTAGCAAATAAAATTTTTGAAATAACTTTTCGCTTTAAAATAATCAAGATAAATATTCTAATTTATCTGTTATAATTCAACAATCTGCTCTAAATATTATCATGATGATACGATGATTTTGTAATGTAGAAAATTAGGAAAGACAAAATTCAGGATGACACGGCAATTTATTTGAGACAAGAATAATGATACAATTCCAAGGCAAGATACTATTCCTTTAACTTCCAATTACCGAGGGAACCAATTAATATTGATTTTATTCAACTTATCGAGTATTTTTCAAGGGACCGGGAAAAAATGATTCGTTAGACAAACCTTTACTCGGGTAAAACCCGGGCGAAGCCGGGTACGTCCATACAAGAATAATGATACAATTCCAAGGCAAGATACTATTCCTTTAACTTCCAATTAACGAGGGAACCAATTAATATTGATTTTATTCAACTTATTGAGTATTTTTCAAGGGACCGGGAAAAAATGTTCACTTTATCGAGAGATTCGTTAGACAAACCTTTACTCGGGTAAAACCCGGGCGAAGCCGGGCACGTCCGCTAGTATAGATATATTATTTTATATAATTATAGCCACGCTCAATAAATTGAAACAGCAAGTAGGTAAACAGCGTGGTAAGTTTCTTTATTGGGAACTACGAGCTTTCGGACATCAGCTGCCCTTCATCAGGTATACCCATTATACCTGATGAAGGGCAGCTGATGTCCGAAAGCTCGTAGTTCCCAATAAAGAAACTTAACACGCTGTTTACCTACTTGCTGTTTCAATATTATTTTATATTGAAATTTTGATTTAAGTTTAAATTAAAATTACACACTAACACTATGCTTATAATAAATCTATTTTAAGCTACATGTAATTTTTAAAAAATAAAAATGACATATCCTGACCAGGAGCACATGTGCTTTACAGAAGGCAGAACGCCATCTGGTGGAACAGAAATCAACTAAACATTGATTCAACCTGTTCCCTGATATTTGGCCAACCCAATTTCTTGATAAATCAAGAACGTGGATGGTTTTTCTTGATTTATCAAGAAATTGGGTTGGCCAAATATCAGGGAACAGGCTAAATCAATGATTAGTTGATTTCTGTTCCACCAGATGGCGTTCTGCCTTCTGTAAAGCACATGTGCTCCTGGTCAGGATATGCCATTTTTAATATTGATTTCAACACCTGATCTTTTTATCTTTTTTTTTTCTTTCATTTTTTCATGTATATATATATATATATATATATATATATATATATATATATGCAATATAATTCCCACACTACTTGTAAATAGTCAACACATTTTTTATTTTTATATCCATATATTTTAATATCCATATCCATATATTTTAATATCCATATATTTCAATATCTATAATCAAAGAGTAAATAGCCAATGCTTGTATATAATTTTTTGACCAACGACCCGAGGGGTAAGAGGGAAAAAAAAGGAGGTTGAATAAACAAAGAGAAAATGGCTGCGTTTCTTTTTGTCGCGTCTATTATTTCTTATATACAAATTTAGAGTTTTAAATTTATAATTATTCAAAGATATACCTTAATACGACAGTATTTAGCCGACAGGATATAATAACCGGTACGTTTTTTCTTTTTTAAAACTTTATTGGATTTAACCTTTAGCCTACAACCATTCGCCACAAAAATGCCAAAAAGGAAGTCAGATACCGACACTCATTTTTCTGACAGAAACGATAATATGGAATTTAAATTAATGAAAGAACAAATTAATTTACTAACACAAATTATACAACAACAGACGATCTCAAATAAAAATCATATAAGTAAATTCTCTGGCCTCAATCAAGATATAAATATTTTCTTTCGTAACATTGAGGATGCAACGAACGATGAACGAGACAGAAAAAATTTAGTTATTCTAAATTTAGAAGAAGAAGCTAAAAATATATTTTATCGATTGGGCTTAGAACAAGAGACTTATTTAAATATCAAACAGAAACTGTCCACAATCTATATATCAAAGAAGAAGACAACGTTGGAAGAATTGTTCACTCACCAATTGGAAAAGCCAGAAAAAATTAACGATTATTACCATTTTAAGGTTGTGGGTGCATTAGAGAACTCACTTCCAAACAAACAGATTGTTGAAGCACTTACGGCAGGTGTAACGTATGATTTGAAGAAAATGATATACACCAGGAACCCACAGACGCCTGAAGAATGGTTGGACTATGTAAACACCATCCAAAAGCGGCCAGTAACTCGAGGACAACCGACACCACAGCGTGGCCTTGACCGCTGGAAACCCGAATCCACTCCCCCGCCTAGCCGAGGTCATTACCGGCCACAATATGGGCAATTAGCAACTTTTCGTCGACCTGGAGATGGACGTTTTGCCTTTCGCAACTACGCGGATAACACGCTGCCCAAGGAACCCAGGGAACCAGCCACATCGAGCGGACATCAACCCAGATCACAAGGATGTGATCCCTCATCAAGGAAAGGACCAGCATAATGTAAGACTATTCTTTAATTTATCTATTTTCACCTTCAATGTTAAATTTCTTGTGGATACTGGCTCTACCATTAACCTAATATCTTTTGATTATTTGCATAAAATTTTGCCATCAGATATATTTCGAAATATAACTAAATATTCAGTTAATAAGCATTCTAGAATTAATACATTGAGTGGACCAATCCAACCTATATTTTATGTTATTTTACCAGTCAGTTTTTTTAAAAGAAAAGTTAGCTTAAAATTTTATATATTTAATCTACCATATGAAATTGCACTAATAGGATTATATACTCTAAAAAAATTAAAAACTAGAATTGACTTCAATAGAAATGTAGTGAGTCAACAAGGCACAAATATTCCTGCTACTCTTTTTTATTTTGAAACAGATTTGGCTTATGTAAATGATGCATACAATGTGATAAATCCAGATAGGAAATATAATACGGAGGGTGTTTCCTTTCAAATGAAACGATTTCAAACGTCCGTTAGAACTTTATTTTTCGAACGTGAATTTTTTTCATGTGTTCTATGTGCTTCCCCTTCTTCTTGGCTATCTCCCTGCATCGGACTTTCCAAGCTGCGAATACTTCCTTGACTTTGGAGAGCGAAACATTCGACCACTCCTCTTGTGCGGCTTTCCAAAGAAGGAAACAGTTATAGCGTCATAGTGAAAAAGCTAAAAGCAGAAGGACTAGATGTTGGCAAAGCTACAATATGTAGGGTAGTAAATGGCATCGGAAAGAAAAGGGAAGCTGAATCCAATGGGCAAAAATTTCAAGTCGATCGACCACGTCCGGTGCGGACCCCCGCCACGGTTTCCAAGGTAAAGCGGCTAGCAACTACTGAAAATCCACCATCTCAGCGCCAACTTTCCAGAATGTGTGGAACATCGCTAAAAACGATAAATAACATCATTCACAAAGATTTGGAACTGGATACCCGACGAAAAGGCAAGGTTCACAAGCTCACCCCTTTCCACATGAAAAACCGTGCAACGAATGCCCGGAAGCTCTACGAGGAACACCTGGCCGGTTCCAGATCGGAATATACTGCAACATTGGACGAAGCATGGATGTATGTGACGTATTGCAATGGAATCCGGAAGATCTGTTACATCAAAAGAGGCAATCAGGTCCCGGATAATTGGGTTCACCAATGCTCCGAAACTTTCCCTAAAGGTTTCATGGTTGTCGGGGTAATGACTGGCCGTGGAGTCCTTCCGCTCATAAAGGTTCCATCGAAGGTGAAGGTGAACTCAGAATTCTATATAGAATGCGTTCTGAAACCTGTCATCGAACAACTGAAGGACCTTTACCCAGGGGAAATGGACAAAGTGTTCCTTCATCACGACAAAGCCTCTTCCCATACCTCCAACAAAACCCAACAGTTCCTACAAGAAATGAAGGACACCCTAGGCCTAAATTTTATCAGGAACTCGGACATTCCAGTGAAGTCTCCCGACGCCAGCCCACTGGATTTTTACGGGTTCGGTATGTTGAAACAACGGCTCTTCAACCGACGTCCCAAACCTGAGGCCGGACTTTGGAAAGCCGCACAAGAGGAGTGGTCGAATGTTTCGCTCTCCAAAGTCAAGGAAGTGTTCGCAGCTTGGAAAGTCCGATGCAGGGAGATAGCCAAGAAGAAGGGGAAGCACATAGAACACATGAAAAAAATTCACGTTCGAAAAATAAAGTTCTAACGGACGTTTGAAATCGTTTCATTTGAAAGGAAACACCCTCTGTATAAACCAACACCTTCATATTGTTAATACACAAATCTTAGATAATCACTGTGCACCTTCAGGAAGTAATCCACTCTATGTTAATCATTTACAACAGACACTTTCCACTCAATCAAGCATTCCAGGGGAAAATAAGTTAACCAGTGATTTAATTGATAAGTATCATAAGATAAACAACTTATTAGACCTTAAGTTAATTAGGTTATTGAAAGAATTTGCTGAAATATTTCCTACAGACCCATTTAAAGTTCCTACCCTACATATCCAACCTGTACAGATTAAACCAAATACAGATAGAGTAATCAGGTTGCGACCGTATAGAATACCATTTACATATAGGAAAGAAATAGATATACAAATCAATGAGATGTTAAAAAATAATATAATAGAACCGGCCATAGGTGAATATGCTTCACCTATTACTCTAGTAAAAAAGAAAAATGGAACATTTAGAATGTGTGTGGATTTTCGAAAATTAAATGAACACATTCCAGTTGATCCCCAACCTATACCATTAATAGAATCAGTGATAGAAAAACTGTCGAAAGCTAAGTATTTTTCCAGCCTTGATTTGAGCAACGCTTATTGGACAGTTCCTATCCATCCGGATTCTCGACCTTATTTAGCCTTCACCACCCACGCAGGAGTGTACATGTTTAAAAGATTACCTTTCGGGCTACGAAGCTCACCACAGATCTTCGAGAGAGCTATTGGACAAATACTTAGAAAATATAACTTCCAATTTCTAGAACACTACTATGATGATTTTATAATTTTTTCTGATAGTTTTGAAGAACACTTAGAACATCTTCGTTTATTCTTCCAACTATGCAGGGCAGAAAATATCCGCCTCAACCTTAACAAATGTCAATTATGTAAGACCTCCATTAGCTTCCTAGGATACGAAATCACACAGGGCACTTATAAACCTCACCTAACTAACACTCAGGTAATAGGAACCATCCAACCTCCGACTAATGTTAAAACTTTACAGTCATTTTTAGGTGTCGTAAATGTATATCATAAATTCATTCCCCATTATGCACAGCTTAGATCGCCTTTAAATATACTTCTTAAAAAGAATATTCCTTTTAAGTGGACTCTTGAATGTCAGAAGGCATTTGAAGATTTGAAAAGCAGCCTAACTGCATCACCAGTTTTACATATCTTTAAAGAAGATTTACCCTGCTTCTTATATTGTGACGCGAGTACATTAGGGATATCCGGAATTCTAAAGCAAAAGGATGAAAATGGAGAAGAACATCCTGTACAATATTTCTCTCGCTCTCTACGCAAGTATGAACAGAACTACTCCATCTCGGAGCTGGAGTGTTTAGCTATCATTGAGTCTATCGAATACTTCAGGGTGTACCTGCTTGGTAGACATTTCACCATTTATTCTGATCACCAAGCTCTGGTCTATTTGAAAAATATTAAAAATCCGTCAGGTAGGTTATTTCGGTGGTCCTTGAGACTCAGCCCATACACTTTTGACATACACTATCTGAAAGGTAAAAAACAACTCGAAGCAGATTTATTATCAAGACAACCATTTTGCGGATTTCTAGAGGCTCAACAATTAGAGGAACACCAGCATCGTGTACCTGAGAAATATCAATCACTCATCAATACTGATGGACTTGCGATTATTACTAAAAAGGGCGTACCCAGAGTAGTCGTACCTGATACACTAAGAAATAAGTTACTCCAGAAAGCACACGAATGGTATAACCATCCAGGAATCACACAACTCACTAGGTTAATCACTAGTCAGTATTATTGGGATGGTATGACCAAAGATATAAATAACTATGTCCGTAAATGCAAAATTTGCCAAATAATAAAACCTCCGAAAGGACCATCATATGGAGAAATGGGTACCTTACCACTCGCGAAGGAACCTTATGAACTTATGTCAATGGACACAGTAGCCGGATTTACTAAGTATGGTGGTAACCGAGCTTATTTACATGTAATATGTGATCACATGAGTCGATACTGTTGGACTTTTCCTAGTAAATCTACCTCTACCCTGACCTATATTCAAATCCTAAAAAGGGTATTTCAGGAAGGTATTCCTAAAAACCTACTGACAGACCGAGCTCCTGCATTTACATCCGCTCAATTTAGAAGGTTTTTAATCTCACAAGGTATAAAACCCTTGTATACCACAGCAAATCACCCACAGTCAAATGGTCTGAGCGAGAGATTGAATGCAACCATAACAGGGAAACTAAAGATACTCCATTTAGAACACCCCAAACAGACATGGACCAAACAGATAGAAAGGGTCACCAGAATCTACAATCTAACTCCACATACAGTGACGGGATTTCCTCCCATCTATTTATTAAAAGGGATAGTCCCTAACAATTTAAACAACCATGTTCAGACATTTCCCGAACTCTCAGAAGCAAGAAGAATAGCATTACAAAAGACCCAAGCAAGGCATAAGGCCGAAAAACTAATGTACGATCAAAAACATAAAAAGATTGATTTCGTACCAGGGGATCTAGTATTGGTGAAAGTTTATAGACATCCGAATACTCCAAAGTTGGAACCTAACTATACAGGCCCATATGAGATCTTGGAAATACTATCACCTCAGGTAGTGCGCATTAATAGACCAAATAGACCTTTGCAGTTACAGACAGAAATTATAAATATAGAAAAACTTCGTAGATATGTGGAAAATATTCCCCATATCACACCTCCTACGGACCTTCCCGACTCTCCTCCTAGACAAAACTATTTTCTATTTCCTTATAGGCACTTCACTACAGATATCTTGGGTGATCCGGGTTCCTTCAGGCCAAGGAAATGGTTTCAACCGTTTAACCATTTGGACAACAGTATTTTCACGGATGAAAAATTTTATAAGCCTGATTTTCCAATAACATCCAAACCAACTTTTTCATCAATAGTAAAGCCCACTAAATCCAGTACATTGGTCTTAGACCCTAAAATCAATCCATTCGATAATATGGTGGAAAGTAATTTGGGTGCTACCAAAGAAAAATTACACAGTAAACTTAATCCAAATGCTGATGTCTTTATACCAACAACCTTGGCGACCAAAGAATTTTCACATTATTTAAATAAAGACTCGTTAATAAATAATGTTATCACTCTGTGTACATTTTTGTATAAAACTGTTATATTTAGAATTAAAAAATTTCCATTGTTTTTAATTACCACAATAATATTTTGGATTCTTTATACTCATTTTGCATCTTGTATATACCTTCTTCCTTTATTGTTTTATATCTTGCCTCTACCCATACAAACAAACCTACATATTTCTTATAAAATGTTCTTGATAAAATGTACCGTTAGAATAGTGGAATATATAAATTTGTATATAAATGTAATGTTGGACTATATGAGGCGATATGATAATTTTAATCAAGCATAAACTCAAATGATATATGACCTTGAATACTTGAATATATTACTTTAAAATGTGAACATAAAAACACTTAATGCGTGTGTGGGTTTAAATAGCTATAAATATCTTTAGCCACCTTACAATATGCAGAGGCTAGCGCTTATCGTTAGTCGGGTATAACAACCCCGCATACCTCCGTTCGTTTTGTCTGGTGTAGGACAGACAAGATGTAAAGGCCTACAGATATATTTAGGACAATAGTAATAAGTTAAATTACGTATAGCAATACGATAGAACAACTATAGGATTAGTATAAGCGTTTTTATAAGATAAACTATCGAGGGTTAAAAGAAAAAAGAAAATTTTGGAGTTTTTAAACACATCATCCTCTAAGATATGGTATAACCCCATCGGTTAGTTTCGAAAATCGATGTTCGGTAAAACCTATCCTAAGATGTGCACTTCAAATGTTAGTTCGAATTAGAGATCATCCTTTTTAAAAAAGAAGTAAATTTTGGTTGTAGTGCTTTGACCTATGTACTTCCATTGAGTGAGTCGTAAACTCAATGTGCGAGTATATCATAGGAAAAAGTACACAGACAACGTTATCAAGATGGCGGACCCGGCTGTCGCCGGGCGGACGCTCGCGTCGAACACAATCACCAACTGTCCAAAGTCCCGAGGTGCCAAGTGACGGCCCCCAGGAGCCCCTTTGGAATGTCCTGCTGTCTAACGTGACACCCTCCCGTCTCTCTCTGGATCGACTGTAGGCTTACTTTATTATTCCTGGAAGAGCATATATTATGACATATGGCCCCGTTGAAGAAGGCTGAACATGGGTTAAGTATATCTAAAGCTGGAGAAGCCAGGAATAGGGATCGTAGGATGAAGAAAGATATGAACATATTCAAAGTGAGCAGTCGTGGCCGAGAGATCTACCATCCGTAGTCTTAGCTTTTTAACCCCGCACTGTTCGAATCCTATCGACTTATTAGATAATAAAGATGTAATAAATAACAGTTTAAAATATCAATAGTATATCATAACCTCGTTAGGATATTTTCAATTCAGAGAAAATTAAAAATTTTATCTAGACTGTGCAGCTACGAATTTCATCTTGCGCACCCCCACGCAGGTTCACTGCAATATAATTCCCACACTACTTGTAAATAGTCAACACATTTTTTATTTTTATATCCATATATTTTAATATCCATATCCATATATTTTAATATCCATATATTTCAATATCTATAATCAAAGAGTAAATAGCCAATGCTTGTATATAATTTTTTGACCAACGACCCGAGGGGTAAGAGGGAAAAAAAAGGAGGTTGAATAAACAAAGAGAAAATGGCTGCGTTTCTTTTTGTCGCGTCTATTATTTCTTATATACAAATTTAGAGTTTTAAATTTATAATTATTCAAAGATATACCTTAATACGACATATATATATATATATATATATTTTTTTTTTTTAAATAGAGCAATCTATAAATATATCTTTATTTATTTAAAAAGGCATATATTGGATCAAAAAATAATTTATTTTCCAATATATGCCCCTTTTTAAATTAATAAAGATATATATATATATATATGTACCAAAATATGTACCTCTCCCTTTAAATGTATATCAGAACGATGGCACTATTGTATCATCACTAGTAAAGTTTTTACTAGGGTGATGTATAGTGACATCGTTTTGATGCATATTTAAAGGGAGAGGTGCCTCTTTTGATACATGAATATCATTCTCCCGCAACTTTATGTTGTAGATATACATATTTTCTTCTCTCTCTTTTTCATTTGGCACCAGTGTCCTTAGCGGAACAACGCGCTTTGTTGTTATGGATTAATAAAGTTCAAGAGGTAAAAAGGAAATTGATAATCTAAGTACACTCATGGACCAAAGTTAAAGGAAATTGCACCTTTTACCATGTATATCGGTATTCAGACAATAACTCTGAAAGATATTACAGTGACCTTTATTGAAGACACAAGAGATAACCAAGTGTGAACAAAATTGTCTGCGTCTCTTTAAAAAAAATAGACGACCGTCGACATCAGAGTGTATTTTAGCCATTGTCAATCATTTTGAAATTTTTCTTTTTTTGTGTTAAGAGAGAAATATTAAAAGCAGGACGTAGCTCTTAATTCCTTATATTATAATCAAATATTTGAAAAATATATCTTTTAATAATATCTTTAAAAAATATATTTTTAAAGTTGCATATAAGGAGACATATATCCTGATTTTATTGGTTGGGACATATGTAAATATGTTCTTGTCGTCCCTATCTGCTATCTACAAACATAGCCGACACCCCAGACGGGTAATGTTATGGGTTATTCAAATTGCCTTTCAATGTTGTGAAGTGTTTTGTTCATTAAAATTGGCGAAGGTTTGTTGATAGCTGTTTCCCATAGAGATGGTAAATAAGAGATTCTACTCTTGGGGTCGATTCTTCGACTCTTAGCTCCTCTCTGGGCCACAAGTAATCTCCTTATCTCGCTATCTTCTCTTACTACCTTTGTTTCTACCTCTGTTTTATCTTATCTATTCACTTAGTGCACTTTTATTATTTATTTATTTTCTGATCTCAGTCGCTTGTTCTTTGTATTCTATCAATTTATTCCCTAAATCTATTTGTTTTTATTTTAAATTATCTTTGTTTATTTATTCTATTGTGTTCTCTTTTCTAAATATTTCTGTCGTAGTTATGTCCCTTTTTACCCTTTAGTTTCTTGTTATTTGGTCTCCACAAATTCTCTGATATCATATTTTTGCTTTCTTTGTTTTTCGTTTTCCATGATCTTTTGATATTTTACTATCTTGATGTTTGACACATTTTTCTTTTAATTTTTACTCTTCAAATTTTCTTTTCTCGTTGTTGCTCTACTCTCATTTTTGATCTTTGCTCATTGTTGCTCTTCTATCCTTTTGATCTTTTCTCATTGTTGCTTTACTCTCATTTCTGATCTTTGCTCATTATTGCTCTACTCTCATTTTAAAACTTTGTTCATTGTTGCCCTACTATCCTTTTGATATTTGCCCATTGTTGTTCTAATTTCAATTTTGAACTTTGCTCATTGTTGCTCTACTATCCTTTTGATCTTTGCCCATTGTTGCTCTAACCTCATTTCTGATCTTTGCTCATTGTTGCTCTACTCTCATTTCTGATCTTTGTTCATTGTTGCTCTACTCTCATTTCTGATCTTTGTTCATTGTTGCTCTACTCTCATTTCTGATCTTTGCTCATTGTTGCTCTACTATCATTTCTGATCTTTGCTCATTGTTGCTCTACTCTCATTTCTGATCTTTGCTCATTGTTGCTCTACTCTCATTTTTGATCTTTGTTCATTATTGCTCTACTCTCATTTCTGATCTTTGCTCATTGTTGCTCTACTCTCATTTCTGATCTTTGCTCATTGTTGCACTACTCTAATATCTGATCTTTGCTCATTGTTGCTCTAATCTCATTTTTAAACTTTGCTCATTGTTGCTCTACTATCCTTTTGATCTTTTCTAATTGTTGCTCTACTCTCATTTCTGATCTTTGTTCATTGTTGCATCACTTTCATCCCAGAAGCCTCATACCCTTTTGCTATTTGCTTATGTGCATATTACTTTTCTCTTACTAATTTTCAGTTTCACCTATTTGTGCACTTCTTCCCAGAAATCTCAAGCCCTTTTGCTCTTTTCTTATCTGCATATTGCTTCTCTCTTATTTGCATTCTTACCTCTATCTGTGTTCTTCTTCCTAGAAACCTCAAAACCTTTTCTCTTTGCTTATTTGCATATTTTTTCTCTTTTACTTGTTTGAATTCTTACTAATATCTTTGCTCTTATTCCCAGAAACCCCAGCATGGTTCTACCGTTCCCCAAGCTTGCCTACCGGTTCTTCGAGAAATCTTCCTACGCGACTATCATCAACTGCTCCCATCTCCAGTACAAAGTCCGCTTCTACGTCCTTCTCTTCTTATTCTTCTACCCCAAGATCTTCGTCTGCCACGATGGACTGTCTGAACTCCTTGAAGGAAAGTTCGAAGTGGAGAATCTCGTCTGGGTTTCGTTCCCCACCATCTACAGCCTGCTTAATGGTGTTATCTTCATGATGATTGGCAACCGCTCCACACCTTTAGAAGGCATCCTCAAGACGAACCTCAAACTTTCAAAAATGAAGATTTTTATGATTATTATCTTTCTGATTTTTATTGCTCTCTTTTGTTTCGGTGCTCAATGGACATTTCATGGTATGGTCCTTGCTGAAATTCGAGGAAAGCCGTTATACTTCAAGATTATGTACGTTTTAGATGCTCTCTCAATTGAGATTGCTTATTTCTGGATTTTTTCGTATTTTATCCTCTTCTGTTTCATCTGTATCCAGATCAAGGAAGGATACGATCAAATACAGATTAGCTGCAGTTATAATCAGCATTCCAATGTGATTTGTGGCCAACAAATTGGACGCTGTTTCCTTTTGGGTGATTTGATCACCGATCTAAATGAGGTTTACGCTACTCCGTTGATGATCTCAATGATTCAATCCGTTCTTCTGGTTTTGTATCTTCTCAAGAACGAAGGTTTCCAATACGATCCTGAATCACCACTTTACTATCCTTATCAAGTATTCTTTTTCAGTATGTCTGTTTTTGAATTGGCTAAATTTACTATCTTTGCCGGTCTTGCTGGGATGGTCAATGTTGAAGGTCAGAATACCACTAATCTCTTGTTGGAGACCATTAATGCCAAAGCAACGTCATCTTTAGAAATCAGTATGTCTGAGAAAGTGAAAGCGTCTCCTATCTCACAGAATTTTCCACGTTATGAAGGAAATCTTCGTTTGAGAGCTATTACCTTGCAGCATTTCATCCGCAGCTCTAAACTGACATTCGGCCATATCTATGAACTGGATTATAACTTCGTACTATCCACCATTGGATTCTCGCTCAGTTATCTTGTACTCTTCACTCAACTGGAACAAGCCAAACCTCCCGATTCAGTACTGAATGTAACAACCACCATCTCCCCTGCTATGTAAATAACTGCATTGTATTTTAAATAGATGGACATTTTGCTTGGAGGATATTGATCTATTAAAATAAAGGTCACATCTCCTGTCAAAATAGACGTCAAAACTAAACGCCATCTATTGACCGTCGCCGCAAACTAGCGGCCTTGGGTCGGTGACAAAGCCACAACACCAGCTTTGGAAAACTGAGAAGTGTCCACCTAGAGATCATGGTTTCGGTCTAATGGCCCTTTTCAGTAGAGGGCGGACTTTATTGATCTCATGGAATAAAATCCGCCCTAGACTGACGAGGGCCAGTATCCTGAAACCATGGTCTTCAAGTGGACACTTCTCAGTTTGCCAAAGCTGGTGTTGTGGCTTTGTCACCGACCCGAGGCCGGTAGTTTGCGACGACGGTCACTAGATGGCGTCTAGTTTTGACGTCTATTTTGACGGGAGAGATGATCTTTAGATGGTATCAATTCTTCGCTGGTGATATATGATTGGCTGAAATATTAACAACACCATTATCTTCCCCCCCTCTCTCTTTGATATTCTTGCATGTGCTGAACATATAGTAAAACTCCTCTATTAAGATTTTCAATGAAACCAAGATTTGAGATTGATTGTTGCAATTCATATTTGCCAATCATTTTCTTTCTTTTTTTTTATAACTCGGCAAGCGCTTTGAAGGGAAAAATCTCTTTCTTCACTAAAAAATAATAAATTGAGATAAGAAAAAACGAGATAAAATAGATAAAATTAAGATTCACAAGGAGAAGATAACTTTTTTTATCCGTTTTTTTTTTTAAATTTCGTTTTACGACATTTCAGCTCTTTTTTTTTATTGGTCTGAAGAAATAGATTGTTTTTCCTCTGAAAGTTTACAGAGTTTCAAATAAAGAATGAGTGGGAGCTAGAATCTGACATCGCCTTCAAACCTCATTGTTGAAAAAGTTTTAGATAACCAAAGTGTAGGATTTTTGAGCCCAAAAAAAAATAAATAAAAAAGTTTTAGATAAACCTTAATAACAACATACCTATATTGTGCAAATATATAATTAACACAAAGCAATAACGCGCCATCTATACATATAAAATGGAAGGATTTAAAAGGACGAATGTTTCTTTTATACATAATAAAAACATCTACTGCCCTTACTGCGATGAAAAAAAAATATATTGGGAGGGCTTGGCTCATCAGTGGTGAACCTTCCCAGCGGTTTCGCCAATTTAATCCACCAGACCGCTTCTCAGAGCTCTAATACTGTATTGGACGATTCTTGCTTATATACGCAGCACTTAAGGATGGAATCTCAGAAATGGTTTTCAAGAAAACTATGGACATAAGCTTATAGGACAGTAGAAACTATTTAATAAGTAAACTTATCAATTTCAATTCTTATACATTTATATTATAGTTTTAGCACTTTCTAGCTATACTTAGTGAAGTACCTTTCAATAGACAGAAAGGTAATATTAGCTATTTTGACCGTATTAAAAAGAAATCCGTAATAAAAATAATGTTTTAGAGGAATTTTACTAATAGTACTATATTGGTTTGAACTGTGGAATGTTTAGTAGTGTTGTGTTTCATAATACAGCTAGCTCTGTAGTAAGTACTTTCCATATACTGATTTTATCTAGTTATCTATAGTTATTGATTTTGTTTATATTCATACTATGGCACATCTTTAGGACACTATACTTACTGCAGTACTTTTTAGTATATTGAGTACTATTTCATGACACTTTTACGATGTATTGTTATGGTTATTCATTTTGTTGGCTTATTCATACTATATCACGTCTTTAGAACATTCTAGCTATACGTACTGCAGTACCTTTTAGCATATTCAGTACTTCTCATGACATTTTTACGATGTGTATTGTCATGGTTATTTATTTTGTCGGTTTATTCATACTATACAAGGTATTTAGGACATTCTAACATACTGCAGTACTTTTAGTATATTGAATACTATTTATAACATTTTTACGATGTTATTTAATATTTATTGATTTTTTTATTTATTTATTCATACTATACCACGTCTTTAGCACACTCTAGCTCTACTTGCTGCAGTACTTTTTAGTACTATTTATATACTTTGTATCTTTTAGTTCTCTAAACCTTATTTGTACTATGTCATATCTATTTTAGAGTTTAAAGAAGCATTTTCAACAAGTATCTTTATTAACTATTTGAAAAAGAGAGTTCAGCTTTCGAAGCAAAGTTCTTTCAACGGACTTATTTACAAGCTGTCTAAAATATTGGTACGCACACCTATTTACATACACGATATTTGCATAACTCGCAATATACACAAAAGAGTATTACTATAAAAAAATTGAAATAAAAATCAAATAAATAAATAAATATATATATTGTGTGTAAATATATAATTATTTAACTATTTAATAATAGTCTTATAATTAATCTATATTATAGTTTTAGCACTTTCTAGCTATACTTAGTGAAGTACTTTTTAGAATATGGAATACTCACTCTATCCAAGCTCTTTCTCTCTTAATACTTTATATAACTCGGTTCTCTATTTCAAGTTGAATACTTTATAAACCTTTTTATAAACATGAAAAAAGGTATCTCCTTATCGTGCAACTGAAAGTTGCTGATGGCTTGCGCCATCAATCGGAATAAATATCAACTATTCGCGTTGATTTTTAATTATTCCAGAATTGGCCAAATACCCATTCTTGATTAATCAAGAGAAATATAAGGAGATGCCTTTCTTAATAATTATGCACCTTATCCCAGTACAATATCACATTTGTACTATTTTTTCACTTTTTATAAACGTTTATTGTTCATTTGATGTTTCGGCGACCACTGTCGTTCTTTTTCAATATAGATGGGGGATGCTTATATTAATGGATAAAAACAATACTTCACCAATAAGCTTTCCACCTTTATTCAAAAAGGAGACGGTGGGTAGCCGAAAGGTCAAATGAACAATAAACGTTTATAAAAAGGTTGATGAAGTCTTGTGAATTAACAAATATTGTAGCTTGAAATAACATAATACCGTAGTGTTATAGATTGATTAGTACTGTTTGGTTTAACTTGCAAGTAGATGAATGTGTTATTTCACTACCGTATCTTTGTAACATTTTGGCATTACTTGGAAAATATCTGTTCCATAGCTATATCGAGGTGAATTAATTTGTAAATCAATGAACACTATTTCCCATTACACTACCATGTCTCTATATACAACTTTCTTACAATACTTATAGAATATAGTATAGTTATAAATTTAGTATATATATGTTACAAACTATGTAAATTTAAAATGATTTTTTAAAGTTAAAAGTGCAGTCGTTAAGAATATAATAAAAAAAAAAGAAAATTAATATCAAGAAGTTTATTTTGTGAACTCTTGAGCAAAAGAATACATTAAATTTAAAGTAAATATAGAATTTAGCAATTAATCCTATATTACAATTTACATATTTATAAAAATTATATCTAACTTAACCTAACCTACTCTAAAAAACAAAAACAATTCATTTATATATTTAAAGTGGCCCTATCTGGTGGCCAAAGAATAACAGAGTTATTTTAGAAAGATAATTAAAATAAAATAATATTTACAAAGATTTATATTTATGCCATTTCTATAAATTATTAAAAATTATATAACATATATATATATGTATTTTAACTTTTCAATGAGCACTATTTCCATTACACTACCATATCTATATATGGCTTTCTTACAATACTTTGAAAATAGAGTACAGTAGACTCTCCTATAACGAGAGTTTTTACAACGCGATTTCGTACAACGCGATAAAAAAATTGCGACAAATTTATTTATACAACGCGAATTTTCGTATAACGCGTTATAAAATAAAATACATGGTATTTGTCACTAACAATTTACCCTAACAACATTCGCGTTATACAAGTTTTATTTCGTACAACGCGAATTCCTATAACGCGATTTCATACAACACGGACACACATTAATCGCGTTATAGGAGAGTTTACTGTAGTTATAAATTGAGTTTATATTCATATATATATATATGGATTATACTTATGATTAATTGAACACTATTTCCATTGCACTACCATGTCTCTATATACAACTTTCTTACAATACTTAGAATACAGCATAGTGTTAAATCGAGTAGCTGTTTATATCTATATATACATTTTTACTTATAATAAATTGAATATATACTATTTCCATTGCACTACCATGTCTATCTATGGGACACTTAGTTACAATACTTATAGAAAATAGTATAGTTTTAAATTGAGTAGATCTCTTTCTCTCTCTCGCTGTGTTTATATCTATTTTAACTTGCCAATGAACACTATTTCCATTGCACTACCATGTCTATCTATGGGACACTTAGTTACAATACTTATAGAAAAAAGTATAGTTTTATATTTAGTAGATCTCTTTCTCTCTCTGTATGTGTTTATATCTATTCTAACTTGTCAATGAACACTATTTCCATTGCACTACCATGTCTATCTATGGGACACTTAGTTACAATACTTATAGAAAATAGTATAGTTATATATTTAGTAGATCTCTTTCTCTCTCTGTGTGTGTTTATATCTTATTTTAACTTGTTAATGAACACTATTTCCATTGCACTACCATGTCTATCTATGGGACACTTAGTTACAATACTTAGAAAAACCACATTATTTAGAATATAATCCTTTGCTAGCAATTTTAGATAATAAAGTAAAACGTCTAAGAATAAGTATATTTTATTAAACGTTTTTAGAGCTTTCGGGATAACCCCCTTCTACAGGAAAATTGATACAAAATGAAACTTAACTATACTATGGCAAGTTATATGTACATTATAAAATTTACATAATATCAGTTGTGTTTTCAACCTATTTTAAAATTGATATATTTACATACTAGAGCAAATTTGGTATTTAACATAGGAGCAATAGGAGCTTTATTACCTAAAAATCACATATTATATATGTAACGTTTCTATGATGATCTGTACACGCCAATATACAGATGATATTGTTTTGCGTAAAGAAAAGAGAACCGTCTGACTAACTAACTTTATTTCAATCCTTTTATTTATAGTTACAAATATTTACATAATTCCTGACAGAGTAAAAATTTACATCTATTAATAATTTATAAGCAGAATGTGACATATATATATATATATATATATATATATATAGAGACCCACTAGCTGTCTGTGTAATATTTCTTGAAGTTCTTTTGAACTTCTACACTATCGTACTAGAAAACTAGAATTTTGTAGTATGTAATATCAAAGAACTAGATATCGTTCTGAATATAGAACAATCCATATTTACATACTTACATAACAAAAAGACATATATTGGATTGAAAATGCGAAACTATTATAGACGCGTATGATTCTTTTTGAAATTAAACAATTTGATCTATATATATATATATATATATATATATATGTGACAATATAGTGGTAAATGTGGTGAGGAGAGAAATAATCACACGACGAGTTGTTAGAGCAATCATCCAGGCAGCCAGCCGAGAGAGAGCGAGCGAGACGTTATCAGCTGAACGACTGTTTTTCCTGTGTACACAACCGGGGGGCTAACCAGGATAGTCGCCAGGTGGTGACGGCCCCCCCCCTCAGGAATGTGGCCAAAAATGGTCGTAAGTTAGTTGTCTAAAGTGTCTCGCTTTTAGCTGCCCAGCTCTCTCTCGTTGGCTGTTGGTTTGTTTTATTAATCCTGGAAGAGCATATATTATGATATATATTCACATTGTATTCCTTCAAATGTCTATTTCACAATAACTATCTTCAATTGTGTATTAGAGGATATTGTTAGTACACCTGCAGCTTATATGTAAATATAGAAGCACTATGCAATTCGTCCTTTTTCTATCATTTAAAACCTATATACACACTCTAAGTATTATTTTATTTAAAATATAAAAGTAGTTTGAGAGAAAATATTTTCAAAACGTATTTTATCATATAAAAATTAGTTTATCCCCAATTGTATTCAATAAAGAAAAATTTGCATATATCCCATTAAAAAAATTATGTGTAATTTGCATACATATTTTTCATACTTTCTCTTTGTATATACTTTTGACCGTCGCCGCAAACTAGCGGCCTCGGGTCGGTGACAAAGCCACAACACCAACTTTGGACGCTTTTCAGTTTGCCATGTAAATTTAGTTTTAATGTAAAATTAACTTTTCAGTTATGTTCATTGGCACATCTTGTTCAGACACACAATAAATGGATGCCAATTTCTCTCTAAATCCATTTTTTTGTCTCACTTTATTCTGTTCCATTGAAATACAAAGAAATATAGTTTACACTTGGTTCACATGAATGGTTGTTTCTTATATGTGTAGCACACATTTCAGTCAAATAAAACATGTCTTATATCTGAAATTCTTTCTTTTTTAAAAAATTGAAGAACCTCCCTGTAAAGGACAACACCTAATTGCATAGCCAAAGTGTCTTTTAGGGAGAGGTGTCCATTTACCGGAGAGTTGTTAAATATTAAAATGATAATTTTGCAAATAAAAACTATACTTTATAGAGAAGTGTCCTCTCATGGAGGTTCTACTGTACTAATTTATTATTATTATCATTCTTTGTATACACGTGGTACAGGCTATGATAATCATGGTGGGTAGTTTTAGAGACTGCTTTTAATGTACGAGGTGTGTTCAAAAAGTATCGCGACTTTTGTCGCGACGCTTTCAACAATTAAGTGAACATTCAAAATGGCCGAGCTTGTCGGCATAAGTGAGAGACATGAGTACCAACATAAAGCCACAAAAAGATCGAAATTCGAATATACGTAACCCGCGAAAATTCAAAAGTCGCGATACTTTTTGAACACACCTCGTAAGTGCACCAAATGTCTACGCATGTAGAAATTAGTTCGAATTTTGCACTAACAAGTGTGCCAGAGCCTCGTTTGGTTACTTGCACTCACTGGTGGGGTTGGAAATTTTGCAAGAATCGGGGGTCATTGAAGCAATTTTTTTTTCTTCAGAAAAAAGTGTCCAATGTGGGATTTTATCCCGGGTTGTGAAAGTTGAAAATGGACGGTTTATGCAACTTTTGTTCATCCCAACCTCCGATATCAAAATTGGAAACTATTATAGACACGTATGATTCTTTTAAAAATAAAACAATTTCTACTGTCCTTACTGTAATGGAAAAATTAATGGGAGGGCCTGGCTCATTAGTGGTGAACCCTCCCAGCGGTTTCGCCAGTTTAATCTACCATACCACTGTTATATTGCATTTTTGGAACTTCCTTTTATAGTGATACTGATGCTAGACTCTTTGAATGGGTATTTTAGATGAACTATGGACATAAGCTTTGAGGATAGCAGAATTACATATAATATAATATAATGCGGCTTGTGATTGTAAAACGACATTTGAAATACTATCTCGCATGTGTTTCTTTTCAATGAAAATTCTAAATTTATTTCAAGGAGAAATATCGATTATTTCTAACCTTTTGGATGAGGTATGAAATGGATAGTATTTCAAATTTCGTTTTACAATCACAAGCCGCAGTGTATTATATTGTATTATAAGTTACTTTATGTATTATTTACGAACGGAAAAATATGTCCAGGGTAGCTTAGTGGACATGGCATCTGCCCGGTAAGCGGAACACTGTGGGTTCGATTCCCATCCCTGGACACTTTTATTTTTCCGTTTATCATTACTCTTCACAATTCACCCTTTGATACCTCATCCCTGAAGTTAGAAATAATCGTTATTTCTCCTTGAAATAAATTTTGAATTTTCGTTGAAAAGAAACACATGCGGGATGGTATTTCAAATGTAGAATTAGATATAAATATATAATTTAATAAATATAACCTCCGGTATATACACTAGATGAAATAGATAGTGTTACACCCACATAGAAGGAACTGGTGGAATAAAATGAAACTGGTCGTTAATGGATTCTAAGTTACTGACACCTTAGGGTGTAGGTTGTTTCACGGCTAGTTTAAAAAAAAATCCACTTTAAGAAAGATTAATACGAAATATTCTCTTTGCTCTTTTTTCACACAAAGACCAAATTTAAAAAAGGCATCTCCTTATCGTGCAACTGAAAGTTGCTGATGGCTTGCGCCATCTATCGGAATAAATATCAACTATTCTCGTTGATTTTGAATTATTTCAAAACAACTATTTTTATAAACTGTGTGAAATATATTTAAAAAAGTGAGAAATTGTACTGGGATCAAATGTGGATAAATTAAGAAAAAAGACATCTTCTGATTATGCAACTAAAAGTTACTGATGATTTGCGGCAACTAAATGTTGATTTTTAATTATTACAGAATTGACCAAATACCCATTCTTGATTAATCAAGTAAAGCTAACCACGTATGCGTTTTGGTCGTTGAGGTACAGCTTACACTACGCTGATGTGGGCCAACAGCCCGAAACACGTACGTGGTTAGTTTTTCTTGATTAATTAAGAATGGGTATTATTTATCCAATTCTGGGAATAATTAAAAATAAACGATTAGTTGATAATTATTCCGATAGATGGTGCAGACCATCAAAAACTTTTAGTTTCACGATCAGGAGATGTCTTTTTTTCTTTATTTTTAGATTGTTTACATTCCTTATACACGGCACATATCAAGTTAATTTGAGCCAAATGCCATGTTTTTTCTTTAACGACCCTTCTGTATGTAACACTTTCTATTTTTAATAGTGTGTATTTTTCACTGATCTCCATATCGCTGCTTGGTTCTTCTATATGGTGCTTTAGCAAAATAAGCCTTGCCCAGAAGTCCTACGTGGTGGACGGGAGAAGCAGCACAAGTAAGGGACTGCCCTGTAGTACGGTGTCGTGAGCCGCTACGGTAACCGTGAACAGGGAACTCTGAAATGTGGCTGACTAACAGGGCAATGGCACCCCCCTTTCCATATGGACAAGATACCACCACCAGCAAAATAAGGAAATAATGTTAAGAAAAGGGAACATAACGTTGTTGTTGGGTTGCGCCATCTATCAGAATAAATGTCAACTGAACGTTACTCCAAAATAACATTGCAGACCTTTTCTATGGTTTATCAGGAAACTTCTAGGATTACCTTGATTGGTTGTTGAGGTACAGCCTGCACTACACTGATGAAGGCCAACAACCCAAAACGCGTAGGTGGTTGGCTGATTTATAAGGGAAACCTTTTGTGGATGATACTCTGGAATAAAATAATTAGGTTAACGTTGACTTGATATTGTAAAAAAAAGATAATTTATTCAATAGATTAGTAATTTTGTTCCTTAACATATTTCTCTTATTGCTTCGCTGTTATGTAAATAAGTTGATATTTATTTTTGATCAAGATAGTTTTTTTTTTGTGGCAAGGTGTTTAATTTTCTATCTATACAGACCTTACTGCAATGATACAAATTATTGAATGAGAGGGCTTGGCTCATCAGTGGTGAATTCTCTAAGCGATTTCGCCAAATGAATCTCCACATAAAAAAAAAATACATTGCAAAAAAATAATTGTAGCTGATTTTTATCGATTGATGGCAATTATAAATATAAACAAATAAATTTCTCAGTAATCCTTAGGTTTGGTTTTCCTAAATATTTTCAACCTGATAATGTATATTCCGATAGATGGTGTAGAGCATCAACAAGAATCAGTTTCACGTTAGAGATATGTATTTAAATATGTATTTAGATATGTATTTAAATATGTATTTTTATTGCTTTAAAATCCGGTAGGCATTCTTTGTTCTATTACTGAATATATTTTAGGGTTGAAGAAATATATATACACTCTTAGTGCAGTGGTGAGAAAGATGTATGGCTAGCTAGGGTTCTTGGTCACTTAGAGATGTGGTCGCTTAAGGAGGTGATCGTTTATGGAGGTGGTCGCTTAGGGAGGTGGTCGCTTAGGGAGGTGGTCGCTCAGGGAGGTGACAATGAAACAGACTTTATAGGAAGGGGGTCATTTAGGGAAGTGGTCGCTTATGGAGGTGGGTGCTTAGGAAGGTGGTCGCTTAGGTAGGAGATTGCTCAGAAATTCGGCTAAAAGAAATATGTCATTGTTTTGCTCATGACAAGAAAACAAATTATTTCCTAGCGTATGAATATGTATGGCGGAGTGATATCACCACTGTAAAATACACACACCTTTATGTAAATAGAGGAGAATGTTTCTCAAGGTTATCGTGTGTTGGGAAATTGAATTTAACTTGACCTTTATTTGTCGCCATTTTTATGGAAATTTTTCCACTGTGTAAATAATTCATCAAAAGGTGCATGGTCAAGGGTCAAATGATGTTTGTCAACTCAGCGAATCACGTGAACGCGCTTTGTCGTCTGCGAGTCCAAAACAAAGTCTTTGTTTTGATCGTCTGCTGTTGGAAGGTTTCCAGATTCCTGGAGTTTTGATGGCTTCCGGTTGGTTTGTTTTTGTACAGTTGTAACCAGCGTGTTGGAAGGAAGGAAGGTGGTCACATTTAGTGACTCTTGGACTCTATTTGTATGATCAACTTTGATTTTTTAAAGAACCCCAAACCCCTCTACCAACACAACAGCCCGAAACAATAGATATTTTTGGTCTCTCCTAGAGATAAAAAAATAATATTTCTCTCTCCCGTCTCAAATATTCATTTTAAGTCCGTTAAAGAGAGTAAAATTAAAAAAAAATCTTTGATTTAATTAAAAAAAAACAATAATTAATTTCATTGTTATGTTTATATAAACTATTTTAAAAAAAATCAAACAATCATGTCTAATACATTCATAGTACTCGTAGACCTTTAAGCATGTGTATATCGGGGGTATTCAAACAATAACTCTGAAATATATTACAGTGACCTTTATTGAAGACATACGAGATAACCAAATATGAACAAAAATTGCCTCTGTCTCAAAAAAAAAATAATAATAAAAAAAAATAAATAAAATAAATAAATAAATAAAAATAAATAAATAAATAAATAAAAATAGACGACTGGCGACATCAAACACTTTGCATTTCCTTAGATTGGTAAAATAAATGATATTTTGTGTGATCCAATATATGCCTTTTTTATTTAAAGATTTTATCTATGAGTGTAAGTTAATTAAACTGGCAAAAAGAGAGATGAGCAAAATTTTGGAATATTTCAAAATTTCTCTATTTCTCCATACATACACAGGAATGTATTTTTCACTATCATTCTATTGTATCACCTTCTCTTGTTTGAGGAGCTGCGATGGCCTTGTTGACATGGCCCACCAACATCCCCACAATCTGATGGAATATCAGACCATCTATGTCGCGTGGATAAAGGCATATATGCAAATTAAGTTATGCAAATTGAAAATAAATGGATAAAATAGAATGTGCTGCCACACAAACTATCTACTTAACAATAAGTTTATATACAAGTATATATAAATTCAAAATCTGTATTTATTAATATTTTTACTTTTCTATATTTTCCAAACTTTTTTTACTATTAATATTCTATATACAGTTACGAGCGTCATTCCTCATCAGTCGTCTCTGTCACCGTTTACTTTTTTTTTGGAATGGCGCCCCTATTGGTTGGCTACGATCACGCCACCTTTGCCCCCCCCCCCCCATCATGCCTCCCCCACTCGCTCTTTCGTTTTTGTAACTTTTGTTTTGGAGCGGGTCGCTCTTTAAATAAATGCATATATTAGTTAATAACTAAATGGAATCCTCTCTTTCCTTTTCCCAGTATGAGACGCCTACGGAAGCCAACAGTACATCTACTTATATATTTGCCTTATTCTGTCTGTTTGTTTGTCTGTTTGTCTATTTGTCTGTTTGTCTGAAGCTCACGGATAGAATGCGCGCTCATTGGCTGCAAGGGAACACGTGTCCTCCCTGCCCCCCTCTAGACAACCCTGTTATTCAAAAACCATACATCCAATCGCCATGAAATTCTGGGATATTATTAGGTATATCCCCGGAAAGGTTTTCGAAAAATAATTTCTTGAATATCTTGAATATCCTTAGAGTTATTTGCAGAATTGTAGATATAACTCGCAAGCAGCGCCGCCAGACGGTGATAGGCCTAAGCTTGCTGCTCCACCCCTGTTGACCTTGGGTCGGCGTGTGAGTCACAGCATGATGCAACAAAAACACTCTCTCTGGGGATTGCGGCGTCAACAACCTGTAAGTTTGTGCCTCTCTCATAAACCTGTCTATACAGACCACCCTGTCTATAGCGACCACTCTAGACAACCCTGTTATCAGCTGTGTGATACATCCACCTGTCTATACAGACCACCCTGTTAATAGCGACCACCCAAGTCAACGTTTTCAGAATATATTCGCACTCGGGTAAACCCCGGGCGTTGCCCGGGCCATTCGTCTAGTAGACAGATAAAGCACATAGGCTATAGTTATTAACTAATATATGCATTTATTTAAGGCGCCAATTTATAATTGTAACAAATAGTATTTGAATAAAAACATTCAATCGGGTAAAACACGGGCGTTGCCCGGGCCATTCGGATAGTATATATATATATATAGAAGCATAGGGCGCTTCTCCCGTCAAAATAAACGTCAAAACCTGACGCTATGTATTGACCGTCGCCGCAACTAGCGGCCTCGGGTAGGTGACAAAGCCACAACACCAGCTTTGGCAAACTGAGAAGCGTCCATTGACGTTTATTTTGACGGGAGAGGCGCCCTATGCTTCTATGGATTAATTTCCTCCCGGCAAATTTTCCATATATATATATATATATATGTCATAATTTGTATAATATCCAAGATGTATAATTTCTTTTTGCCAAAATAATTATGTAAATATGTTAAGTTTGTGTTAAAATGTAAAAATGCAAATCCATCCATCTATAAAAACTGTACAAAAATAAACGTGGCAGACATCGCGGACGAATGCTACGGTACGTCGCGGGTGCGCTGCTCACTTGGCTGGAACTAATTCTTGGGGGATTGTAAGCATAACGGTTGTACCCTTCTATTCGATCACGACATATTTAACCTTCCTCAGGGGAATTCTTCTAAGGAGGATGGCAGTAAGTCTCTCGCTGAAATGTCGGAAAGATGTAGAAACCTATATGCACTTTTTTAAAAAAGATTTAAAACAAATTGATTCTATCTAAAACTTGTATCACCATAAATAAATGGATGTAAAATGTTTTCCCTATTTTCTCCCAACTTTCCAACATAACATTGAAGCGAGTCAGTGTGGCCGAATGTTTCCCATAGCAACTAAACAGATCAATTCGTAACGGCAATATACTTTGGAAAATTTGAATTAAAATCCATTTGTGACAACATGTCTACAACTTCATGAATATATTAAACATGAACATTGTTTGGTCACGCAGGTACTGGAGAATGGTTTCTTTCTTTCAACGTTTGTTGTCTATTGGTGAGGATTTCATTGTACTTGGTGACTCATTTACATATTTCTTCTCTTTCAATTCATTTAGGTCTACTGAGGACCTTCAACCAGGACCTGCACTGTTCTTTCCTGTACACGCTTGTTCGGCGGTACATATATTAAAATTGGAACGATACAGAGAAGATTAGCATGGCCCCTGCGCAAGGATGACACGCAAAATCGTGATGCGTTCCTGTAAATAACAACAGCAGGGACGCCCACCCCTCACTCACCCTTGAGGATAGGGGAGTGGAGAGGCGACTCTGCGTGTTTGTCCTTGCGTCGGAGTGCCACTGGCTGATCGCCAGTGAAGCTGTAAGCTGGCCATCGGCCCTTGGTTAGCTGGCGCGAGGCGCACGAGTCTTGAAACTCTTGGGTCTTCGCTCTGTGTGTGCGCCATTGGGAGCGTCCTTGCCGTGCGCGCCATGAAAAACCAAGGGGTGCACACAGTAGTACCACCCTCCCGCCTTCGCGTCGGTTCCCTGTGTAAACCTCAGAACCTCAGAGATCCTTGATTCGTCGGCAGATTCAAGGAGTACTGTGAACAAAGGGTTCGAGGGCCAAAGGGGAGGGGGGAGTCCTATTGGAGCGTAGGACGGGTTTAGCTGAGTCCGAACGAGAGGGCTCGGTCAGCAACCTTGCCATGAACTCTCGGAGACGCGTGTGGGTTTGATTGGTCGACCCCATGGAGCCAGACCATAATGGCGGGCGCGAGGGGCCAAACAATGGCCGCTCGGTGCATGGAGAATGCATCATTCCCTTTTGGCTTGGTGACCTGGATGTCAGCAATGGGTGTGCATTCGCGCGCCGGTTTATGGACCTTTGAGGTCTGGGAAACCATTATTGTTCCAAGTCTGTAAATAACAACAGCCATCAACTAGGAGACCACCAGACTTCCACTGAGGACCTTCAACCAGGACCTGCACTGTTCTCTCCTGTAAATAACAACAGCCAGGAGACCACCAGATTTCCGCTATACGTTGAGTTCCATAGCTTCCGATACACGTTGAGTTACATAGCCCCAGTTATACGTTTGTTACATAGCTTCCGCTATACGTTGAGTTACATAGTCCTAGTTACATAGCTTCCGCTATACGTTGAGTTACCTAGCCCCAGTTATACGTTTGTTACATAGCTTCCGCTATACGTTGAGTTACATAGTCCTAGTTACATAGCTTCCGCTAAACGTTGAGTTACCTAGCCCCAGTTATACGTTTGTTACATAGCTTCCGCTATTCGTTGAGTTACATAGTCCTAGTTACATAGCTTCCGCTATACGTTGAGTTACCTAGCCCCAGTTATACGTTTGTTACATAGCTTCCGCTATACGTTGAGTTACATAGTCCTAGTTACATAGCTTCCGCTATACGTTGAGTTACATAGTCCTAGTTACATAGCTTCCGCTATACGTTGAGTTATCTAGCCCCAGTTATACGTTTGTTACATAGCTTCCGCTATACGTTGAGTTACATAGTCACAGTTACATAGCTTCCCGCTATACGTTGAGCTACCTAGCCCCAGTTATACGTTTGTTACATAGCTTCCGCTATACGTTGAGTTACCTAGCCCCAGTTATACGTTTGTTACATAGCTTCCGCTATAGGTTGAGCTACATAGCCCCAGTTATACGTTGAGTTACATAGCTTCCGATACACGTTGAGTTACATAACCCCAGTTATACGTTGAGTTACATAGCTCTAGTTACATAGCTTCCGATACACGTTGAGTTACATAGCACCAGTTATACGCTTGTTACATAGCTTCCGCTATACGTTGAGTTACATAACCCCAGTTATACGTTGAGTTACATAGCTCTAGTTACATAGCTTCCGATACACGTTGAATTACATAGCTCTAGTTACATAGCTTCCGCTATACGTTGAGTTACATAGCTTCCGCTACTTCCACTGAAGACCCTCAACCAGGACCTGCACTGTTCTCTCCTGTAAATAACGACCACGTGGACTAGACGCTGGTCTGTGCTCCCAAGGTTAACCAATCCCTACGGACCTCTCCACTCCAGGAATAGCTCCGTATCAGGTCCGCTAATTGACATCCTTATCTGGAAACTCTGGCCACAGTGGGGAGCTTCCGTTCGGCAAGGTCTCACTGGCAGATTTTGGAAACTTTTTTACTGAGTCACATTTTATCCAATCATTTTGCGTACATAACCTTAGTTACCCGTCGAATTACATAGCCCCAGCTACACGTTGAGTTACATAGCCCTAGTTACATAGCTTCCGCTACACGTTATTACATAACCCCAGTTATACGTTGAATTACATAGTTCTAGTTACATAGCTTCCGCTACACGTTGAGTTGCATAACCATAGTTATACGTTGAATTACGTAGCTCTAGTTACATAGCTTCCTCTATACCTTGAGTTACATAGCCCCAGTTATACGTTGAGGTAAATAGCCCTAGTTACATAGCTTCCACTATACGTTGAGTTACATAGCTTCCGCTATACCTTGAGTTACATAGCCCCAGTTATACGTTGAGTTACATAGCCCTAGTTACATAGCTTCCACTATACGTTGAGTTACATAGCCCCAGTTATACGTTGAGTTACATAGCTTCCGCTATACCTTGAGTTACATAGCCCCAGTTATACGTTGAGTTACATAGCTTCCGCTATACCTTGAGTTACATAGCCCCAGTTATACGTTGAGTTACATGCCCCTAGTTACATAGCTTCCGATACACGTTGAGTTACATGCCCCTATTTACATATGTTCCATTACACGTTGAGTTACATGCCCCTATTTACATATGTTCCATTACACGTTGAGTTACATAGCCCCTATTTACATATGTTCCATTACACGTCGAGTTACATAACCCCAGTTATACGTTGAGTTACATAGCTTCCGATACACGTTAAGTTACATGCCCCTATTTACATATGTTCCATTACACGTTGAGTTACATAGCATCAGAAGTGTATGTTCCTATGGTTACTTTATGAGACAACTCCGTGTTTCCTGACTTGGTGTTCAAAATAGAAGTTTTACTGTGTGTTTAAACTATCTGTTTAAGAGAAATTTATCTTGGTGTACAACAAGAGAGGCACTCCCCCATAAGCTTCCAGAAATAGATTTTTTATCAAAAGTTTGGCTTTTGGTAGATTATTCTTATCCGATCTTTAAACAGACGTCTCTTCTGATAGGCTGGGAAGATAAGTCCGTCGTCCAGGTCGCTAGCGTCGTTTCGGCCGTTTACATCGAGGTCATCGGCACTCTGATGACCAAGAATGCCAAAGAGTTCTTTAAAAGCCGAAAAAGTTTCTTCAAAACGACATTTAAATAACTGCTCTCGAGCTTTCGTTTACCTTCCTTCTTCTACTCATACAAACGAAATCGCTATTATAAAAAGAATACCTTATATACATATTTACATCGACTTATCAGGAACTTGATATGCAAAATTATACTCATACAAACTAAATCGCCATTAGAAAACAATACCTTATATACATATTTCTGATTTGCATGACATGAATTTGATATGGAAAATTCTACTCATCAAAACTAGATTACTATTAGAAAACAATACCCTATATACATATATGACTAACAGGAGTCTGATATGCAAATTTATGCTCATCCAAAATAGATCGCTATTAGAAAAAATGCTCTATATACATATTTCTGATTTGCATAACAGGAGTTTGAGAGGCAAAAAAAAAAAAAAAAAAAAAGGAATGGAAGGCTATATGCAAAGTAAGGTTTTAAAGGGAACTGCTGATGGTTTGTTCCATCTACCTTGAATGGGTTATAGAAAAAGTTATCAATTGGATCAAAATTCATTTTATTTGGCTGCACGCCAATAGAAATATTGGTAAATACCATTTTGACCCTATAGAGATTCCTTTTATTGAAAGATATGATTATATGTGGATTGATCTACTTTTTTCATAACAAAATGAATTCTACATGGTAGAATGTTATATTGTCTTCTCTGATTGGTTCCTTCATCTCAGGAAAATGAGAAATTGTTGCATCCAGCTGGAAACCCCTTGTTCTCGTCTGGTTGTTTTTTTTTTTACCTTTTGAAGTCGTTGATATTGAAGTTGATCTGTTAGGTTAAAATACATTTTTGTGTTTTTGTGAATTAAATAATTAACTATAGTGTTTGTGTACGCGCGTTATATAATACATATATATATATGACCTATTTAAATAGATGAAAATTTCCCCGGGAGGAAATTGATCTATAAAAGCATAGGGCACCTCTCCCGTCAAAATAGACGCCATGCGTGGATCTCATGTAATAAAGTCCGCCCTAGACTGACGAAGG
Organism: Cordylochernes scorpioides; assembly: GCA_030710605.1. Classification (NCBI taxonomy): domain Eukaryota; kingdom Metazoa; phylum Arthropoda; class Arachnida; order Pseudoscorpiones; family Chernetidae; genus Cordylochernes; species Cordylochernes scorpioides. The sequence goes on from CP092885.1 coordinate 59,714,463, forward strand.
CCTTTATCCTGAAACCATGGTCTCTAGGTGGATGCTTCTCAGTTTGCCAAAGCTGGTGTTGTGGCTTTGTCACCGACCCGAGGCCGCTAGTTTGCGGCAATAGATGGCTTCTAGTTTTGACGTATTTTTTTGACGGGAGAGGTGCCCTATATATATATTTTTGGTAGTGCAAAATACAAACATCTTCGATAAAATGAGGAGAGTTGCTTTTTGGGAGGGCCTGACTCATCAGTGGTGAACCCTCTCAGCGGTTTCACCAGTTTAATCTACCAGACCGCTCTATTATTGTATTGAGCTTGTGCTTTATTTATATATCCAGAACTTTAAAGGACTTTTTAAATTTTGAATTAAAAGACGACCTATTAAATATTATTTTTATATAAAAAAAAGAGCGTGCCCAGATATACGAAAGAAAAATACTTAAAAAAAAATATTGCACAAAGAACCTAAAACTTAACTTTTTGTGCAATAAATTGATAAAGTGGGAGCAATCCCTGGAGAAATATTTTGGAAAAAAAAAAAGGTTTTTTTTTTCACAGATCTTAAAATATCTTTTTTTTTTGAAAAATATAATTATCAAGGTAAAAGGAAACTCCCACGAGACATAAGGAAAAGCCTACCTGGATCTATATATGCAAATAAGGACAAAAATTTAAACTATTTCGAAGGATTTTTCTTTCTCAGTTTGAATCCTACGAGATATAAAGTTGAGGGAGTATGATATTTATGTTCCAAAGAGGCACCTCTCCCTTTAATTGTGCAATATACACTGTTCATCACTCCGGTAAAAACCTTTACTATTGATGATAAGGAATGAGCCAAAACACCATTTTTGGCAAATTCAGACAAAAAACCAACCTGTATACCATGGTTTCTGGCTATGTCCTCATAACCCCTCTCATAGGATGTTATGAAATCGAAGCCGCCCCTGTTTGGTTTTTTTGTCTGCTTTGACGTCTATTTTGACGGGAGAGGCGGCCTTTATTTTTATAGATAAACTAGACGGGTGACCCGGGATTGACCCGTGTGCATATCTACCCGAGTGATATATATTTAGATAAGATTTTTTAAAATGTTTGTTATTAGCATTATCTATTTGTTTGCATCAGCATAATTTAATCTAATCTTTGATAGAGGGCGCTGTTCGTGAGCTAAGTAGAATAATTTTAATATATAGTTTTAATAATTGATTTATATATATTTAAAATAGCCTATCGTCTTCCCCGTATTTTTTTTACCTATGTATGGACATTTTGGTTTGAATTAGTGAACTACTGCGAATTTGTATACCGGACATACAAACAAACAAACATACAAACATTGATTTTTATATATATAGATTTCCTCCCGGCAAAATTTCCATCTATATTTTAGCCATAAATTTGGCCCAGCCACTTTGCCAGCTAAACACCTCTTTGGTAGATTGTGAAGATTCCATTGGATACCTTGTGGAAGTCATGGAATAAAATCTGCCCTAGACTGACGAGGGCCATTAACCCGAAACCATGGTCTCTAGGTGGACGCTTCTCAAGTTTGCCAAAGCTGGTGGTGTGTTTTTTTTACCGACCTAAGTCCGCTAGTTTGCGGTGACGGCTAATAAATAGCGTATAGTTTTGACGTCTATTTTGACAGGAGAGCCGACCTTTGTCTTTTACATAAATATTGTATTTCCCCCCATATAGATCCAGAGGTACGTTTTCTCCACTATTGGTAAAATATATATAGGGATCGTCACTTAACTCGGATATGCAAATAAGGTTTGATGACGGTAGGAATATAGTGGCGTCGAGCATTCCTCTATAGCTAATATATCACTGATACTGAAATTTTGGAATAGTTAACGCTCTACTTTTCTTTTTAAACAAATATAGTTAAATTAAGAGAATGTCAGGTCTTGATTGTGCAACTCAAAGTTGCTGATGGTCTGATTCCGACAGATGGCGCAAGCCATCAAGCAACTTTTAATTGCACAATGCCATTTTCAATAATTTATCAACCTGATCCCAGTATAATTTCACTTTATCGTACTATTTTTATATTATTATTAGAGCCTATTTATACAATCCTTATACACTGCAATGAATACAAATTGAAAGAGGGAGGGTATGGCTCATCAGTAGTAAACCCTCCTAGCGATTTCACCAGTTTAATCTCAAGACCGCTATACTATTGTATTAGACTGAATTTCTTATATATATATTGTCGCGGAGATAAATAAAGCAAGGGCAAATTTGGGAATAATTAATTTATTATAAGGGGTATTTATAGGGAGAGAGAGAGAGAAAGTACAACTTACCCTCAGTTAAAACTAATCCTGAATGAACGGCGTTAGCCACCGTCCCGTTTTCCTTATTTACAGATCAGCTTCCCAGAAGCCCCCACAACTGTGGTCCCCCCCCCGGGGTCCAGGGATGATTGACAGTTGTCCCATCTGGATGGAGCTACTTGACAATATATTAAAAATAAAAAAGGCATATCCTGACCAGGAGCACATGTACTTTTCAGATGACAGAGCGTCATCTAGTGGAACAGAAATCAACTAAACATTGATTTAGCCTGTTCCCTGATTATTTTTCTGTCATTTTTTAAATATATACCTTGAATTTGTGTGTGTGCTATTAAATAGAGTGAATGTGTTTTTTGAAGAATACTTTGAACATATGACGCGATTTTTTAATACTTCGCTTCCCACTTGGGGAGGTAAAAAGATTGATTCGATACTAATTAATAATTATATTTAAAAATCACAATAATAAAAAAAACTTTTTGGAATCAATTAGGCATAAGCACGCCATTTGTATTGAGAACATTTTGTAAAAAAAAGGATACGCAATCGTGTTATATAGTTCAAATTTCTACATATAGGTGGCGCTCTTTTTTGCATATTATCTAATATGTCTATCTAACTATTAAAACTAGTAGAGAGGGAGGGAGAGTTACCATTTAAAGGGTAACTAAATAATGGTAAAGTGGGACATTGATCTTTCTACTGAGTGTAATTAAATCTGAACCTTTTAACAATATTGGTTTGTCAGACTAGATGGCTTCTGTTGGTGGAATTAACTAGTTTTACATTCCTGATCTTCAGTGACTTCTCTATCTTGTTTTCTTATATCTAGTTCTCTTCATAACTTCCCATCCAGTACATCAGTTCAGTTTCTTTGTTCTTGTCCAGGTCTCCAGTGACGTCATACTTCTCTATCTTGTGTTCTTATATCTATTTCTTCATAACTTCCCATCCAGTCCATCAGTTCAGTTTCTTTGTTCTTGTCCAGGTCTCCAGTGACGTCACACTTCTCTATCTTGTGTTCTTATATCTAGTTCTCTTCATAAATTCCCATCCAGTCCATCAGTTCTGTTTCTTTGTTCTTGTCCAGGTCTCCAGTGACGTCATACTTCTCTATCTTGTGTTCTTATATCTAGTTCTTCATAACTTCCCATCCAGTCCATCAGTCCAGTTTCTCTGTTCTTGTCCAGGTCTCCAGTGACGTCATACTTCTCTATCTTGTGTTCTTATATCTAGTTCTCTTCATAAATTCCCATCCAGTCCATCAGTCCAGTTTCTCTGTTCTTGTCCAGGTCTCCAGTGACGTCATACTTCTCTATCTTGTGTTCTTATATCTAGTTCTCTTCATAAATTCCCATCCAGTCCATCAGTTCAGTTTCTTTGTTCTTGTCCAGGTCTCCAGTGACGTCATACTTCTCTATCTTGTGTTCTTATATCTAGTTCTTCATAACTTCCCATCCAGTCCATCAGTCCAGTTTCTCTGTTCTTGTCCAGGCCTCCAGTAACGTCATACTTCTCTATCTTGTGTTCTTATATCTAGTCCTTCATAACTTCCTATCCAGTCCATCAGTCCAATTTCTTTGTTCTTGTCCAGGTCTCCAGTGACGTCATACTTCTCTATCTTGAGTTCTTATATCTAGTTCTCTTCATAACTTCCCATCCAGTCCATCAGTCCAGTTTCTTTGTTCTTGTCCAAGTCTCCAGTGACGTCATACTTCTCTATCTTGTGTTCTTATATCTAGTTCTTCATAACTTCCCATCCAGTCCATCAGTCCAGTTTCTTTGTTCTTGTCCAATTCTCCAGTGACGTCATACTTCTCTATCTTGTGTTCTTATATCTAGTTCTCTTCATAACTTCCCATCCAGTCCATCAGTTCAGTTTCTTTGTTCTTGTCCAGGTCTCCAGTGACGTCATACTTCTCTATCTTGTGTTCTTATATCTAGTTCTCTTCATAACTTCCCATCCAGTCCATCAGTTCAGTTTCTTTGTTCTTGTCCAGGTCTCCAGTGACGTCATACTTCTCTATCTTGTGTTCTTATATCTAGTTCTCTTCATAACTTCCCATCCAGTCCATCAGTTCAGTTTCTTTGTTCTTGTCCAGGTCCCCAGTGATGTTTCATGATAAAATTGTGAAAAAAGTATTAAAATTACAATTATATTCTCACAATAAGTATCTTTTTTTATTTAAAAAACGCTAGCTTTCAAGCGTTAATCGCTCTTCAACGGGCTTACTATAATATCGACTTTATCCCACCAGAAATATTTACAAAAACAAATAAAAAATTTCAGTTATAAATATCCACGCTGCGCGCGTTTGTTTTTGTAAATATTTCTGGTGGGATAAAGTCGATATTATAGTAAGCCCGTTGAAGAGCGATTAACGCTTGAAAGCTAGCGTTTTTTAAATAAAAAAAGATACTTATTGTGAGAATATAATTGTAATTTTAATAAAATTTAATTTATTCATCAGAGAAATTTCTTAATCGATTAAATCAATCGTTATTACATGTTCTATTAAGTTCTTTTGACCTGTTTCTGATGACCTTCAATTGGTTTTTCGTTCGAAAATCTTCTTAAGATTCGAATATAATAAGATGACCTGTGTGTGGATACATGATGTTAGCATAATTGTGATCTATGGTTGATTTCCTTTGTTAGATTTTAGTAGTGTTCCTTGTCTGTAGGTCTCACATGTCAACAAATCCTATTTTGATATCGAATAAGGAGACCCGTATAAAAGCCAAGTTTATGTTGCATTCGATTTTTATTTTAAAAAAAATTAACGTTCCCTGAATATTTTTTATATCCTTTATTTATATTCTATAATATATAGAACGACATTTGAAAATTATCCCGCATGTGTTTCTTTTGAACGGAAAATCGAAATTTATTATAATGAGAAATAACGATTATTTCTAACCTTAGGGATGAAGTATGAAAGGATGAATTGTGAAGGGTAATAATGATAAACGGAAAAATAATTAAAGTTCCCATCCCTTGACACTTTATTTTTCCGTTTATCATTACTCTTCACAATTCATCCTTTCATACTTCATCCCTAAGGTTAGAAATAATCGTTATTTCTCCTTAAAAATAAATTTCGATTTTTCATTCAAAAGAAACACATGCGGGATAATTTTCAAATGTCGTTCTACAATGATAAGCCGCATTATATTGTATTATATATATTGAAGTAAAAAAAAACTATGTGATTATATATATACAATATAATTACAATAAATAACCTCCATTTATATTCAATATTATAAACTATTTATACGCGAACTTTTCTTCTTTTTTATTTTTGAAAATATAAATGATTGCTTATAAATCCCTTACCAAAATAATAAATTATTGGAAAGGCCTGAGTCATCAGTGGTGAGATCTCCCAGCTGTATGGTAGATTAAACTGGCGAAACAGCTGGGAGTGTTCACCACTTATTAGTCAGAACCTCCTAATAATTTATTATTGCAGGAAGTCAGTATGGAATTGTTTATATTTTTCAAAAATACATATATACATATTATATAATCTAAAATACAATTATTTTATTTTTTTGAAAACCTATTTTATTTTCATTCATTGACTGTTATATATATTTGACCATAGATGCAAAACATACCACTTTTAATTATTATTGTTGTAAATATGTATAGTTAACCCTACCTTTTCTAATAAAAATAACGTTTATAGAATTCATTATATAAATTCTATATTCCTGTGATATAAATAATTTTATGTGTAAATTGCTTCAAGTGATTCAAAATAAAAATCTGCTTGAAAGGTAAATAATTATCTTTACTTTTCCACGACTGCACCTCTTTTCAACAATCAAACACACAAAAAAATTATAATCTTAATATACATATATACTCATAAAAAGGGATGATGATAACCTGCGTCTTGCAGATTAACATTTTCATAGAAACATATATATATACATATTTATTGCTAGCTATATATCACATATATACATATATACTCATACATATATACATATATACTCATACATTTATACATATATACTCATATAAATATTTTATAACCTTAAATATATAGTATATTTAATATATATCATTGAATATATATTTGATAAAATTTTGCTGATTTTATGGCTTTGTCACCGAACCGAGTCTTCTAATTTAATGAAATTATGTGTAGGGAGAGTTATCTTTTTAAAAATATACTTTTGTACATATTTGCATACCCCACAGTACTTATGTACCATTTGTTTTGTGTGAATGTGTTACTTAATCTATGTTTTACACCAGAATATATGATATTAAATATGTTTGTTAATAATTATAAATATTAATTGATAAAATTATCAATAAAATAAATTATTTTATATTTTCCCTGAAAAAGGAATCAGTGAGTAATCGAGAAACATCAGGAAATAAATAACTCTCAAAAACGGTTGAAATAGCTATCTTTTTTTTTTTTTTTTTTAAACATGTTTAAGCGTGAAATATTGGGAAATAAATAAACCTACGATTTCTGGCTAAAGCAAGAAATTTGTTTAAATAAAAAGCAGCAAAGATATGTTTTTTGGCCAATAGTCAGGAATAAAATTAAATCAACGTTTGGTTTAAATTTATTTCGATAGATGACGCTCTAATAGTCATTTGAACGAATCGAATATGTCTTCTTTATATCACAAATATAAAAATACAAAGTTCTCTAATAATGATTTTGCTTAAACGTGCGTATAGAAATAGAATTATAGGTTTTTAACTTTTAATTAGACAATTTAAATTTATATTTTGACATTTTTCATTTTAATTTAGACACTTTCATTTTTATTTAGACATTTTTCATTTTAATTTAGACACATGGACTTTTTTATAGAAAAGTCCATCTGTCTAAATTAAAATGAAAAATGTCTAAATATATATTAAGATTGTCTAATTAAAAGTTGAAAACCTATATATAAATATAAAAAAAAACATGTTAAAGAGAAGAATACAATGAACCATAAAAAAGAAGAGGAATATATAAAATAAAGATTAAAATTTAAGTCATAATTTTAAAAGATTAAAATTTAAGTCATAATTTTAAAAGATAGAATAATGCGAATTCATTTAAAA
>CP092885.1:60321938-60494992 GCA_030710605.1 Cordylochernes scorpioides
TGGGGGATGCAGCCGTCATCAGCGCCCTTTCATCTTTCGGGCGAGTAACATCCATCGCCCCCAAGCTGATGAAGGCAGGCCCATATGTCTACAACGACGGCCGCCGAGAGGCGTTCATCATCCTCCGCGAGGGAATGACCATCGAGAGGCTGCCCACCCGCCTCGACATCTCAATCAAGGGCGAGGCCTGGCCCGCATACCTGTCCTCCGGGATTAGGTGTTCCAGGTGCCGTGGCCAAGGACATCGTAGGGCCAACTGCCCCATGCTTGCAGGGCGAACCACCGCTCCTGGACCGGCCGCACCAACCTCTCCCACCAGCGTCCCACCAGCGACTGCGCCCAAGCTGCCTCAGCAGCCATCTGCCCGGCCTCCACCTCCGGCGTCCCCCAGTTCAACCATGGAGGTCTCCGACGTGCCTCCCGCGAGCCGAGCTGCGCCCCTTCCACCTGCTGCACTCCAGCCATCACCACCAGCGCCTTCGGCCTTACCTTTGGAGGACACGCCTCCGGCCCCTCCACCAGTGACCCCTGCTCCGTCCCTGCGAACACCTGGGAGTCGCGAGCCTGCGGCCCCAACACCGGACGTGGAGATGTCCATCGTGGAGGAGACCTTTGCGTCCTCCACGTCATCGGCAAAAAACGCAACGAGAGTCGACCTCGATGCGTTCATCGAGGGGCTCCCCAGCGTGTCATTCGCTAAGACGGACGCCCTTGGTCTTGGGCGGGAGGAGGTCCTGGACCTCCTCTCCTCGAGGACCAAGGCGCAGAGGAAGGGACCCCTCCTGTCGCCTCCGCAGTGCGACGCCCTCGTCGGCCTGATCGGTCAAATTCTGGACCTGAAGCCCGGACACACCTCTAATTTATATAAGGTCCTTGGTCAGGTTAGAGCTGAGCTAACGAAAACACCAGCCGCAGCACCTACACTCCCACTGCCTGCACCTCGGCCTGATGGGCCAATACCACCCCCTCCCCATGGGGATACGACGACACCGGACATGGCGACATCTCCATCTCCACTGTTTCAAGTGGAGGAGGATCTGACGTCGAAGCGCTGGGATGAAGCAGCTGATATAATCTATAAATTGTGCAATGAACGCTACTCGGGGCCCATGACTGATTTGGGGATCACAGAGGGTGACATCACGGATGCGGTCATATACCCCGAGGACAGGGAGCCTCTCCTCAGGACCTGTTCCACCCAGAAGAAAAACCTTATCACCGAAATCATCAGTGCTGCAATTGTGCGCGCTCGGGACTCAGATCCCTTTGTACGTGAGGGCTTATACGCGCTCAGGAGGATGTTACTCCCCTGACAGAGTCCAGACTACCCTTGGCAGGGGAACCTCCTGATGTGAATATTTAAATTGTAAATATTTAACTGCCTAACTCTCCGGAGTGTAACAATTGACTAAGCTGTCAATAAATGTGTTTTTCATTGTCACATGTCTACACATGTAGTACCAGGCCATGATAATCATGGTGGGTAGAGGGTTTTGACAGCTTGTACTGTAAGTACACCACATGTCTACACATGTAGTACCAGGCCATGATAATCATGGTGAGTAGAGGGTTGTGACAGATTCTATTGTAAGTATACCACATGTCTACACATGTAGTACCAGGCCATGATAATCATGGTGGGTAGAGGGTTGTGACAGATTCTATTGTAAGTATACCACATGTCTACACTCGGCCGTGCGGCCACGCGTCGCGCGAGCTCCTGAGTGTTTCGCCTCTGGCGGGCGAAAAGTGTCGCGGATGGCGACAAATTTTATACGGGCTGAAAGCCCGTCAAAAGCCGAGCAAAAGCCTGTAAGGCACGGCTCACTAGCACAACCATGTGCAGAATTATCTGCAAATCAGGATTTGCAGAACGAAATTCCAATAGTTTTGAGAAAAAATCAAAACTATGTAAATCCGCCCGCCGGCGGCCAGGATGCAAATTCTGCCGCGCCGGTCGACCTCTCTCTTGCGGCTATTCCAACTTCTAACGCCGCTGCTCAAGTCCGGAGAAACTGGGCTGACATCACAGAACAGGTGAATCCTGGAGCTGAGGAAGGATTTACCCTCGTCCAGGGTAGGAAGAGGCGCCGTGGCTCGGGGAATTCACCTACGACGGCTGCACCCTCCTCCAATGCCGGAGCTTCCAGGACCATTCGCCGACCTCAATCATCGGCGGGATCAGTGCCCCGAGCCCAAGAAATCAGGGCCACCAGGGCTCACATCGCGGATGCCAGGGCGCGGCAGGCGTCCTCTTCCGAGGAACACTGTGTGTACATCGAACACAGCCCCGAACTTGAGCCCTTCCACTACCTTAGGGCTTTGGATAGGAAACTCGGAGGAACCGCCGGAGTCATCCAGATCACCAAGGTGAACGGCCACCAGCTACTGGGACTAACCAACAGAGGCCTGGCCGAGCGCCTCATAAGTGAGGGCCTCGAGGTTGAGGGAACACTCCTCAGGGCATTCCCTTTCCGCAAAAGAGCGGAAAGGATTACAGTGGGTAACCTCCCCTTCTTTGTGGCGGACTCTGCTGTCATCACCGCCCTCTCTCCATTTGGGCGGGTTACGTCCATCGCCCCTAAGCAGATGAAGGCGGGCCCCTACGTCTACGTCGATGGCCGGCGTGACGTCTTCATCACCCTACATGAGGGGATCACCATAGAGAGGCTTCCAACCCGCCTCGACATCAACATCAAAGGCCAAGCCTGGCCTGCATACCTATCCTCGGGCATCAGGTGTTCCAGGTGCCACGGACAAGGGCATCGGAGGGCCATCTGCCCCCTGCTTGCAGGGCTGGCCAACAACACCAGAATGGCCCCACCAACCACTCCTGCTGGCGTCCCACCACCGACCACCTCTGCACCGCCTCAGCGGTCAGCAGCCCAGCCTCCTGCGCCAGCTCCCTCCAATCTAGCCATGGAGGTTTGCAGCGCTCCTCCCATGGCCCGAGCTGTGCTCCATCCATCCGCACCTCGGTCATCTCCACCAGCGGCCCCAGCCTTACCTATGGAGGAGACGCCTTCTGCCCCTCCACCTGTGATCCCTGCTCCGTCCCTGCAGGTACCCAAGAATCCCGTGGACCCTCGCTCGGCGACGCCGCGTCATCCAGAGCCGACGCCTCCCGCTCGACCTGACTTCGCTGCCCCGCGTGGCCCTCCGCCCATCCAGGAGACCCTCGGGCCTGCGGCCCCAACACAGGACGTGGAGATGTCCATCGTGGAGGAGACCACTGCGTCCTCCGCGTCATCAACAAAAAACGCAACGAGAGTCGACCTCGATGCGTTCATCGAGGTGCACCCCAGCGTGTCCTTCGCTGAGACGGACGCCCTTGGTCTTGGGCGGGAGGAGGTCCTGGACCTCCTCTCCTCGAGGACCAAGGCGCAGAGGAAAGGACCCCTCCTGTCGCCTCCGCAGTGCGACGCCCTCGCCGGCCTTATCGGTCAAATTCTGGACCTGAAGCCCGGACACACCTCTAATTTATACAAGGTCCTTGGTCAGGTTAGAGCTGAGCTAACGAAAACACCAGCCGCAGCACCAACACCCCCACTGCCTGCTCCTCGGCCTGCTGAGACGGCGCCGCCCGCTCCTCAAGGAGAGGAGTCAGCACCAGCTGAAGTGGCATATCCGCCTCCACTGCCAGTCAAGATGACAGACGAGGCCCGTGAGAGGTGGCTCCTCGACCTGTTCAAGGAATTGAACTATAGGACCTTCCTGATGCCCTTACTTAGTTGGACCAGACCGGAACAAATCATTCGTGCGGCTCTGCATTCCGGAGAAGAACGGAATGATATTCTCGGCGCACATCCAAACCAAAGGAGCATCCTTGCGAACTTCTTGGGCTCTGTCATCGAGCGTGCTCGAGGCGATGATCAATCTGCTCTCGACCAATTGTCGGACTTTAGGTCAATGTTGTGCCGCTGATGAAACTTTTGTAAATAATTGTAATTTTTTCCCCCCCCCACTGACTTGAGTGTAACAATTGACTGAGTTGTCAATAAACGTGTTTTTAATTGTCAATTGTCACATGTCTACACATGTAGTACCAGGCCATGATAATCATGGTGGGTAGAGGGTTGTGACAGCTTGTACTGTAAGTACACAACATGTCTACACATGTAGTACCAGGCCATGATAATCATGGTGGGTAGAGAGTTATGACAGCTTGTACTGTAAGTACACCACATGTCTACACATGTAGTACCAGGCCATGATAATCATGGTGGGTAGAGGGTTGTGACAGCTTGTACTGTAAGTACACAACATGTCTACACATGTAGTACCAGGCCATGATAATCATGGTGAGTAGAGGGTTGTGACAGATTCTATTGTAAGTATACCACATGTCTACACATGTAGTACCAGGCCATGATAATCATGGTGGGTAGAGGGTTGTGACAGATTCTATTGTAAGTACACAACATGTCTACACATGTAGTAGCAGGCCATGATAATCATGGTGGGTAGAGGGTTGTGACAGCTTGTACTGTAAGTACACCACATGTCTACACATGTAGTACCAGGCCATGATAATCATGGTGGGTAGAGGGTTGTGACAGCTTATACTGTAAGTACACCACATGTCTACACATGTAGTACCAGGCCATGATAATCATGGTGGGTAGAGGGTTGTGACAGCTTGTACTGTAAGTACACTACATGTCTTCACATGTAGTACCAGGCCATGATAATCATGGTGGGTAGAGGGTTATGACAGCTTGTATTGTAAGTACATCACATGTCTACACATGTAGTACCAGGCCATGATAATCATGGTGGGTAGAGGGTTGTGACAGCTTGTACTGTAAGTATACCACATGTCTACACATGTAGTACCAGACCATGATAATCATGGTAGGTAGAGGGTTATGACAGCTTGTATTGTAAGTACACCACATAACTACATATGTAGTACCAGACCATGATAATCATGGTGGGTAGAGGGTTATGACAGCTTGTATTGTAAGTACATCACATGTCTACACATGTAGTACCAGGCCATGGTAATCATGGTGAGTAGAGGGTTATGACAGCTTGTACTGTAAGTAAACCACATGTCTACACATGTAGTACCAGGCCATGATAATCATGGTGGGTAGAGGGTTGTGACAGCTTGTACTGTAAGTACATCACATGTCTACACATGTAGTACCAGGCCATGATAATCATGGTGGGTAGATGTTTATGACTAGTCGAACTGTAAGTATACCACATGTCTACACATGTAGTATCAGGCCGTGATAATCATGGTGGGTAGAGAGTTATGACAGCTTGTACTGTGAGTAAACCCCATCTCTACACATGTAGTACCAGGCCTTGACAATCGTGGTGAGTAGATGTTTATGACTAGTCGAACTGTAAGTACATCGTATATCTACAAGTGTAGTACCAGGCCATGATAATCATGATGGGTAGTAAGCGACCGTTTAAAGTTAAAGTCACCCAACATGTATATATATTAATTTTAAGAAATATGAATGCCAGTCAAGCACCCTCTATCTTTACGAGGTCTATATATGTATAAAATAATTTGACATTTACAAGATGCAAACATCATGATTGGTTATTTGTACAGACTGATGAGGTTGTACACAGGAATCAAAGAATCATTTAGGAAACTGATTGAGTTTCTAAAAAGTGCCTTAATGCGGATTTGGGGATGCGACAAAAAATTCAGTTTGGAGCACTCCCCTCCAGGACCGGACTTAAGTTAACCTGAACGATGGCCTCTACAACTGTAGATATACAAGGTGCACTATTTGTAGAGTAGGGTGAGTTCCGTCTAGACAATCTACTGAGTGTCTACCGTAGACGCCGTAGATAGATATCCCTGCATGTCTATCATCTTCCATTTTATTGTTCAGTTAGATAAGTTGCCATGGCAACGCTCTGTCTATCCCTCCAATCAAATTACTCCGAGGGGAGTGAGTCTCCTCAATATTTCAGTAGGTTCCTCGATGCTTTTCCTCCTTGGTCCCTCCTATACCTGTGTTTTCCTGTAAGTTTATTCTATCTGCGGCAGTATTATTGAATACTATTGAGAAAGTGCTGTTTGCATAAGGTTTCTTGTTGTACATTGCCATAGTCAGTGTAATGTTCTTTTGTATTCCTGTGTTCTAATTTATTGTATTCTTGCAGTGATTAGAGCTTATTGAATTGCAATCCTGGGCTGTTCATGGTGTTGGTATCATCTAAAGTGTATTTCTGTCTCAATTTCGTTTTATTAAGGTTTGTTCTGAGTGCTTTTCATGATCATGGGTTATTGCATTGTATTCCTGTACTAAATCTGTTCTATTCTAGAATGTTCCTAGGTGATTTCATGCCTTTTCGTTCCTTCACGTATCTTATGCTTTTTCTTAGGTTTATTCTGAATGTATTTTCATGATCATGGGTTATTGCATACTGTATTCCTATACTAATTTGGTATATTTTCAGATATTACTAGATAATTTCTTGACACTATGCGCCTGCATGTATCTTATGTTTTTTCTTAGGTATTCTGGATGCCTTTCATGATTATGGGTTATTGCACTGTATTCCTGTACTAATTTGGTCTATTCTCAGATGTCCCTAGGTGATTTCATAGATTTTTCGTTCCTGCACGTATCTTATGATTTCATAGGCGTTCCTGTGGATTTTTTTTATGATCATGGGTTCCTGCATACTGTATTCCTGTACTAATTTGGTCTATTCTCAGATGTCCCTAGGTGATTTCATAGATTTTTCGTTCCTGCACGTATCTTATGATTGTCATAGGCGTTCCTGTGGATTTTTTTTATGATCATGGGTTCCTGCATTCTGTATTCCTGTACTAATTTGGTCTATTCTCGGATGTTCCTAGGTGATTTCATAGATTTTTCGTTCCTGAACGTATCTTATGCTTTTTCTTAGGTTTGTCCTGAGTGCTTTTTATGATCATGGGTTATTGCACTGTATTTCTGCACTAATTTTGTTCTATTCTCAGTTGTTCCTAGGTGATTTCATGGCTTTAGGTTCCTGAACGTATTTTATGTTTTTTTTCTTAGGTTTTCCTGAGTTTTTTTCATGATCATGGGTTATTGCATTGTATTTCTGCACTAATTTTGTTCTATTCTCAGTTGTTCCTAGGTGATTTCATGACTTTTGGTTCCTACACGTATCTTATGCTTGTTCTTAGATGTTCCTGGGTGCTTTTCATGATCATGTATTTCTTCATTGTATTCCTGTATTAATTTTGTTCTATTCTCAAATGTTCCTAAAGGATTTCATGGCTTTTGGTTGCTTAAGGTATCTTATGTATTTTGCTTAGGTTTGTCCTGAGTGTTTTCATGATCATGGATTATTGCATTGTACTTCTGTACTAATTTCTTCTATTCTCAGATGTTCCTATATGATTTTATGGATTTTCGTTCCTTAACGTATCTTAATGTTTTAAGTGTTCCTGGGCGCTTTTCATGATCGTGCACTCCTGTACCAATTCCTTTATATATGAAACCTTTCGAAGTTTCCAAACAACACGACCTCTCCACGTGGAGAGAGAGCGTTGCTAATTAAATCTGTGTTGATATTTTTAATTAGTTGTGTGGAAATGGTGTTGTTATCATCTTTATGATAACGTAACTTCCCTTTCATGAATAACGCCCCCTACAATTTCCTCTTATGTAAGTTATTTACCTCTCTCTTATTTACATATTGGAAGAGCCACCTGTTGAGGAGCTTCGTATATATGGACTAGAGTAGGAATCCAAAAACATTAGAAATCCTGATACATCAAAATTGCGGTAATCTAAAATTCCGATGAACCAAAATCTCAATAAGCTAAAATCCCGATAAAACCAAATTTCCAAAACAATAAAATAACGATAAATCCACATATCGATAAACACAACCACACTAAAATACAGAGAATTCAAAATAAAAAAAAAAAACACACTTATAATTCCTGATAAACCAAACTCCCAAATAAACACTAAAATCCAAATTAAACCAAATCCCCAATAAGATTAAATCCCTATAAGCTAAAACTATCGCTAAATCAACATCCCGATAAAATCTAAAAACTCTCAATAAACATAAAATAACAAAAACCCACTAAAATTTCATTTACTTGAAAAAAAAATACTTAAAAAATAAACAGATGAGCGGCGACATTAAAATATGAAACATCTTTGATATTCTGTCTATGAGTGTATTATTTGTACTGTTCTATGATATATTTTATCGGGGCTGAAATAATAAAGTTTCATTCCCAATTAAACGCAGGCTTCTAGCCTGGGTGTCATTTGGGACGAGTTTCTTTTTTTTTTTATTAAATATTTTCACAAGCTTTCGGGAACTGTGAAACATTCTATAGGAGTATATAAACGAAATGAATCTAAATTTTTAAACTATTATCTTATAAATTAACACAAAGCAATAACACGCCATCTATACTTATAAAATAAAAGGATTTGAAAGCACGAATGTTTCTTTTATACATAATACAAACTTCTACTGTCCTTACTGCGATGAAAAAATATATTGGGAGGGCTTGGCTCATCAAGTAATCAATCTGGTTGCAAATATTTGAATGTAATTCTACTGTCTGAGATTCCATCCTTCAGTGCTGCGTATATAAACAGAATCGTCCAATACAGTATTAGGGCTCTGAGAAGCGGTCTGGTGGATTAAATTGGCGAAACCGCTGGAAGGGTTCACTACTGATGAGCCAAGCCCTCCCAATATATTTTTTTCATCGCAGTAAGAGCAGTAGAAGTTTGAATTATGTATAAAAGAAACATTCGTGCTCTTAAATCCTTTCATTTTATATATATCTTATAAAATGTATTTACATATTTCAGAAGTTGTAAGAAAACTATTCAGCATAGTATTTGTTAATGGTTGTAATATAATAGGAATTGAGTTTTTCTTTTTATATACATATTTAACAGATTATTGTCTATCCAGGGTTGTTTTGGTTATATGCAAATACATTATAGACCTGTGGGATGTCAATATGTCTATTGATATGACGCACTAGCGCGCCATCTGTTATCAAAATTCGAAACTATTTTAAAGGCTTAAGATTCTTTTTGAAATTAATTTTTCAATTTCAGTAAGGGCAGTAGAAATTGTTTAATTTCAAAAAGAATCTTGCGCCTTTAAAATGTCTATTAATACTATTGTGTCTTATTTGTAAGCTGGATTTTACTTTTAGTTCCGAATACTAAAGTTCTGGAAATTTCCGAGACACTGAGACTAGAAGCACTAACCTAACCTTACCTAACCTAACCTAAGCTAACCTAACTACGTTTAAGTTAACGAGGACACCGTACTAATTGAGTTTAAACCAATAATCTTTATTACAGAGAGAGTTAGACTATTAATTAGAAATAGTAATCAATATTACACTAACTATTTATCATCATTCTCCAAAGTAAAGAGAATTCTGGAAAATTCCTTTTAATTAATGATGGCGATACTTTTCCTCAGTTTGAGAATATTCCCTTTGGGAAAGGTTCCTCAAGTTTTCACAGAAAATGTCACTCACTGAGTAAATAAATGGAATTAATTTCTATGAAAGCTTTTAAACATATTTCGGGAATTTTAAATTCTTTGTTTTTTTTTTGTGTTGTAAACTTTACGTCAAATAATCATTAATTTAAAGTTTTGAAACTATTTGATTGTTTTGCAGCCGTTTTTAAAATATTTTATAGCTTTCTTAATTTATGTGAATTGTTTCATAGGAAATTCACCTCTTCCGTAAATTAGATAGAAAAACTAAACGCCATCTATTGACCGTTTCTAATACTATATGGTTCGGTAATTAAGCCAAAACACCAATTTTGGAAAACTCAGAAAGACCACCCAGATGATTATTTATTTTGAAAATAGAGTAATCCATAAATAAATCTTTAAATAAAAAGGCATATATTGGATCAAAATATCATTTATTTTACCAAAATATCAGTTGGCTGAACTGTTATAACACCTTGATAAAGGTTGGCATTCAGCCAACTGAGTGTTATAACACCTTGATAAAGGTTGGCATTCAGCCAACTGAAATATTGGTAAAATAAATGATATTTTGATCCAATATATGCCTTTTTATTTAAATGATTATTTATATATATTAAATTTTGTATAGTTATAATCTGAATTTATAAACAGCGGGCAACGCATTCTAAATTTTCTTCGGTATAACGATATATAGGTTAGATTAATATGTTTTCAAAATGAATATATCGATTGATTACACGCCGTTATTTATCAGAGTACAAAAGTCATAGTTATAGTGTAATTAAAATAGAGAGAATAATATTTATAATGAATTCTTTATATCTTATTTACATATCTCAGAAGTTCTAAGAAAGCTATTTAGCATAGTAATTGTTTATGGTTGTAATACAATAGGAATTGAGTTTTTCTTTTTATATACATATTTAACAAATTATTGTCTTTACAGGGTTGTTTTGGTTATATGCAAATACACTATAGAATCTATAATCAATTTGAATATAATATAAATTATTTAAATACGTGCTTAGAATGATTGATAAGAAATTACAGAGTAAATTCAACTTCTTTTTATTACATTCTCTAGCTTTATAATTTTGACACCCTTCTACACTATTCAAAATAATGAATACTGTAAATAATATTTATATTTTTACTGAAGAAGAGTATGAAGAGGCCTGAAAGCTTGAGTTTCGATATTGAAAGATGTAAATAAGAAAGCTTTCCCTAAATGACTTTTCTCAAATTCTCGAATTTCTTCGTCACCATATAATACAGAGGATTATAATAAATTTAAATATAAATTATGCAAATACGTGCTTAGAATGATTGATAAAAATTACAGAGTAAATTCATTTACCTATATGCATATATACATGGCACTTCTATAAGAACAAAGGTAGAAAATTCCATTTTTCCACCTTCTCGTAGATTTCCTGAAACTGTTGCGCAAAGGAAGAATAAGAAAAAAAAAAAGGACGTGATATTTAAATGGGTTTTTCTACAAAATATTCCGTGTTTCAGAATTGAAATTTGCCTACAAAGCGACATTTTTCCACTTCTCTTACCAAGCAAAATCCATTCCACACTGCTGTTTCTACATTTTTGTTTCTTTGCCTAATTTCTTACTTCTTTTTCTCAAGAAATAGAAAATGTTTCCATATGTTTATAGGTATTTTATACATTACGTTAGCATAAAGTGTGTGTTTCTATTGTGAAAAATGTAAAATATATATTTTAACAAGATTTTGCTAATAATTAATTAAAGTAAGTATTTAATAATTAATTTGGCTCTTTATTATCATGATTAATCTTAATTAGTACCTATAATTTCGTGAAATGGAAATTATATTTGAAATTAAATGATTTAGAATTAAGAAAAAGGCATGTCCTTATCGTGCAACTGAAAGTTGCTGATGGCTGGCGCCATCTATCGGAATAAATATAAACTATTCTCGTTGATTTTTAATTATTCCAGAATTGGCCAAATACCCATTCTCATCCGTAAAGATAGAGGCTGCCTGGCCGGCATTCATAGTTCTTCAAATTAAAGATATTTCTACTATCTTAGAGATAATGTTATGATGTACTAGAGCGCCATCTGTTATCAAATTATAAAACTATTTTAGTGGCGTATTATTCTTTTTAAAATAAAACAATTTCTACTGTCCTTACTGTTTTTTCATCGCAGTAAGGACAGTAGAAATTGTTTTATTTTAAAAAGAATAATACGCCACTAAAATAGTTTTATAAATATCTTAGAGATAATAAAAAAGATTTACTGGCCGAAGTATCTTTAATTTGAATAATTAGAATTAATTGCTGCTTCATCACACAATTTGTTGTTTCATTTATTAGTTAGCAAAACATCTGGAAAAGTTCTAAATCCCGCAATCTTTTGCTAGCATATATTAACTTATATAGAAAGGATAAGATCACCTCTCCCTTCAAAATAGACACGAATAAGTTGATGTTTCATCTAGAAACCGTCTCTACAAACTAACGGACTCGGGTCAGTGACAAATCCACAAAACCAACTTTGGAAAAATCTCTCTCATCAAAACGATGCGACATACTTCAGTATATGTAAATTAATTTTCATAATAAACTGTATATTTACATATTATAAGCCATCGTCTTCTGAGTATTTTACGGAATTGTGCAGGACAGAGAAAGTTAGAGGAAATCATTCAGACAAACCAGGCGCTTACACAGAATATCCACTCTCATAGACAAAACTTAAGGAAGTTTTACCTTTCAGTATGTATATCGGGATTGAGACAATAACTCTTGAAATATATTACAGTGACCTTTATTGAAGACATACGAGATAACCAAATGTGAATAAAATTGTCTCTGTCTCCAAAAAATTAATGATAAAACAGACAACCGGCGACACCAAAAACTTTCCACTTCCTTAGGTTTTGTCCATGAGAGTATAGTGAAATACAATATTTACCACCTAAAGTTAACCCTTGGTAAATGACTTGATCCTCGTCAGGAAATTAGAAAGTATGCATATAAGAATATCAAATAAAAATTTGGATTAGAACGTAAAACTTCACATTTTTGTATTGATAAACGAATTGATATCATAATCTATCGAAAGATAACAGTTAATTACTAAAAATTCAAGAAGTTTGGTTACATAAAATCTCTTTTTTTTTTTCGAAATATTTTTTTTACAAGAAAGTCTAAAAGAAGGGATCAATACCCAGTCTTCTATTAATTATGCAAATTCATTCTTTATGAAGCCCCTTTAATGAGGAGCGCTTAAGTAAAAAAAAAAATTCTGTGAGAGAGAAATGATGGCGTCCTAGATTAGGCGGGAAAATGAATTACTGCAGACGATTTTTTTCAAATAAGCCTAAATAGCATTACCCCCAATAACGCTTTAACAATTACTAATTAACAAATATAATTATATATTCTTATTACTAAATAACTTATATTTCTAAGAGTCATTAAGCAAATTTTGATAATTTCAAAAATTTTAAGTAGAAAATGAAGTATAGAGTTATTGTGTAAAATATTGATATATTTATTAATGACATTATCATTTTAAATGACAATTATAATTATTAATTGCATATTCACAAATAAAGATAAAGTACAAATAAAGAAAAGTTTATGAAAATACTATGAAAAACGAATATAATATTTTCTATGAATAATTTTGTATCTAGTGAATTATATTCAAAGTAAAAAAATTGAAATATATTATGTAAATAGATACGTTTTCGTTACAATTATCTTGAAGGGGGTCAGTGGAAGGATGATCTAAACCGTTGGTTTTTCGACCGCTACGACCCAGGGTTTGATTCCCGTATTGGACACTTTTTTTCTAATAAAAAAAAAATTCTCCAATGGCCACCGATTCTTGCAAAAGTTCAACCCCACCAGCGAGTGCAAGTAACCAAACGGAGCTCTGGCACATTTGTAAGTGCAAAGTCGAACTGCTTTTCACATGTGTAGACATGTGGTGTACTAACAGTAAAAGCCGTCTCCTACTTCTACCCACCATGATTATCATGGCCTCTACCACGTATACTAGGGATAAGCACACAATTTTCTTTATGATTCTTAAAATTTGAAAAAGAAAATTGAATATTACTCCTATTTGTTTCAATGAAAAATTTCCAAACAATTCGGATATTTATATTCAGTTATGTAAAAAAGAAAATGCAAATTGATAAACAATTCTACATAAAAATTACTTTAGATAATAAAAAGGCGTATATTGGATTGAATGAAATATTTATTTGCCAATATTTCGGTTGTCTGACGCCAACCTCTGTCAAGGCATTACATTTTTGTATAAACAAACTCAGCGCCGTATAGTGTTACTAGCCGAATGACCCGGGCAACGCCCGGCAAAGGTGGCGTGATCGTAGCCAACCAATAGGAGAGCGCCATTCCAAAAAAAAAGCAAACGGTGACAGAGATGAAAAATTATTAAGAACGCATGACGCTCGTAACTGTATATAGAATAATATCACAGTTGAAATAAATATAACACTATGCGGCGCTGAGTTGTTTATACCAAAATGTAATGCCCTGACAAAGGTTGGCATTCATTCAACCGAAATATTGGCAAATATTTTTTTTTTTATCAATCCAATTAATTCCTTTTCATAATATAAAGATTTAAACATGGTTTGCTCTATATTCAAAACAGAATAAAAATTAATGTACAAATATATTAATTATTAAATTATAATTTTGAATGAATCAATTAGTACTATTTAATTTGAAGATAAATAAATGTATAAATATTTTAATTTGATAATCAGTCTGAAATGAATATCAAAAGATATCGGCAGACGCCTGAATAATAAAGCAGAAGATTGGATGCCGTTATCTTCTGCTCAGTAAGAGAGATAAGCCAAACGATTTCTTTAACTTTTCTCAATTATCTTTTGATGCATTAATTTATTGACACCTCTCTTTGAAATTTCGAATTTAACTCTCAAAATATTTTCTTATTTCAAGAGTCGTTCTGAAACCTTATATATTTATATAATTAAATTTTATATTTCTATAAATGTTTTATGGGCAAGATTTTTATAATAACGATCTATTCTCATTTTTTAATTTTTATTTTTTAAATCAAATTGTTCCTATTATAATAAAATATTAAAGAATATATATCATAGAATAATGTTTAAAATAAATGAAGAATTTAAATATATATATATTTTGACACACATTAAATATGATGCACTAGCGCGCCATCTATTATCAAAATTCGAAACTATTTTAAAGGCGTAAGATTCTTTTTGAAAATGAATAATTTCTACTGCCCTTACTGCAATGGAAAAATCAATGGGAGAGCCTGGCTCATCAGTGGTGAACCCTCCCAGCGGTTTCGCCAGTTTAATCTACCATTAATATTTCCATTGCAGTAAGGGCAGGTGAAATTGTTTATTTTCAAAAATAATCTTACGCCTTTAAAATAGTTTCGAACACATTAAATATGTTATAACACCTTGATAAAGGTTGGCGTTCAGCCAACTGAAATATTGGTAAAATAAATGATATTTTGATCCAATATATGCCTTTTTAATAAATATATATATACATGAAAAAGATTTGGCCTTAAATACCCATTTCTTGATTTCTCGGGAAGCCATTGGGACCAAAAAATCGTTTTGGTCGCAGTGGTTACAGCCTACTCCACGCTGACGAGCGCCAACAGCGCGAAATGCGTTCGTGGATGGCTTTTCTTGATTTATCAAGAAATTGGGTTGGCCAAATATCACGGAGCAAGCTAAATAAACGTTTAGTTTATTTTTGCTCCACTAGATGGCGCTCTGCCTCTAAAAAGCGCATGTGCTCGTGGTCAGGAGATGCCTTCTTTATTTTTAATATATATATATATTAAAGCTTTCGTGTCTTAATCTTTCTAAATTTGAAGTTACAGAGATAAAGAGAAACATTTTCGAAATTTTGCAATAAAAACCAAATTTTCTTTCTATATATAGTTCAAGTAAAATTCAATAGAAATTAATTCTAAATTATATACATTAATTTTAAATCTTATATAATATTATCCTTTCTCTTGAGAAAATAAAAAATTTCATCTATTGTAAAAATATCAGAGTTTCAATTTTTTTTTTGAAATAGCAAATTTAATAAGTTTTCTCAAAGTAATTTATATATTTAATCATATTTAATACATTTTAAAATCCAGTTTTTTTTAATTCAATCAAAATATTATTTTTCTTTCTCTAAAAGAAAAAACGATAATAAAAGGGAGAGAGAGAGACAATAATTTATTTGAAATAATAAAAAATGAAATTTGTAAAAAAGTTATATATTTATATTATTCGATATAAATATGCAACATGTAACTTTCGAATTTTTTTATCATCATCATTGTAACGTTTTTATTTTTTATACCAAACGATATTTTCAAAAAGAAAAGTTAAATTATCGTTTGGTAAATCCAATTGATAAGATGATGCAGCCATTAAATAAGTGTTCACAGAAACTGAATATTTCATTAGAAACGTGAGTTTAAACTTAATTCAACGCTGCCAAGTAGAAATAAAGTAAAAAAGAAATATTCTTTATCGTGCATAGAATTTGAATAATACTTAAGCAGAAGAACTGAATCGAAAAAAATTCCGGTTAACTTAATCTATTTTTTATTTCCTTAATGGAATAATTTCTATTAGAAAATTTTTTATGCGCATAATTAATGTTTTTTCAATCATTGATACTGAATTATTTCAAATAGGTTACATTCACAATATGGTTTTGTGTTTAAAGTTATCACATATATATGTTATATAAAAATATTATTTTATTTTCAATATATTATATTTTATAGAACAAATTACTCTGTTTTTATCTACCACCAGATGTCGCGAATTTTCGTATATAAATCCTATTGTTGTTGTTTCCCGTTGTCCGGCTCAAATCTTTTGTAATTATATAAATAATATTTTGTTTTTTTATTCTACTCGCCTTATATATATATTTGGCAGAAATGCATCTCTACATGATCGAACTGTGTGCTACAGGGATAAACGTGTAGTGACTTTAATTTGCATAACAGAATTAATAAATACACTCATGGAAAAAATTTGAGGAAGTTGTACCTTTCAGCATGTATATCGGGATTCAGACAATAACTCTGAAAGATATTACAGTGACCTTTATTGAAGACACACGAGAAAACTAAGTGTGAACAAAATTGCCTCTATCTCTTTAAAAAAGACGACCAGTGACATCAAAAACTTTCCACTTCCTTGTGTTTTGTCTATGAGTGTATATCGAATTTAGAATATTTGCATATGACGTGTGTACGAGTTAGTATACTAAACACTATAAAATATATTAATGGTTTTGAGAATGCATATCGATTATACAATTAACAATTAGCGCTGTAATGAGGAGTATATAATTGAACACGCTATGTAATGAACCGTCTATAGAATTGAGGAATGGCGCACGTGGCCACTTAAGCCTAATTATTGTTTTCACCGGCCATCTTGGATTACTACCCAGATAAATAGCCGCGATGTGGAAATGTTTGGTAGAAGAGAGTGGGTGTTAATTTCAAAACTCCCTTATTTACATATCTACCAATATATTTGGTAGAAGAGAGTGGGTGCAAATTTCAAAACTTCCTTATTTACATATCTAACAATATATTTGGTAGAAGAGAGTGGGTGCAAATTTCAAAACTTCCTTATTTACATATCTAACAATATATTTGGTAGAAGTGAGTGGGTGCAAATTTCAAAACTCCCTTATTTACATATCTACCAATATATTTGGTAGAAGAGAGTGGGTGCAAATTTCAAAACTCCCTTATTTACATATCTATCAATATATTTGGTAGAAGAGAGTGGGTTCTAATTTCAAAACTTACTTATTTGCATATCTACCAATATAGATGGACATTTTTGCCGGGAGGATATTGATCTAAAGAGACTAAGGTCGCCTCTCCAGTCAATATAGACGTCAAAACTAGACGTCATCTATTGACCGTCGCCGCAACTAGCGGCCTCAGGTCGGTGACAAAGCCACAACACCAGCTTTGGCAAATTGAAAAGCGTCCACCTAGAGACCATGGTTTCGGGCTAATGGCCCTCGTCAGCCTAGGGCTTCGCCCTAAAAAAATGCTTCAATTTTTACCCCGATTCTTGTCGATGTCTAACCCAACCAGTGAGCGGAAGTAACCAAACGGGACTCTGGTACCTTGTAAGTGGAAAGGTTCGAAATGTTTTCTACATATGTAGATATGCGTCGCACTTACAGTACAAGCTATCACATCCGATCATGATTATCATGGTCTGGTACTACCTGTGTAGACGGTGTACATACAGTACAAGCTTTTACACATATCTACCTACCATGATTATCATGGTATTACATGGTACTACTAATGTACTTACAATACAAGCTGTCACAACCCACTATGCTTATCATGGCCAGGTACTACCTGTGTAGACGGTGTACATACAGTACAAGTTGTCACAAATATCTACCTATCATGATTATCATGGTATCACATGGTACTACTAATGTACTTTCAGTACAAGCTGTCACATCCCACCATGATTATCATGGTCTGGTACTACCTGTGTAGACGGTGTACATACAGTACAAGCTGTCACAAATATCTACCTACCATGATTATCATGGTATCACATGGTACTACTAATGTACTTACAGTAAAAGCTGTCACATCCCACCATGATTATCATGGTCTGGTACTACCTGTGTAGACGGTGTACATACAGTACAAGCTGTCACAAATATCTACCTACCATGATTATCATGGTATCACATGGTACTACTAATGTACTTACAGTAAAAGCTGTCACATCCCACCATGATTATCATGGTCTGGTACTACCTGTGTAGACGGTGTACATACAGTACAAGCTGTCACAAATATCTACCTACCATGATTATCATGGTATCACATGGTACTACTAATGTACTTACAGTAAAAGCTGTCACATCCCACCATGATTATCATGGTCTGGTACTACCTGTGTAGACGGTGTACATACAGTACAAGCTGTCACAAATATCTACCTACCATGATTATCATGGTATCACATGGTACTACTAATGTACTTACAGTAAAAGCTGTCACATCCCACTATGCTTATCATGGCCTGGTACTACCTGTGTAGACGGTGTACATACAGTACAAGCTGTCACAAATATCTACCTACCATGATTATCATGGTATCACATGGTACTACTAATGTACTTACAGTAAAAGCTGTCACATCCCACTATGCTTATCATGGCCAGGTACTACCTGTGTAGACGGTGTACATACAGTACAAGCTGTCACAAATATCTACCTACCATGATTATCATGGTATCACATGGTACTACTAATGTACTTACAGTAAAAGCTGTCACATCCCACTATGCTTATCATGGTCTGGTACTACATGTGTAGACGGTGTACATACAGTACAAGTTGTCACAAATATCTACCTACCATGATTATCAGGGTATCACATGGTACTACTAATGTACTTACAGTACAAGCTGTCACAACTCACCATGATTATGATGGCCTGGTACTACATGTGTAGACGGTGTACATACAGTACAAGTTGTCACAAATATCTACCTACCATGATTATCAGGGTATCACATGGTACTACTAATGTACTTACAGTACAAGCTGTCACAACTCACCATGATTATGATGGCCTGGTACTACATGTGTAGACGGTGTACATATAGTACAAGTTGTCACAAATATCTACCTACCATGATTATCATGGTATTACATGGTACTACTAATGTACTTACAGTACAAGCTGTCACATCCCACTATGCTTATCATGGCTTGGTACTACAAGTGTAGACGGTGTACATATAGTACAAGCTGTCACAAATATCTACCTACCATGATTATCATGGTATTACATGGTACTACTAATGTACTTACAGTACAAGCTGTCACATCCCACTATGCTTATCATGGCTTGGTACTACAAGTGTAGACGGTGTACATATAGTACAAGCTGTCACAAATATCTACCTACCATGATTATCATGGTATTACATGGTACTACTAATGTACTTACAGTACAAGCTGTCACATCCCACTATGCTTATCATGGCTTGGTACTACAAGTGTAGACGGTGTACATATAGTACAAGCTGTCACAAATATCTACCTACCATGATTATCATGGTATTACATGGTACTACTAATGTACTTACAGTACAAGCTGTCACATCCCACTATGCTTATCATGGTCTGGTACTACCTGTGTAGACGGTGTACATACAGTACAAGCTGTCACAAATATCTACCTACCATGATTATCATGGTATTACATGGTACTACTAATGTACTTACAGTACAAGCTGTCACATCCCACTATGCTTATCATGGCTTGGTACTACAAGTGTAGACGGTGTACATATAGTACAAGCTGTCACAAATATCTACCTACCATGATTATCATGGTATTACATGGTACTACTAATGTACTTACAGTACAAGCTGTCACATCCCACTATGCTTATCATGGCTTGGTACTACAAGTGTAGACGGTGTACATATAGTACAAGCTGTCACAAATATCTACCTACCATGATTATCATGGTATTACATGGTACTACTAATGTACTTACAGTACAAGCTGTCACATCCCACTATGCTTATCATGGTCTGGTACTACAAATGTAGACATGTGGTGTATTTACATACACAGAACAATCAAAAACAAATATCTACCTATCATGATTATCATGGTATTACATGGTACTACTATCTACCGCAAATATCTACCGCATCAATTCCAGATTATTTTCATTGTTATCATTAATAGTAGAACTTTTGTTTCTCTATTAAATATCTTTTCGGCCAGCTTTCGAGCGCCAACTTTTCTCCAGGCCTACTGAGAAAAACTCGAAAGCTTGCTGCCGAATATGTAAATAAGGAAACACATCGCACCATAGCACCATATAGCACCAATTTGTAAACATCTTTTAATAGAATTCTTCGGCTGTTATATGTTTGAAAATTGAACAATCCTTATATTTATCTAAATATACATACATATATGTAAATATAATCAATAATAAATCATTCCCTAATATGTATATATAGACTATATGTATATATACAAAAGCAGCTGAACCTATCGTTTTGTAACACGACGAAGAGCGTGATGTCGAAAGCTTGATCTTTCTTTAACCGAAGAAACCAAATTAGAAAAAGGCTTAGCTCTCCATCCGTGAAGGTTTATACGGGAGGTATGTAGATAAGTCAGGTTAGCTGAGAGATGGCGCCTGACATCTTTTATTTCTGGGGCAGCCGATATTTTAGACAGGTGGTGGGGGAGGGTGGTTATTTTGGGAATTCTCTCGAAATAGATTGGCTATAGGAATTGGCCAATCACCGATCATTGCTGGCATTTGCTCTTCGTTTCCTTGTGAATGGTCTTTTTACGTTTTTTTTTTGTCCATTACTGAACTTATGGCATGTTCTTTTGGCACATTCTCTCTTTATAACCAATAGTACGCTTTGTACACTGGGGCGATAAATTCTTTGTTTTAATGTATTTTTTTAAAGGGAGAGGTGCATTTTTCGGTAAAGGAATATGATTGTCCTACAATCTCGTATTGTATTATGTTCTATATTTTCATTGTATGGAAGCCTTATTGGTGTAATACAACATAGAATAAACAAGTAGTATTAATTTGCATAGCAAATGTGTTACATATGTAAATATGTGAAAAATGTGATAATATGTATTTTTAGGGTAATAAAGTCTCTCTAGCAAGAATAAAAGTTTTAAAATTAATAGTTTTTTTTTTAAATTTCGAAAACTGACAGTGCTTTTTTTTTCAAATAAAGCAAGCTTTTTAAAGCAAAAAAAGTCGCTCTCTTATCCAAATTGTCTTGTGTATTTTATTGAAAGAGAATGTTGTACCTTTTTTTTAACATAAAATCAGAAGAAGAAAGGGCGCCTTTCCCGTCGAAATAGATGTCAAAACTAAGTTTTCATAGATCAATTTCCTCCCTGCAAAAAATGTATATATATACTATAGCTATACTATTAAAAAATCTTCAC
Organism: Cordylochernes scorpioides; assembly: GCA_030710605.1. NCBI lineage: Eukaryota > Metazoa > Arthropoda > Arachnida > Pseudoscorpiones > Chernetidae > Cordylochernes > Cordylochernes scorpioides. Next base: position 60,343,490 of record CP092885.1, read on the forward strand.
AAAAAAAAACTATATTCTTCCACCAAGAGAGAAAATAGAGAAAAACTTCTCTTTCTCTAATTAGCTTAATTTCAATATTTGGAAAATTATTATCATGGTTCTGTCTTTGCTCTTTTCTATAGAAATTTCTCTTCACTTATTCCTTTTTTTTAACAAGCCTATGACGTTTAACCGCCGATGTTTTGCTGGTGTTGCTTCCCCCCCTTTTATATTACTATATGCTAATTACTTATTTACTACATATATCAAAAACAAACCTCACATGTTTAAACTAAATAACAAAGTTTATAAATTTTGAAATTCTCTTAACGGTATTATTCGATACAGAATTAGCTTACTGTTCTGACTCAAAGTTAAATTCAAAATCTGTATTTCTTTATATTTTACTTTTCTCTATTTTCCAAAATTTTACTATTAATATATATGTTATACATACGGGGGAGGGATATTATATTAATTTTCTTAAATATATATTAAAGAAAAATATTTTCATTATCAAATCATAATATCCAAAGTTAATATCCTGTGTTTTTATAGATATATTTCCTCTCGGAAAAAAAAATCCATTTATTAAAACTATAGAAAATTCATTTAAAAGAGGTGTTATTCTGCTTCACTTTTATCTCAGCGAGTTTTTATCATTAATTTCAGTTGCAAATAAAAAATATGAGAAAAATATATATAGTAGAGTAGAATTAAATATGTTGTTTCTTATCCCCTTGTGTAAAGATTACACGAATTCCATGAGTTCATGATCTCATGGAATGGGGTCTAAGAGTGCAGTTTTCGTTGATCATGCTACCATGATCCAGGCACACTTTGGTGAAAGTCTGACTTTGCCTGTAGTTTGAGGCTATTCCTAACATGGAAGCCTTTGCTGCCGACTCTAACATGAGTACAGACACAGCTTCTCCATATCCCTGGAGTGGGACCATTGCTGAGGTCCATCAACCGGGTCAGTTGAACTCAGGATTTTCAAAGAGGGAGTATCCCTCCTGGTTACAGCATCAAGTCTACCAGAACAAGACTTGATACGATCGAAGAATTAAATATAATTTATATGAAAGATAGTTGTATTAGAGAAGGAGTAATGATAATTAAAAACAAATTATAAAAAATAATATTTTTAAGGTATCAAAAATGTTTTTTTTTTTTTTAATTTTAAGTAACAACATAGGGCTATAACAAGTTCACGCTGTAGCTTCGGCAGTTACGCGTCATTTAAGCAGAACATAGGAAAAAAGGAAGAATTGAAGGTATTAGGATAAGAAAAAGAGCAAAGACAGAACCATGTTAACTTTTTATCAAACATTTAAAGTTGAAAAGAAAGAAAATTTAATTTTTTTAAGGTATTCATACAGATAAAATATAATACAGATATTTGCATATAATATACAGATAAAATATAATGAATAATATGTAAAAATGTACTTATATGTATATATTGTTTAAAAAAAGGCAATATCTTCAAATTAACTAATCACTACGTAATTTTTCGTCAAATGAATAAAAAAATCCAAATGACTTTATCAGTGAATTAGAGAAATAAGTAGAAAATTGAGAGCTTAATGATCAGATAGGAATACACCCCTTGATTACAAACGTGGCAAGGGGGAAAAAAAAGAAAGAAAATTAGCAAAATTCTTCTTTAATAAAATATATTTGAAAAGAGAGGTGAGCAGACGAAAAGACAAAACTAGGTTAATTAAGCAGCGCTACCAGGCAAAAAAAAAAAAAAAAGGAAATCGAATCTCTTCTGTGAGCTGGATACTTTGTGGTAGAATGGGAGAAACCTACCATTTATCATCATCAACACCAGCCTTCTTTCATCTATTTACAATATATGTGTTTGGGAATACATTTGCATATTTATACCCTTTTTACATATTGTCTTTTAGTAATATGACATATTTCGAGAAGATTGACATTTTTGATAATTAAAAACTATATCTACTGAGCCTTAATTTATTTATATATTAATTTCAAACGTGATGAATATGTGTTTATTTACATATTTTCCTTTGAAAATGATAAAAAATACATTGTTAAACTTTTTATATAATAAAACCCTAATTTCGACAGATTTGATTTTAATATTTAAAATATATATTGACTTATATGTTTTATATATAATAGACATATTTGAGGTCATTTATATAACGATTAAAATTTAGATTGCTTTATTTTCAAAACAATTTATATGTTTTTTAATGTAATTTGTAAACATTGTTTTATATAGTGTTCTTTCACAATTTGACAAATTGCTAAGAACGCGATGACAAAACACTAAATTTTGTACTTTTTCAAAACCAATATTTACATATAGCTTTTTATGACATATATATAATATAAATTATACCCAATAGATGGCGCTAGGAGAGAGAGAGAGGACAACCAAATCTTTATATATATATTATATTCAATTAAATCTATATTTTCCCAGATTTTTCTTGAACTATATTTAAAAATTTAACCATTTTACAATATTCTTTCTAAATATTTTTGAGCCTTTTTTTTCTTTATCTTAATTTTAAAAATAATATTGAAATTATTATTCCAAATATATTTTAATTTCTTTTTCTCTAAAAAAATTATATTTTTAAACGCATATATATATAATATAATAAAATATAAATTAAGTTTTAAAAAGGATTCTTTGTAAAATAAAAATATCACAGGGGGTTTAATTTCTAACCAAACGATATCCCCTTGGGCCAAACGCTCCACAATGGAAGATTAAATGGCGGAACTCCTTTTTTTCCCGCCAAAATGTCTAGGCCTTGTCCAATTTCCATATGAATTTATATGGAACCCACTCGAGGCGAGCTCCCCACTACAAAAGGGGCTAATCTCTTATGACCTAATACTTCTTTTTTTTTGGCGGGAAAGTGACCTTATCGTCTGACCTCAAATATTGCCATTATTTATTGACATAGGCGCGCCATTATTTTCTGCTTATAAAATAATAATATATATCATATAAAATTTTGAAATAAATATCTATATATTACTTTGAATTCATATATAAAGCTTTTTTTTTTTAATTTGACCATGTAAATTATAATATATATGTTATGAATATTTTGTGTTGTTGTTAGATTAGGCTTGATAAGACAAAGGATCGATAAGATAAAGGGTTGAGGTGCAGTCGTGATAAAAAAGATAAATATTTACCGTCAAGTAGCTTTTATTTTCAATTACTTGAGGAAAGATTACACATTTGTTTGTTTTCACATTATATAGAATTTATAATTTAATCCTATATTAGTGATTTAAAAGGATTGATTGGTTAACTACGCATATTTACAACAAAATTATACAACGAAACTAAACAACTAAACTAAAAGTCTTTCTAAAAACGATGATAACAAAAATAAAAATTATCAATGAATAAAATGAAATATATATATTTAAAATATAGAAATATTTAGTGTTTTTAGATTATATAATATTTTTAGATTATATAATATTTCCCCCCTGTGAAAAAGATTTTAAAATATTAAAAATTTTAAAATAAAATTGGTAATTAAAATAATTAATTAAACGAAATCAATAAATCTTTAGAAATAATTAAAAATGAAACAATAAAAATCAATACGCACATTTTTTCATAATAAACAAAAGAAAGTTTGTTTACAAATAATTTATATAATTATGAAATTATAATAAAAGTATATATAAGAAATATTAATGAGCGAAATATATCAAAAATGTATATGAAGCAAAAAAGGTATTTAAATTTGAGTAATTGTTACATTATGCTAGGTACACTTCAAAATATCAATAGCGTAGAAAATGTTATTTTTACATGGTTGAGTAATGAAACGCTAATAGATGTATGGAGTGACATTAAGTTATTTGTGAAGGCTTAAGAATTGGTGCTGATATTTTTTCTTCATTGTCCATGTCCAAAATATGGCCTTCCTGTAAAAAACATGGTTTATCATCAATATCTATTAACTTTGTGTTAGAATTTTGGTTTACTATAAAGTCATTTTCTATGTTAGTGCTATAGTGAAGTAGAAAATCTGCTCCTGGGTAAAAAAATTTAAGCTTATTAGAGTGTATAATTTCTGTTTGTTTTCTTTGGGGTATATTAGGCTTATCTATTTCATATGTGACTGGAGAAAGTTGTTTTAAAATAGTAAATGGGCCTATATATCTTTGTGTTAATTTACCAGTGTTTGGATAAATAAAGGTTTTTACTAATACCTGATCTCCTTCTTTAAAAATGGGTTCTGGGTGTTTAATATCATAAAGTTGTTTGCTGTGTTCATGGGATTTTATGGTTCTGTCATTGGTTAATTTTCTTGCTTTTTCTATTGGTGTATGTATATATATATATATTGCGTATGATATTGGTGTATGTGTTTCTGTGTCATGTTCTATATACTGTGGTTGTATTCCATAGTATAAGAACCTAGGTGTAAAGCCTGTTGTGGTATGTACTGTTTCATTATAGCTTTCAGTAATATTAGGAATATATTTTGTCCAAGGAATCTTTAAATTAGCATTATATTCACATCTTAACCTATTAATGATAGCGGAATTTAGTCTTTCTACTTTTGCATTTGTTTCTGGATGATGGGAACTGGTGAGTAGATGCTTAACATTATTTCTATCTAAAAAGTGTTTAAATTTTCTGCTAAGAAAAGCTGCATTTCTGTCAGTTATTAATATTTCTGGTTTATTAATTTGGAATAAATTTCTCAAACAAGTTATATAAGAATCAGTTGATACAGATTTTGTTGGAAAAGCCCAAAGGAATCTACTATGGTGATCTACTATCATATGGATACTGTGTCTTGTTGTCCCATAATTATGTAACCCGCCCAATGTATCTAGAGAAAAAATGTGATTTGGGTGTGTAGCTATTGGCATCTGTTGTAGTGGTCCATAAACAATTCTGTTATCCCTAGACTTGTTAAACTGGCAAGTTTCACAATGTTTGGTGTAATTAGCAATATCCCTAGTCATATGTGGCCAATAATAGTGTGGAGAAATTATTTTAGTCATTTGAGTTGTTCCAATATGTCCATGCTTTGTATGTACTTTGCTTAATAATTTGTCTTAGTGTTTGTGGTACATAAGCTCTTTTAAAACCCTTTTTATGTATAATGTAGAGGCCATTTTGAATTTTAATTTTAGCACTACTAATTTGTTCAGTTGATTGGTGTTCTTTTAACTCATTATATGTTAGGTAAAATGAGACAGGTGCTCTTGACAGCATGTCTGCTTCTATATTATTTAATCCTTTAATATGTTTAATGTCAAAGCTATATTGAGATAGGATTAAAGACCATCTAAATAATCTACCTTGTGGGTTTTTTACATTTTTGATCCATTTTAAAGGTAAGTGGTCTGTGTGCAAGGTAAAATGTATGTTGTGTAGATATGTGTGAAACCTTTGTACTGAATTAATGATAGCTAATGTTTCAATTTCTGAGGCAGTATAATTCTGTTCATATGGGTGAAGTTTTCTTGAAAAGTAACCTATGGGGTGTAAAATGCCTTGTTCATCTGGTTGTTTAAGAACTCCTGCTACTCCTAGACTTGACGCGTCTGTGAATAAATGACATGGTTTTGATGGGTCATAAATATATAGTACAGGCTGTGATATGAGTGAATTTTTAAGTGTTTGGAAGGCTTGTTCATGTTTCGCACTCCATAGCCAAGGAGCATTTTTTAACAAAAGTTCATTCAAAGGTGCCCTAATTTGCGCATAATGGGGAATAAATTTATTATAAATATTTATGGTGCCTAAAAATCTCTGTAAGGTTTTAATATTATATGGTCTATTTAATTTTAAAATTGCTTCAATATTTGTGTTATTTGGTGTATATTTTCCTGAGTTAATAGTGTATCCTAAGAATTGTATTTCTTTTTGTAAAAATTTGCATTTATTGAGATTCAGCTTTATATCCTCTTGTTCGAATATACCTAATATGTCATCTAAATGTTTAATGTGTTCTTCATAAGTTTTGGAGTGTATAATAATATCATCAAAATAATTTAAGGCATAGTGTATATTATGTTTAGTGAAAACTGACTTCATAATCCTTTCAAATTGTGAAGGTGCATTTTTTAGACCATATGGAAGTCTGTTCCATTCATAACATCCTAATTGTGTTACAAAGGAGGTTTTATGTCTATCTTTTTCATCTATAGGTATATGCCAATATGCATTTTTAACATCTAGAATAGTATATATTTTTGACTGTGATAACCTATCTATAATTTGTTCTATAAGTGGAATTGGGGTATGTTCTGGAACTGTTTTTTGATTAAGTTTCCTATAATCTATACAGAGTCTTGTGGGGTGATTTGGGGTATCAGATTTTTTATTCACTAATAATGCAGGAGAACTATAGGGGCTAGATGAGGGTCTAATAATATCATATTTTAATAATTCAGTTATTTGTTTTTGTATTTCAGCATTATTGTAAAAAGATGTCCTATATGGCTTTTGTGCTATGGGAATATTATCTAAAAGAGATATGCAAATTGGGTTAGTCTTTATGTATCCTATATCAAAATTGTGTTTAGAGAAAACATTCTTATATTTATGCAATATATCTGAAATTGTTTGATTTGAGAAATTTGGATTAATATCTACTTTACTAAGGTCTAAATAGGAATTATAATTTGTTATAGAGCCCGGTTGTCGCATACTGTGATATGAGTTATTATCAATAATGGGATTTGAAGTAGGATCTATAAGTTTAACATTTGTAGTTGGCATATCAAAAGAATTGAAATTACACAATAATGGGTTAATATTTAAAAGAGATGAATTTTTAACATAGTATGGGTCTGGAATACATAGGGTAGTGGCATATGACTTCTGATTATCAGTTTTTGGATTGAAAGAATACAAGAATTTATAATTTTGGAAAAGAAGGTTTTTTGAGAAATCTATTTGTAACTTAAATAAATAAAATGTTGGTAAACCTAAAATAAGATATTCTATTGAACTATTGCAAACAAAGAATTCTTGATATTTAGTGATTTTTCCTAAAGTAAGCCTAACTAATATTTTGTATAATGGGTAACTAAATCCTTCTACCTGACCTATTCTCTCTTTTGGGGAATTATCTAAAATTTTATAATAAATATGGTTTAAGTATTTTAAAGGTATAATGGAAATAGATGATGCAGTGTCAAGTACACAGGGTAAGGATATTTGGTTAATAAATACAGAGAAAAGTAATAATGTTCTACCTGGGTTGATGCGCTTCGGATGATTATTGTTCTTAAGTGGGCAGTCTCTATGGAAATGGATCTGGTTGGGTAGCTGGTGAGATGCACATATCTTGCAGGGGTATGGGGGTAGGTTTATGGATTTGTAGGGTTCTTGCTGGTGGTGAGTTGCTGCTGCTGTCCTGGGAAAAGGCTGGTATTGATGAGCTTTGGAGGAATTGGAGTTAAATTTTTTTACTGGAGTGCTTGTACTGGTAGAGGGTTGTTGGGGTTCTTCTTCTTTATTTGTTGATAATTTTAATTGGGTTGTGATTTTATACCATTCTGAAGGTTCTTGTACTCTTGCAGCTATTAGATATTTTTTTAGGTAATCTGGCATTCCATCTGTAAGTGCCTCTAATAAAAGTGTTTTATCTAGGTTTAGTTTTTTGGCTAAAGCAGATTTTTCCTTAAAATATTGTTCCAGATCATCTTTATCAATATATTTTAAATTTAGAAACCTACTGAATAAATTTGAATCTTTAATTGTGAAATATGATGTTAATTTTTGTTCAATTTCCCCCCAATTATATATATATTGTAGTTCTTCTATGTAATAACTAAATGCTTCTCCCTCGAGATAATTTGAAATATTATTTAGTTTAAAATCTTCATCAAGGTGTTTCTGTAAACATTTTTTGTTAAAGAATTTGAGCCAAGATATTATGTCTAAATTTTGACCATTAAATTTCGGTATTTCTATAGTATTTGGATTTGGCGTCATGGCGTGTTCTACATTCCTTTGTTTGCGAGACATTTTGTAAAAGTAGTTTTATAAAATTTGAATAATTTATAGAGCAATTAGGTTGAAAAATCAGGTAATCCTGTCGACTTATTGTTATGAATATTTTGTGTTGTTGTTAGATTAGGCTTGATAAGACAAAGGATCGATAAGATAAAGGGTTGAGGTGCAGTCGTGATAAAAAAGATAAATATTTACCGTCAAGTAGCTTTTATTTTCAATTACTTGAGGAAAGATTACACATTTGTTTGTTTTCACATTATATAGAATTTATAATTTAATCCTATATTAGTGATTTAAAAGGATTGATTGGTTAACTACGCATATTTACAACAAAATTATACAACGAAACTAAACAACTAAACTAAAAGTCTTTCTAAAAACGATGATAACAAAAATAAAAATTATCAATGAATAAAATGAAATATATATTTTTAAAATATAGAAATATTTAGTGTTTTTAGATTATATAATATTTTTAGATTATATAATATATATATTTTTTAATAATATTTTATTTTTCTTAAATGTAAATATTATTTGTGAATAGTTCTCTCTTTTTTGCATATAAAACGATTAATAAAAAGTTGCATAATATATAAACGACGTTTATTAAAGAACATAAAAACAGCTTTTACAAAAAATCTGACTACCTATTTGCATATTGTCTCAAATTAGTACAAACGTAAAATTGTACTAGGATCAGGTGAAGAATTTAAGAAAAAAAGTATCTCCTGATTGTATAATTAAAATTTATTCCGATAGATGGCCTTAGCCATCAGACACCTTTAGTTATACGATCAGAAGATATATTTTCTTACTTTATTTACATATTGGTACTCTTTGTTTATCTTTGCTACTTGGACTCGAAGGGAGGGGGGGTGAGTTATGAAATGTTCAATAAAAGGATTTTGCTGCTGTGAAAAATCAAAGCCAGCTATTTATAGATAGAGCCATTCGTTGATGGGTGGATAGGCTTTATTTCTTACATTTTGTCCAAAATGTAAATTAGAAACTGATCTTGATGGCAGGTTCTGTAGAGGTCGATGTTTGTATGAAGGGGGAGGATTTATCGACCAGGGGTGATGTCACCATGTAACCCGACATCCCACAGATGTCATTTCTCACATCACCCAGTCTCATCACTGGTCTCAGTCTGTCGATATTAAAATTACATATAAAATGAAAGGAATTAATATCACGAATATTTCTTTTATACATAATACAAACTTCTACTGTCCTTACTGCGGTTAAAGATATATTGGGAGGGCTTGGCTCATCAGTAGTGAACCCTCACAGCGGTTTCGCCAATTTAATCCACCAGACCGCTTCTCAGAGCTCTAATACTGTATTGGACGATTCTGTTTATATACGCAGCACTGAAGGTGGAATCTCAGAAATGGTTTTCAAGAAAATGATGGACATAAGCTTATAGGACAGTAGAATTACATTCAAATATTTGCATCAAGCAATGCGTTTCCGCAAACAATAAAGACAAGGCCAGTTAGGTATAAATTTAAAATTACAGTTCTTAAGTCTGGTCATCTACGGACAATGACAGAATGGTTGCAAGGTTTTCCCACTATGTACTAAGTGTCACCCTACAACCACCAAACCACATTATTGACTGTATTGACTCATCTATTCATGATCTCTATAATTAAAAATATAATTAAAGATAAATAAAATTATAAATAAAGATATCTTTATGGATTAATCTATTTTCAAAAAGACATAGATATAATAAACTATAATGAATTACTTATCAAAAATAATGCTAACGAACATACTAACTTTGGAAATAAATTTGAATACAACTTTTTAATAAAATAGTAATATTATTGTTAAAAGTTGCTAGATATCACAAACACGCATATTTCTAAATAAAGATAAATATTTTAAAAAATAATAATATTCGTTACTAGTTAGATTTTTGAAAGAAAAAAAAAAGCCACGTTAACGAGCGATCATTGAAAAAAAACTGTTCAGAAGTTATGGAGAAGTTATATTGTCATTTGAACACACTCCCCTCGATGTCTTTTAAAAACCTTTTAAAAATCATTTTGTTTATTTGTAAATTGTGTTGTAACTTCTGTAGTTTTCATTGATGTTATTTACCTTTATAAATTCAATTGCCATCTATTAATAAAATTTTGTAATAATTATTTTTGGCAATATGTTTCTTCTATTTATATTATAATCAAATATTATCTCTACAGACCTTACTGTAATGATATAAGTTATTGAATGAGATGGCTTGGCTCATCAGTGGTTAACCCTCTCACCAGTTTCTTAAATTTATATCATTTATTTTCTGGGTTGTTTTTAATTATCCCTAGTATACATGGTACAGGCCATGATAATAATGGTGAGGGGTAGTAAGCGACTGCTTTTATTGTAAGTATATCACAAGTCTACATAGGTGAGAATCAGTTCGACTTTTGTACTTACAAGTGTTGCAGAGCTGCGTTTGGTTACTTGTACTCACTGGTGGGGTTGGACTTTTGCAAGGATCGGGGGCCATTTGAGCCATTAAGGTTTGGGTCTTTTGGGTATTTACTGTCACATTACCGCTTTAGGACAGGTCAGGGAAGGTGTGCAGAGCTGATGAAGTTATGGGGCTACACCAAAGATCCAAATTGTGCCTGCAACGTTCCACAATCAATGTCCCATATACTAGATGACTGCCCGCTGTACAAATTCAATGGAGGAATCTCCAATCTCCATTCTGTCACCCCGGAAGCCCTGAACTGGCTGAAGGCCTTGCCTCTCAGACTTTAATGACCGATATGTCCTCACTTCTTTTTTCTAGATTTAATTCATTTTGTCTCCTCTCTAATTGTAAATACGCTGCTGTATCACCTCATAAGCATAAATAAACTGTCACATTGTGACGACAGAGTTTTGGGATTGAAAGCAGCTCATTAAGCGCTTTAATTGGCGTCCCATTCTTACACGAGTCCAATTAGTTTTCGCTGTTAGTTCACATGTTTATCTATTTGAAAATAAAATTTAGGTTATTAAATATTTTTATATTTTAAAAGACCTTCATAAAAAGTATTATTAAACAAGATACTTGTTCGAATATTATTTAAATATTTACAAATTATATTCCGACAGAATTAACTCTTGTGTTTAAAGAGAGTCAAAATGGTGATATATATAATATAGTCCTAACTTGTTTATATCAAGGCTATAAATCTATATGTTTATTTACATAATTACTCCGATTTTTTATTCGAACATTATTTACATATTTACAAGGAATTCAAAGAGAATTAAGCCTTGTGTTCAAAAGGTTAAACCATCAATTATAATAAAGTCGTAACTAATTAAAATCAAGGCTATCATAAAATTATCCTTATTTACATATTGCAATCTATACCATATATTAAACTTTATTTACATATTTACAAAGTATTCACACGGAATGTGTTCAAAGTTAAATGACCTTAACTAACACACAAAGTCCATAACGAGTTTACACTAAAGCTAAAAACACTATTATCAAAACCATATTACCAAGACTTACTATTAAACCGTATATAGCCTAATAATTAAAAAAAATAATAGTGTTTTTCCGTTACTAAACTTGCTAATTAAAGGTAAAAAGAAATGGATTTCACCGCGCGCTAATTATGTTAGAGTTGGTGAGTCCTTTGTGTCTAGAAGGAAACTTTTAATAAGTTAGACAAAATGGCCGACTGGGGTGGAAATTAATTTATTTTTCCAACTTTGTCTTGATGAGGTCGGTTCAACTTTACTGAGAAGTTTCAAAATGAGGTTTTTTTAAACGTAAATTATTGTAAATAAATCTGTTTTTTGTTGATGTCAATGTAAACTTAGCCTGGTATCTATTTACATAGAGAGATTGGGTTTATAGATTTTATATAAATATGTATATAAGGGGCAGTCAATTTGATATATTCTTATGTTTATATTTTTAAAAAGTTGAAATATTGGTGTTTGCTAGTTCCATATACCTATCCACAATACCTATCTGGATAGTATTTAACCACCATATAGGGGTAGGTCTGAAGCATTAATAAATTGTTTTAATTTGTAAAAATACAGTTTTACATATCTAGTTATGTATATAGTTTTACTTAATTTAAAGTTTATAAATTATAGTTTCTCCTTGAATGTACCGTAAGGTGATGGTTATATGGAAGGGGGTTTTTTTTTTGCTTATCCCTAGTACACGTGGTACAGGCCATGATAATCATGGTGGGTAGTTAGCGACTGCTTTTTACTGTAAGCGCATCACATGTCTACACATGTGAAAAGCAGTTCGACTTTGCACTTACAAATGTGTCAGAGCCCCGTTTGGTTACTTGCACTCGCTGGTGGGGTTGGACTTTTTCAAGAATCGGAGGCCATTGGAGCATTTTTTAAACAGAAAAAAGTGTCCAATGCGGGAATCGAACCCGGGTCGTAGTGGTCTAAAACCAAATGGTTTAACCAGCCTTCCACAGACCCCCCTATATGGAAGGGTGAAGTAGCTTAATTTGTTAAATAGTTTACCTTAATTAGTTTGTTGTAAAGACGTGATAAAGATATGCTCCTCGAAAGTTCACAATAAAAAAAGATAGTAAAATAAAAACTAGGAATATCTTAAATATCTACTTATAAATAATATTATTTTTTACGCGAAAGATATAGGAATATCTGTTTTCTTAATTTAGAACAATGTGTAAAAAAATAGTTTATTTTAATAGAGAATGGAGAGAGATATAATTGAAAGACAAAAATAAATTCTAAATAAAAAAAAACTGCATTAAGTCAAATTTTATATTCAAAATTTCTACATAATTTTATATTCAAATATTCAGTTAGCTCTCAAAACACTTGTTTCCTTTTTGTCAACAAAAGTTTTGAAAAAAACAATTCAGTATTGCTACCTTTTTAAAATGTGGAATATTCCACTTTTTATAATTTCATATCGAAAGAAATTGTGTGGTATCGAAAACTTATTGTTGTTTATAAGTTCTACACTTTTTTAAAATTAAATTTTTGAATTTGAATTATTTAAAAGAATTGATTTCTTTTTATAAAGTGTGTATAACATTGTATCCTTTATGAAAAAGGCACCTCCTTATCTTGAAACTGAAATTTGCTGATGGTTTGCGCCATTTATGAGTCTAACTATGGCACAAGCCATCAGCAACTTTCAGTTGCACGATAAGGAGATGCCTTTTTCATAATTTATGAACCTTATCCCAGGAACAATATCACATTTGTACTATTTTTTTCACATTGTATCCTTGTTAAAATATATATATAAACAACGTAACAGAAGTAGGTTTTGTTATATATATATTAATTAATTGTTCCACAGAGTGTGTGTAAGCTTACAGGTAAATAGGCGCTAACCGAAACAGAAAAAAAGTTATTTTGTTTAATATTAGTTTCCCTTTTATATTTTGTTCTCTCTCTTGTAAATCAATAAATATAATGTTTAAAAATCAAATTACAAAACTATTTTAGAGGCGTAATATTCTTTTTTAAAATAAAACCATTTCTACTGTCCTTACTGCAATGGAAAAATTAAAGGGAGGGCCTGGCTCATCAGTGGTGAACCCTCCCAGCGGTTTCGCCAGTTTAATCTACCATACCGATGTTATATTGCATTTTTGGAACTTCCTTTTATAGCGCTAGTGCATCGAAATATAATGTTTAATTAATAATTATTGGAATCAGTTCCATTAATAATTATAAGCAAAGTCAACAGTTTTTAAATTTGTCTTAAGCAGACTTCCAATATGTAATATTGTATAAGGCAATATCTATATGCAGTAAATGAAAACATTAAGACCTAAATGTTTCCTTTACATATCAATCAAACTTCTACTGTCCTTACCGCGATCAAAATATATATTGGGAGGGCTTGGCTCATCAGTGTTGAATCCTCCCAGCGATTTCGTCTATTTAATCTACCAAACCGCTTCTTTAGATCTCTAATAATGTATTTACTGTGGTTCGGATACGATCACTGCCTCACTTACAAAGCTCGGAATGCTTGCCACATCCTGGATATGTCTGGCCTTATCTAAATAGTTGTGGCAAAGCTTATGTATCTTCTTGCCAGACTTCTTCTTGTCTCCAACCGAATTGAAGCCTATATGCTTCCTCAAAAGTGCCCACAACACCAGAAAGGCTACCCTGATGACACTAATGATTCACCAACACCCGATTGTTACTGACACACTTTATTAAAACTAAACACATCCTTATATACAGCATTATATTCACAAGTATGTAAATATTCTGGGTGAATAATCAAAAAAGAGAGAAATTTACATAACCGGCGTCTCCATATTGTATATACTGTACAGTATTAGAGCTCTAAAGAAGCGGTCTGTTACAGGGATTGGCAACCTTTTAAGTTAAAAGAGCCAAAATTTCTATCTACCAATTTTAGATTGTGAAATAATTACAAAGGATTTAAACCATATGATAAAATCGAAATAATTGCAAAACGTTTCTTTACCAATAATTACCAATTATTTTATTTCCAAAGCGCTATATCCCGCAAGGGATACTTGCGCCAAACAAGGAGTAAAGTTTATTTACATTATTCAACGCATGAAAACCTTAGAGATCCATATTTTGTAGAAAGTTTAGAATTATTTACAAAATGAATTGAACTTTAAATATGATTTTTTATCGAAAATCATATCGTTAAGTTCACAAACAACTAGTTCATTCTTCATTCTATAATCTTGAAATGCTGGGCAATCGAATAGTAGATGTTTCTTTATTCAATAAAATGGAATGCTTTCAAGCGTTAGATCATCATCAGGCCAATTGTTTCGCAAATTTCTACAATATGTAAATACCTCCTACACCTCTATATATATTATAGAAATTTGTAAAACAATTGGCCCCTGATGATGAGCTAACACTTGAAAACTTTCCATTTTTATTGAATAAAGGAACCTTTTGCACACAATTATTTCGATTGATATATATCGTACATATTATATAAATGTATATCGCAATTTGAAACCTTACAATGTTTATATTGGCTGGTTTATGGAGATATGTATATATGTGTAGAACTTCGATGTTTAAAATAGGTTGAACTAAAAAAAAGGAAAAAATTAATTTAACATAAAATCACTGAAAACGTAGTAATTAATAATTAAAAAAAAGGTTATTGTATTTATTTAATCGTATATATAATTCTAATATGCAAAAATGGTTTCTTCCTAGAGAGTTTTATCCATATTAATACCATACTTTTTTTTAGCTAAATAGAAACTATATGTTCTCTGATTGGCTAAAGAACCCAAAGCGGATTGGCTAATTATGGTCACGTGGCAGTAGAGAGCCAATCAGCTTGCGAACTAATAAACTGGTTATTTATAACTATACACAAATACATAGAAACAGAGTATAGTTATGTCTCTCTATTGAAGTAGTTATGTATATAGTTTTACTGAATATAAAGTTTATAAATCATAGTTTCTCCTTGAATGTACAGTAAGGTGATGGTTATATGGAAGGGTGAAGTAGATTAATGTAGTATTAGTACAGTATTGGTGCAGTATTAGTGCAGTATAGTACAGTATTAGTACAGTATTGGTGTAGTATTAGTACAGTATTGGTGCAGTATTATTAGCGTATTAGTACAGTATTGGTGTAGTATTAGTACACTATTAGTACAGTATTAGTGCAGTATTAGTACAGTATTGGTGTAGTATTAGTGCAGTATAGTAGAGTATTAGTACAGTATTGGTGTAGTATTAGTACAGTATTGGTGCAGTATTATTAGCGTATTAGTACAGTATTGGTGTAGTATTAGTACACTATTAGTACAGTATTAGTGCAGTATTAGTACAGTATTGGTGTAGTATTAGTGCAGTATAGTACACTATTAGTACAGTATTAGTGCAGTATTAGTACAGTATTGGTGTAGTATTAGTGCAGTATAGTACAGTATTAGTACAGTATTGGTGTAGTATTAGTACAGTATTGGTGCAGCATTATTAGCGTATTAGTACAGTATTGGTGTAGTATTAGTGCACTATTAGTACAGTATTAGTGCAGTATTAGTACAGTATTGGTGCAGTATGGGTGCAGTATTGGTGCAGTATTAGTACAGTATTGGTGCAGTATTATTACAGTATTAGTACAGTATTGGTGGCGTATTAGTACAGTATTGGTGTAGTATTAGTACACTATTAGTACAGTATTAGTGCAGTATTAGTACAGTATTGGTGCAGTATGGGTGCAGTATTGGTGCAGTATTAGTACAGTATTGGTGCAGTATTATTACAGTATTAGTACAGTATTGGTGGCGTATTAGTACAGTATTTGTGTAGTATTAGTACACTATTAGTACAGTATTAGTGCAGTATTAGTACAGTATTAGTGCAGTACAGTACATAGACAGACTGGCAGAGGAGCAATGTCTATCTCTCCAGGCGGAGATATTGATTGATCCAATGACACGCAACTTGGCGTTCCACACTGAGGCGCGAAATTCAGGCGAATCCTCTGATCTGTTACATCCCTCGCCGGAAACATTTCCAGTACTGTAGGAAACTCCCTCTTTATTCCCACTATACATACACTTATGTGGAGAGAGATAAAAATGGAATTTCACCACATACCTAACTTTAATTCTACCATTTATACACGTAGTCTTGAACCTAAGAACGCCGTCTCTCTACGCGAAATGAAAGTATATGATACGATCATTTCTATTCCGAATAAATCTGACTTTCTACTATCCTTACTACGATGGCCAAATAATGAGAGGACCTGGCTCATGAGTGTTAAACCCTCCCAGCAGTTTCGCCAGTTTGACAAACCACACACCGCTACGACTTTAAATGAATTCACTAATGTATTGATCTGTTTTTCTATATCCGTTTCCTTAGCGGTATTCGATGTTAAGCTATTTAAGAACACTATGTACACTCATGAACAAAACTTAAGGAAGTTGTATCTTTCAGCATGTATTTCGGTATTCAGACAATAACTCTGAAAGCTATTACAGTGACCTTTATTGAAGACAAACGAGTAACCAAGCGTAAACAAAATTGTCTCCGTCTTCCAAAAAAAAAAAAAAAAACAGACGACCAGCGACATCAAAGACTTTCCCAATTCCCTATGTTTTGTCTATTTATGAGTTTACGTAATATATAATATATAGTAGCGAAGTATTCATTATTTTATTAACAGAATATCATTTTTGTTATGTTTATATTTTGCTATACTCTGTAAATTTCCCTCATTGCTTATCCTGTATTTTATCATTCATAGTTTGTTCTTGCCTTAAATAAATTGTTGTGTCATCCTGAAGTTTTTGTCTTTCCTAATTTTCCACGTAGCAATATATAACAATAATAGAACCCCAGACACTTATTAACTGACTGCCCGCTGACCGCTGATCTTAGGGAACTAAATCAACTTCCCATAACAAATATGCAACTTCTGGTCTACACTAAGGACATACACCAAAGATTCAACAAATTCTGCAGAATGTACTTAACTAAATAAGTGACTACCAATGTGATCAATTTGCATACTGTTATGTAAATATGTATATATCTCTTTAAACTACTTTTTCTTTTTTGTTTTTCATTTAAATGTATATATTTCACACGCAAATATCCGAATTGTGGATATAGCGTGTACTCTGCAATTGATGAATAAAAATAAATATATAACAATAATATATTAAGTAGAGAGAGAGAAATATATTTTAAAACAAATATTTCAAAAACAAGTCTATTTAATGATAATAAATTACTATTGAAGTGTAAAAACCGACAAATATCTTCCTATACAAGATATTTCATTTTTAAATTGAACAAATATTTTTCGAATTGTGCTATAGATCTTTCACAATATTTTTGTAACATAAAAAAAAAAACAGTTTTTCAAATATACTTAGGAAAAAAAATGACAATTTTTTTTATTTATCTAAAAGAAACCCTCCCCTACAATTTCTTTCTGTCAACAAATAAAAAAAAAATCCAACTAATAAGCTTTATTCTATATAGAAAAAAAAATGTTATCAGTATTTATTAGGGTTTGTTCATTTCAAACAAGAGCGCTCAACTAATATTAAATCATAGAATTATTTTTCCTAGAACTCACTTTGATTTATTTTGTGAAATTTATATATAAGAGAAAAATATATCTTCTTTTAACTTAATACAATAGATGGTGGAAGGCTGGTTAAACCGTTTGGTTTACGACCACTACGACCCGGGTTCGATCCCCGCATTGGACACTTTTTTCTGTTTAAAAAAAAATGCTCCAATGGCCCCCGATTCTTGCAAAAGTCCAACCCCACCAGCGAGTGCAAGTAACCAAACGGGGCTCTGGCACATTTGTAAGTGCAAAGTCGAACTGCTTTCACATGTGTAGACATGTGGTGCGCTTACAGTAAAAAGCAGTCGCTAACTACCCACCATGATTATCATGGCCTGTACCACGTGTACTAGGGATAAGCAAAAAAAAAAACTTAATACAATGGTCTTACGTATAATTTGATATCTTGATAGCAATTAATTTTATAATTTTGTAAAATATTTAATTGAAAATTAGAATAAAAAGCTTTTTATAATGTTTACATATCTATTCTTATATTATAACCTTTATCTATGTTTTGAAAAAGAAAAATAAATATCAGGTAAAAAGTTTCTTTTAATTTAAATTTGCAAGATTTCGAGCAAATATACTGCTCTTCAACGGGCTGATATTCTATGTACAATCTCTAAATAATATATATACATATGCATATATACAGAATAATAGAAAACTTTTGTTATTGGCATGCTTTTAAACTATTTATTTTAACTATTTTTACTCCTTCTCTTTTTTTATACCATTTTTTCTTTATATAGTGAAAATCCGAAACTATTACATACGCGTATAATTCTTTTGAAAATTAAACAATTTCTACTGTCCTTACTGCAATGGAAAAATTAATGGGAGGGCCTGGCTTATCAGTGTTGAACCCTCCCAGCGGTTTCGCCAGTTTATTTTTAAAAGAATCATACGCGTCTAAAATAGTTTCGAATTTTCATAACAGATGGCGTGCTAATACATCATAAAATTATAGATATTAAAGTATACTTTAATAATATTATTGTTCAGTAATAGATTTTTTTTTCAGTTTATAAATATTTCTAAATGCAACTTATGCAACTTTTGTAAATATGTAAATATATAACTATTTACATATTTACAAACGATAAAATCCATTAACTATTAATCTTACTCTTTTTTTTTTTCAGTAATAAATATTTCTAAATCCAATATATGCAACTTTTGCAAATATGTAAATATATAACTATTTACATATTTACAAACGATAAAATCCATTAACTATTATTCTTACTATTCAGTCAAATCTGTGTTGAAAAGATTCAACATTCTTACATATATATATAAGAGGGGAGGAAATATATTCGGTCCTACAAGAGAGTTTCTGAGGGAAAAATGTAAAAAAACCTTCTCCGATATTAAACCATTATTTGAACAATGGGAAGAAATGGTTCCAGGGAAATTTGACCATTACTTTTTTTAAAGATTTTTTTTTTCTCTGGGAAAAAAAGGAAGAATTTTTTTTTGTGGGAAATGGTCGAAGTAGCTTGCTAACGATAGTTTTATTGAATTGTTGGAACATGGTGTGGCGACATGTTTCTGAACATATAGGTATTGTGTGGATACTATCATCTAGCTAGTATTGATCTTTATAGGTTATGTAACTACTTCGCAAAAGGTTTCTAATTTATGCATATTGACAAGCTTTCGAGTATAACAACTCTTCTTACAGGCATTTCATCCAAATATATATACAGACCTAGATAACCTAGAATATATCGCCACTATAGACAACAATTGAAAACTGCAGTATGTAAATTAGAAGGACAGGTTCTGAACAAACAAGCACCAATATGTAATTAGAAGGGCAGGTTTGAACAAACAAACACCAATATGTAACAGAGGAAACCTACATTAATCCATATACTGGACCTAGATAACCTATAATATATTGCCAACATAGGAAACCATTGAAACCTGCAGTATGTAAATAAGAAGGACAAGGTTTGAACAAACAAACACCAATATGTAACAGAGGAAACCTACATTAATCCATATACTGGACCTAGATAACCTATAATATATTGCCAACATAGGAAACCATTGAAAACTGCAGTATGTAAATAAGAAGGACAAGGTTTGAACAAACAAGCACCAATATGTAACAGAGGAAACCTACATTAATCCATATACTGGACCTAGATAACCTATAATATATTGCCAACACATAGGAAACCATTGAAACCTGCAGTATGTAAATTAAAAAGACAGGTCTGAACAAACAAGCACCAATATGTAACAGAGGAAACCTACATTAATCCATATACTCTACCTAGATAACCTAGAGAATCACCACCATAGAAAACCATTATTTATTTATTTATGCTTATGAGGTGATACAGCAGCGTATTTACAATTAGAGAGGAGACAAAATGAATTAAATCTAGAAAAAAGAAGTGAGGACATATCGGTCATTAAAGTCTGAGAGGCAAGGCCTTCAGCCAGTTCAGGGCTTCCGGGGTGAACTGTGTAAGATAAGTACTGTGTACTTATCTTACACAGAAAACCATTGAAAACTGCAGTATGTAAATTAGAAGGACAAGGTTTGAACAAACAAGCAACCAATATGTAACAGAGGAAACCTACATTAATCCATATACTGGACACAGATAACCTATAATATATCGCCACTATAGACAACAATTGAAACCTGCAGTATGTAAATTAAAAGGACAGGTCTGAACAAACAAGCACCAATATGTAACAGAGGAAACCTACATTAATCCATATACTGGACCTAGATAACCTAGAGAATCACCACCATAGAAAACCATTGAAAACTGCAGTATGTAAATTAGAAGGACAAGGTTTGAACAAACAAGCACCAATATGTAACAGAGGAAACCTACATTAATCCATATACTGGACCTATCCAATTTCCGGGTTCAGATATCCACGTCCGTTTCCTCCGATATGTGAAGTAGCTCAATGAGCGAAACGTTCCTTATTTCCTAATTGGCATCAAGTCCAAACTCCATCCAGACAGACCCCAACCGATTCTTGTTTCAATTATGCAAATCTATATTGGATTAAGGATCCTAGGAGAGAACAGACTCCTTGGTTTGAAATTTAAAACTACTGAAGATATCCTATGCGGATCGCATTATCATTGAAGAAATAAAGAATGAGATAATTTGAAGTTGTGCCTTTTAGCATTTATATCGGCATTCAGACAATAACTCTGAAATATATTACAGTGACCTTTAAGAAGACACACGAGATAATCGAGTGAGAACTTAATTGCCTTTGTCGTCTTTAAAAAAATATGACCGGTGATATCAAAGACCTTCTACCTTTCAAGTGTTGTCCATGAGAGTAGGTAACCAGCTATATACAGTTTTGGTGTGAAGATACATAACAGCCACTGTCTATTATATCTAATCATCATCTTTGTCATTTTATAATGATATTTTCAACTTTTTTTTATCTAACCTTAGAACTGGTAATCCAAATAAACAAAACTCTCATTGGTCAACGTATTAGAGAGAAACTTGTAGAGTTCATATACTTGTTTCCCTGATAGGTATTTGTGGTTGTAAAAGTTTGTCTTTACCCTTGAAGTCGGAAACAATAGAATTGAATTCCTTATAATAACCTAATATATCGGGGAATTTACCCCATTACAGAATTAGGAGATTCAACATCAGATTGCCCTATAATACAAGGCTTCTAATAATGATTTGCATATTTATGACAATAATAATTTGAGAAAAAGGTTTTTAGCCTCGAAAGCTACAGCTCTTCTACGGACTTCATTGTGTAAATATGTAAATTGTTGAAATAATAATTCCTTCACTAAACTTTAAGAACGAAATACTTGATGAGGAAAGAGTTTCTTTATTACACAAAATTAGTTCACAAGCTTTCGGGCACAATCACCCTTCTACTGGTGTAAAACGAGACAAAATTATTAGTGGCATTCAGCTATATACATATATACAAAAAGTAAGAAAATAAGACAGATATGTAAAATTGTGCCAGAGAAAATTAACATAATATTGGAGGATCATTCATAAAATTAAGCAAAGCAAGTAAATAAACGTATAATACATTCAATACTTGGCTATTACAGAAACTAAGTATGAACAACGACTGTTAAACGAAATAAAACAAAATAAAATAGAAATAAAATAAAATAAAATAAAATAAACCAAAATTGCCATTGACGTGTAAAAGTATAAGTAAGTTAATAAAAACTAGATCTTTCAGGTAGGAGGTTCCAGTACTAAATTATCATATATTTCAGGAAGGTCTATTGCTCTATTGATGCTTTTAAATTTTTTGGTGAGTATAGCTTCCAGGACCAATCGCTGGTGTTTGTTCTTAATCTCATGATAATGGGCCGAGGGGTTATAGATATTGAATGTGTGGCCTGTGTCCCGTATGTGTTGGTAAACTAGAGAGCGGGGATCTTTCCTTTTTACCGATCTATCATGCTCCACCATTCTGGTCTTCACCATTCTCCCAGTCTCTCCGACATACTTGGCATCACACTGCTCACATGATATGGAGTAAATGGCATTGTGATAATTAAGGGAATCAATGGTTACACTACTTCTTGCTATTGTCTGTTTTAGTTTGGTTGCCAGAGCTATCACATGGGTCCATCCTATGAGACTTAATGCCATTCAAGCGATCAATTGGACTTCATTGTGTAAATATGTACATATTCCATAGGAAGTGGCAACAAGGCGTTAAGTAATTTTATAAAGAGTTTTTTTTTTAACCTCGAAAGCTACAGCTCTTCTACGGACTTCATTGTGTAAATATGTAAATATTTCATAGGGAGGGGTAAAATGGCGTTAAGTACATATTGAAATGAAGAAAGAAGCAATCTTAAGCTATCATCTGGGTCCATCCTATGACACTTAATGCCATTCAAGCGATCAATGGGGGACTTCATTGTGTAAATATGCAAATATTCCATAGGGAGGGGTAACATGGCGTTAAGTACATATTAAAATGAAGAAAGAAGCAATCTTAAGCTATCATCTGGGTCCATCCTATGACACTTAATGCCATTCAAGCGATCAATGGGGGACTTCATTGTGTAAATATGCAAATATTCCATAGGGAGGGGTAACATGGCGTTAAGTACGTATTAAAATGAAGAAAGAAACAATCTTATGCTATCACCTAGGTCCATCCTATGACACTTAATGCCATTCAAGCGATCAATTGGGACTTCATTGTGTAAATGGGTAAATATTCCATAGGAAGTGGCAACATGGCGTTAGGTACATATTAAAATGAAGAAAGAAACTATCTTAAGCTATCACATGGGTCCATCCTATGAGACTTAATGCCATTCAAGCGATCAATTGAACTTCATTGTGTAAATATGTACATATTCCATAGGAAGTGGTAACAAGGCGTTAAGTAATTTCATAAAGAGTTTTTTTTAAACCTCGAAAGCTACAGCTCTTCTACGGACTTCATTGTGTAAATATGTAAATATTCCATAGGGAGGGGTAACATGGCGTTAAGTACATATTAAAATGAAGAAAGAAACAATCTTAAGCTATCACCTGGGTCCATCCTATGAGACTTAATGCCATTCAAGCGATCAATGGGGTGAGTGGCCGGGAACGGCTGGACTTATGCCAGCTAATCGACCAAGGGGTTAGCCCCTTTTCTGTCTGAGCATCGCCGCCGGGGGTGACACATTGTGGTGCTTTCACCACACCATTCCAATCCATTATCACAGGTTTGAGGATTTCGACAAATTACCAAAAAGGTATTAAACACCGCAACTCTTTTTTATCAATTCTATAAAGTAGCTTTCGGACAAGCTCTTCCTCAGAAAATTAAAATATGATGTTTTAGTTTGCTGAGGAAGAGCTTGGTCGAAAGCTACTTTATGCAATTAATAAAAAATAGTTGCGGCATCTTATACCTTTTTTGTAATCCTTCCAATTAGTGAATCTCTTCTACATTGACAAAAGAAAGTGGAAAGTATTTGATGTCGCTGTTCGTCTGTTAAAGGAGACAGAGGCAATTTTGTTCACACTTGGGTATCTCGTGTGTCTTCAATAAATGTCAGTGTGTATCAAATATATTTCAGAGTTATTGGCGTTTCATGAGAATTGCTCAGTCTATAGAAAGCTAATCACATCAAATAGGTCACTTGTGGGAGGTTTTTATCGTAACAAAGAATTTTGCGGACAAGCTACCTGGTTTACTAACCCTAACCTAAACCTAAAACGAAAATAACGTTATACCTATCCTCATAATGGCTTGTTAACACCTTACGTTAGAGTAAGGTTGGTAGACACGGGAGTTAGTCCCGAGACCTCCCTGTTACATATTAGAGGGTTATATGCAATTGAAGTAGAAAAGCACGGCAGACGACATATCTAACCGATAATGGCGGGAAAATATTAAATTAGGCCTAATCCACTTAAAGGGGATTTTTTTCTATAAACTAATTATCAAAATGACTAATTATTTCATTTGTAGTTCTCAAATTTAAAAGGAATTTAAAAAAATAGTTCTATTGTTTTTGTTATTATTATTCTTTTGCAGTTAGAAAAACAAACAAATTAATTAACTTGCTTATTAGGATTATTTCTATAATAATAAAAATCTTTTTTCAGTCATGCTACTGATAATTGATTCACACACATATATATAACATATATACATATATATAACATATATACATATGTTACAAAAATCTTCCGAATGAGATATAACCATCTTTTATATTTCGCCAAACTATGTCTTTGGGGTGTGAAAAGTACATTATGTAAATTTTATGCTCATCTGAAAATATTCATTGTTATTTTATGAAATAAAAATGTGAAAATGACACACAACGCTTTTATTATAATACAATTAAAATAAATGAATATAAACATATTCTTTGAGACATAAAACACATTTGCATATATGTATATTTATATGCAACTTTGGTTGAAATTTTGAGTGTTTAGTATATTAATTATATATTATAGTGAAATCTATTTGTTATAAAAGAAAGAAGAAGATTGATAAAAGTATTTTAAATTATTATAAATATAAATTTTTAAATAGTTATAAAATTAATTTTATAAAACCTAATAATTTATATTCCACAATAAAATTATTATAATTTAAACAATTTTTTGCGCCATGTTTTTAAATTTTCATTTTTAAAAATAAAACAACTTCCAATTACTTTTGTCCTTCGTACACATTGATAGAAATTATATTGGGAGGGCCTGGTTCATCATTGATGAACCCTTCCAGCGGTTTCGCCAGTTTATATTATTAGGAATGTTTTATAAAAGAGAGAAAAACTATATATATGTTATATTAAAATATTTTATTTAAAAAAATATATATATAATTTCATAGATATAAATACTCTGTATAAATCGACCGCCAGAGGTCGCGCTTTCTCTATAAATACTTATTGTTGTTCTTCCCCGATTGGTCGACCCAAAACATTTGTACATTATGTAAATACGCTTTTCATTTTTTTTATTCTTACGCCTTAAGCCAGGCAGTACTTGTACAAAATTATGTTTTTCATCTGTATTCATTCCTCAGTTCAATAAAGAAATCTCTAATCAAGACATTATATTTTATCAAGACTATTATTCAACCACGACTGCATCACCCATACCATATAGTGCTAAAGAGAACCGGCAAATAACTGCATTACCATAATCCATAGCATAATCATCAATATGATCCAAAACAACAGAAATCTAATCTTATTTTATTTATTAAATATAATATATATATATGGACAAAACTTAAGGAAGTTGTACCTTTTAGCATATATATCGGATTCAGACAACAACTCTGAAAGATATTTGATACATAGTGACCTTTATTGAAGACACACAAAACAAATGTAAACAAAATTGCCTCTGTCTTTAAAAAAAAAAAAAAAAAGCAGACGACAAGCGACATCAAAGACTTTCCACTCCCTTAAATTTTGTCCATGAGTGTAATACTCCCCTACCTATCTACTTTTAATTATTTCGGAACATATATATTTATTTTTTAAAAAATATGTCGTGTCATTCCAGTAACTACACTTGTGCCATTATCTCAGTGCATTTTTTAAAAAAGAAAGCTAAATAAAAAAACACAATTAAGCTATATAAAAAAACATTGAAATAGCTGGATTGTAGACAAAGAGAAAGAAATATGTAAAAAGAAGATAATGGGAGAAGAAGTTCCAAGAAGTCAACTAATGCCAAAAAGACATCTAAATTATGCAACTAATTATGGGAGACATCCATCTCAATGAAGAAGACTGACTTCTCTGAAAGCTTAGCTTACATACTAACATATATACATATTTCCTCATGGTTAATTTGAATAGCTTCCATTTTAATGTCCTCCAAAAAAAAGGAATACCTCGGAATATGAGAATCACATGAGAACCATCCATCCAAACTGACCAAACGATAATTACCAACTTGAAACAGTAACGACACTGTAAAAATTTGCATATATCATTTGTCTCAGTGTCAACACTCCCTACTCAGTGACTTCACAATGCCAGCTAAGTGCTTCATCGTTCAGATAAAAATATTTTCGCTTTTTTTTTAGAGAAAAACCGCCTAAAAATAAACAGAAAATAACTATACATCTTATTATTATTTTAAAAATAATCAAACTCGTAAAAAACTGTAAGAAGTCAACTTCAGTATCAGTATAAAATCAAAACAGTTCAATGCAATATAATAGCGATATGGTAGATTAAACTGGCGAAACCGCTGAGAGGGTTTACCACTGATGAGTCAGGCCCCTACCATTAATTTATCATTACAGAAGAGGCGGTAGAAATGTTTTATTTAAAAAGAATCATTTGTGTCAAAAAATAGCTTCAATTTCTTCTTCTTTTTTTTTTCATTAGGAAAATATAAAATAGAATCTGTATTAGCACATTATATTGTAATAAAATATTTATTAATTTTATTAACAGAGTGGTCATTTTATGTTTAGATTTTGTTACTCTGTAAATTTCCCTCGTGGCTTATATTTTATTTACCATTTATAGTTTGTCCTTGCTTGAAATAAATTGTTGTCTCATCCTGAAGTTTTTGTCTTCCCTAATTTTCCACGTGGCAATATAGTTAAACTAGCCGAATGACCCGGGCAACGCCCGTGTTTTACCCGATTGAATGTTTTGATTCAAATACTATTTGTTACAATTATAAATTGGCGCTTTAAATAAATGCATATATTCGTTAATAACTATAGCCTATGTGCTTTATCTGTCTATGTACTGTTGGCTTCCGTAGGCGTCTCATACTGGGAAAAAGAAAGAGAGGATTCCATTTGGTTATTAACTAATATATGCATTTATTTAAGGAGCGACCCGCTCCAACACAATAGTTACAAAAACGAAAAAGCGAGTGGGGGGGGGGGGGGGGCAAAGGTGGCGTGATCGTAGCCAACCAATAGGAGAGCGCCATTCCAAAAAAAAAAAGCAAACGGTGACAGAGATGAAGACTGAAGAATTGATTAAGAACGCATGACGCTCGTAACTGTATATAGAATGCCTGTCTGACAAGAAGGGAAGAGAATCTCTAGGTTTGATCATCCAGGTTTTTCTCTGTGTTCCTTGTTATCTGGTGTTTGAACTGTGTTGTACTTCTCTATATAAATGTTGAGTTAATTTACATAATAATTAAGACATCTCCTGATCATTCAACAAAAAGTTGTTGATGGTTATCGCCATCTCTCGGAATAAATATAAATTAATCATCAATTTTTAATGAATTGATTAAAATACCTCTTTCATTTTGCAATCAAGAAAAGTTAACCACCAAGGGTATTCGACCAATTCTGGAATAATTTAAAATTCAAAGATTAGTTTATATTTATTCCGATAGATGGCGTGAACCATCATCAACTTTGAGTTACACGATGAGAAGATTCCTTCAGTGTTATTTATCCCACTTGATCACAATACAATTTCAGGTTTGTGATATATTTTTCTCCATACTAATATTGATGAAAATTTATATTACGATGCATTAGCGCGCCATCTGTTATGAAAGACCCTCCCATTAATTTTTCCATTGCAGTAAGGGCAGTAGAAATTGTTTCATTTCAAAAAGAATCTTACGCGTTTAAAATATTTTCTAACTTTTATTGATGAAAATGTTGGGTTTAGATAGATTAGTGTAGTTCCCAGAAATATTCCCTTCTTTCTACTTAATATTATTATGATTCCGTGGTGATAATGACCTTAATAAAAGCCCTTGTGTGTAATTATGTAACTATAATTATGCAATTAAACGTTTCAAGATGGCTGTGTCACCTATCGGAGTAAAATATAAACTAAGTTTCGATTTATCATCATCTATGACTATTATTAACATAATCAAGAGCATAAAATTCCGTGATCGCCAATATTTCTTTATTATAAACGAATAAAAAAAACAATCTGAGCTTTCGGAGAAGTCATCTTTATCTGAAACTAAGAAAGTGTGTCATGTCACCTTTTCCTCAGCTTTAGATTGAGACAATTAATCTGAAAGTTAAGCTGTTTCAGATATTCTTTCATAATAAAAATATATGCGATCACAGAATATTTATGTCCATTAGATACAACTTCATTAAGTTTTGTTTATGATTGTAATTCTAGTCTTTAAAGCATATGTAAATAGATGTCTTAAATACCTTTAACAATAGCTCTTCTAAAAGGCCGTATATATGTAAATATACTAGACCCGATATTCACTCCCGCATTGGACACTTTTTTTTCTGAAGAAAATATAAATCGTTTCAATGGTAACCGATTCTTGAAGACGTCTAACCTCCAAAATGAGTGCAAGTAACCAAACGGGGCTCTGGCACACTCGTAAGTGAGAAAGTCGAATTGCTTTATATATTTGTAGACATGTAGTGCACTTACAGTAAAGGCAGTTGCTAGATACCTATCATGATTATCATGGCCACGTGTACTTGGGATATGTACATCCATAAAAAGGAAAACATACCTATTTGGCATATAAAAGATATATATGTAAAAAGAAAAAAAAAGATGTAGCATCTACAACAAAATTCCAAATATTATTTGAAAAGAAAGCTATAATCCCCACAAATGACATTTCAGTACAAGTACCATCAACTGAACACTCAGCTGTAACAACACAGAAGCCATTACTTCACCCTCACTTCATCAAAGCTCTTCCAACAGGCGGCACTACCCCCCTCTCCTGCGATAGTAGCGGCTATAACGGAAGTCCTAGAAGTCTTATCAGGACTGGAGCAGGTTTCTGGATCGATGGACTTGGCGCCTGGAGTCCCGTGGTCCGTCTAGACAGGTCCCTCTGTGGTCCTTAACATGTCGCGAGCCCTTACTTAAGTCTATGGAACTTATACTGAGACAATATTCATTAGAATTCTATATTATATTGTACAATATTCCATATTTTATATTATATATACTTATATATATAAATATATAATATTATTACACGTAAATATATATATATAGATGCGTAAATTTTTCCGGGAGGATATTGATTCAAAAAGACAAAGGTCGCCTCTCCCGTCAAAATATACCTCAAAGCTATAGACGCCACTATCGAGGTGGACGCTATTCAGTTTGCCAAAGCTGGTGTTGTGGCTTTGTCAACGACCCGAGATGGCGTCTAGCTTTGACGTCTATTTCGACGGGATATTGATTCCATATGTTGATTTGTTCTCTTTATATTAAGAAGAAAAATTACGTAAATATGTATATTTTATATTAGAGATAGAAACTTCTTCAAGTTTTGTCCATGAGTGTATATATGGAAAGTACTTCCTAATATATCAAATCATTTTTTTATTTTTAATATACACAACTTTTTTACTTCGATATAACCACTGAGCTAAACAAATACTGCACGTTGATTAGTTGTTGAACCCTACGCTGATTGGCTGATTAAGATCACATGACAAGTAATGATAGAAAGCAATACATCTAGAAGGAATTGGTAGAATATCATAAAACTTTATATAAATGTGCATGCTTTTAGAAAAACTAAATGATTGAAAAGTGAAACTAATTTTAACTTATTTTTTAAAAAACATTTTGCATCCATAAAATGTAACCATTCATTACACGTCACATAAGAAGTTACTATGAGACAAAATACGTATTTTTCTTTCAACTTTTGATATTGTTCCACCTTTTATATATATAATTCCACTAGTATATATTAATAATGAGGCAAGAAGAAAACCAAAGAAACCTCGACAAAAATTTGTAAAATATGTAAATAGGGACATGAAAATAATTATTAATAATATTAATAACAATTAATTACGACAAAAGACACGCTGCAATTGTTCTGATAAATTTGCCCCTGTTGCATATCTCCCCCATTAAAACGTGTTGCATATCTCCCCATTAAAACGTGTTGCATAAAAGGCGCCAGCAGGTTGGGACAACAATGGTAAGTAAATCAAACAGTTGCGGACTCCAACAAGAGCAGGGACATTCGAAGGACCTCTCGAGTCCTAAGGACTTCTCTTCCTTAATGAACACCACTTAATTCACCAATCTCCTTCCTGTCCTTTCTTTCACGCATTCTGATTGGTGGAAAAGACGACCCGCTTAACTGCTATTGGCTGTTTGAGAATACGTTACCAAACTGTGTTCATTTATTTATGTTATGTAAAACCAATAGATCAATTCAAGCTAGAATATAGTGAAATACTACACTATGTACTTATTTTAATATAGTGCATATAGTTTATTTGCATATAGTGCACCTCTATATTAGGAATAGCGCTGTAGATATTTTTTATTATGTAATTAAATAATAAACATATTACCCCTGCCTCTCGTTCGTAACTTTTCAACAAAAATAAAATTTAATAGTTCTTCATCATCATTAAATATATCATCATCATCATTATTTAGACGACAAGACGGAATAAAAGAAGAGTTTTTATAGTACCACGTTTGTTATACTGTAATCACGCCTTTTGAAGGGTTTTTCGCCCGAAAGCTTGCTTCGATATATGTCTATTAAAGAAACTCTTTTTCTTTTATTCCGTCTTGTCGTCTAAATCTTACCAAGAAGAATATTATAGTCGTTATCATCATTATTGTTATCAATGTATGCAAATACAGTAGAACTACCTCTCTGTAAACGGCACCTAGTTTCAGAGCCAAAGTGTCATTTAGGGAGAGGTGTCCTCTTAATCGAGAATTTATAATTAATAAAAATGGTAATTTTTGCAATGAAAACTGTTCTTTGTAGAGAGGTGTCCTCTAGCGTTAGTGTGTCTCATCAGTAATTGACCCTGCCCGCGGTTTCGCCAATTTAATCAATTATACCTATTTACATAGTTCTACTATTCTGCTTATATATTCGACATTTGATAAAACGATGGAGAAAAGTTTTTAGAACAGTAGAATTCCATGTAAATATTTGTACCGAGAAATGACCTTCGGCAAAAAGATTCTTGTAGAAATAAATAAAATTGTTTTTAATGGTTTCATTTCTAATATATAAATGGTGCGTTATTGCCTTATGTTTAATGATTTCACCTATTATATGTATCTTGTCATCCAATTTATTATAAATAGACAGCTTCAAGCAGCTTGAGGAACTACACTACTATGCAACTTGATTTACATCAATGTAAATAATTAATAAGTTACTTTAGAACATAACTCATTGTAAATAGCTCATCTTGATCAACTTTCTCTCTCCACGATACTAATTATTTCAGATAACTTCATTAAATTAACTTCCATCATTGCTTAACATACTGTAAATAACTACCTTGTGATTTCTTCTATCTGCTTATGTTGTTGCTTATTTGTTTAATGTATATGTTTATTTAATGCTCTTTTTCTTAATTGTTTATTTTATTTTTGACAATTCTGTTACCTACTCTACTACAATTATTGTAAATAGTTTCACGCGCAATTATCCAGATCGAATATAGCGTGTCTTTTTTCTAACTGGTAATAAATAAATAAATCCAATTGTATATTTTGTTGAGAATCAGATATTACTCCAAGCGGAGACAGAGAGAGAAAGATAGGCTAGAAATACAATTGATTCAGAGATCATCAGCTCCCTTAGCTGGCATGTTAGAACATATTCAGCACATCCAGAATTATAATTATTATCATACGACAGGATTACTCAACGTCAGCACATATTAATTCGTCAGTATATGTGATCATATATATATTAAAAATAAAGAAGGCATCTCCTGACCATGTGCTCGTGGTCAGGAGATGCCTTCTTTATTTTTAATATCAACACCTGACCCACCTATCTTTTTTTATTGGGTTTTCACACACACATATATATATATATTATATTAATTTTAAAAAAAGATTTTTGAGTTTCTGCTTGATATTTGATTCATGTTGAGGATTATTGTAATGGTGGTGCAGTCGTGGCTATAATAATAATAAAAATGGTTTTGATCAGATATTGATTTATTGTGCTGAGGGGAATGAATACAGATGAAAAACATAATTTTGTACAAGTACTGTCTGGATTAAGGCGTAAGAATAAATGAAACAAAATATTATTTACATAATTACAAAGTTTTGGGTCGGCCAACGGGGAAGAACAACAATGAGATTTTATATGGGAAGCATGACCTCTGGCGGTCGATTTAAATAAACGTTGTGGCCCACTGTACGTATTACATCCCAAACACGACACCAGCCATCTCTGTCTTGAGTTCTTTGTACCATCTCGGCGACCGTTAAGCCAGTGAGTATGTGATCACATATATATATATGTGACTGCCGATGCTTTGCTGGTGTTACTTTTTTTTTTAATATAATCTAACTAATTATTTATTACAAAAAAATTAAGAAAAACAAACCTCACACATTTAAATTAAATTTAAAAAAAATTATTAATCTTAAAATTTTTCATAACTATACTATATATATATATACACTATTATATATGCAAAGTTATATAATGTGTAAAATATAGGACATATATGAGGCAACACTCCATTTATTCAAAATAATCTATGATATTTTAAAATGTATTTATAATTAATATTAGCATATATTATGTACTATATTATATTATTTATTATGTTTCGTGTAAAATAGTTATTCGGAGAAATAAAATCCTTTTCAATATATAAAACAAATAATAAACAAAATGACTTCCGAGGCTGAGTTTCCTGCTAATTGCATATTCATTTCAAGCTTTCGGGTATATCACATACCTTCTACAGGAGTATATATGATCAAATAAATCCGAATATTCAATTAATATCTATATATTTTATTAAACAAAACGGCTACAAGTTATTATATAATCTATATATATATAAATGAATGTATGTGTGTCTGTTTGTTTGTTTGTCCTTTATGCCTGACCAAACCACTCATTGGATCGCCACGAAACTTTGGGAAGTTATTTAGTATAGTACTGGGAAGGTTTCTAGCAAATAAAATTTTTGAAATAACTTTTCGCCTAGAAATAATCAAGATAAATATTCTAATTTTTCTGTTATAATTCAACAATCTGCTCTAAATATTATCATGATGATACGATGATTTTGTAATGTAGAAAATTAGGAAAGACAAAATTCAGGATGACACGGCAATTTGTTTGAGACAAGAATAATGATACAATTCAAAGGCAAGATACTATTCCTTTAACTTCCAATTACCGAGGGAACCAATTAATATTGATTTTATTCAACTTATCGAGTATTTTTCAAGGGACCGGGAAAAAATGTTCACTTTATCGAGAGATTCGTTAAACAAACCTTTACTCGGGTAAAACCCGGGCGAAGCCGGGTACATCCATACAAGAATAATGATACAATTCCAAGGCAAGATACTATTCCTTTAACTTCCAATTACCGAGGGAACCAATTAATATTGATTTTATTCAACTTATCGAGTATTTTTCAAGGGACCGGGAAAAAATGTTCACTTTATCGAGAGATTCGTTAGACAAACTTTTACTCGGGTAAAACCCAGGCGAAGCCGGGTACGTCCGCTAGTACAAGATATAAATATTAGTTAAAAATCAAGATTCGTTTTATCATACACTCCTATAGACGGGTTTGTGATACCAGGAAGCTTGAAATGAATATGCAATTAACAGGAAACACATCTTCGGAATCCGTTTTTCAATTATTTTATAAAAATTGTTATTGTGTTTACATATATATTGTTTATATGGAGGAGTAGAAAGAATAAACATTGGATATATTTGGAGGAGATTACACTGCAATTTCCTTTTTTTACTATGGTTGAGATATGCTCTGGAAAGACACATATACATGTATGAGAACAAATTTAAAGAACCTGCCATACCGCAACCTGATGCGCAAATATAGCTCTATATACATATTTGCATATTTACATCTACTGTCCTTATCTACTATCGGCATCTCTAACTTTGTACCGCGCAAGTGTGACCGAACTAGTTCTTTAAATATTCATACGCACGTTGTTGTCACGGTAATCCTTTGTGCCTCCACACATTTAAATATAGTTCATCAGTTTCCGACAAAGAACCAAGACACGAAAGTTTCATTGTTGTGCTCAGATTAAAGTGAGATTTTAAATATCATCTATATTCTATGATTACAACGCATATAAACTTACATACCAAGTAATAAAAATGATTATAATTTATTATTGTGATAAAAAAAAGCGTTATTTCTACATATGTAAGGAAATTCCTTTAATTGCATATTTTAAAATTTTATTATGAAAAAATATTGAATTGAAATAATGATAAAATTGATTATATGATATTTACCAAGTTGCATAACCGGCTTATTTGTGATTTTGAGAAAGAGCATTGCTCGATGTATTATATTTTTAATTTAGGTGTAATCATTTCCATAGCTTTAGAATCATAAGTTGTTAATTCTCTTAAATCACATTCATTATATATTTAATAACAAATGTAGAGGATATAATAAATTCAGTCTAATACAATAGTAAAGCGATCTGGAGATTAAACTGGCGAAACCGCTGGTAAGTCTTTGGTGTCGCCGGTCGTCTGTATTTTATTTATTTATTTATTTTTTAAAGAGAAGGAGGCAATTTTGTTCACACATGGTTATCTCGCGTATCTTCAATAAAGGTTACTGTAATAGATTTCAGAGTTATTGTCTGAATCCCGATATATATGCTGAAAGGTACAACTTCCTTAAGTTTTGTCCATGAGGGTATACTCTTAAAAGAAACGCATCCTGGGAGGGTTAATTTTTTTCATCCTAATAAATAAATACATATATAAATGAACTATAAATGCATATATATGTATTGCATATTAGTTCAATGACTATGATTTATATATATACGATAATAAAGACCTATAGTAAGAAATAGCTTCGAAATAAATTAATAAAATCATAGAGTACATTAAACAAGAATCGGTCAAAAATAACAAAAAGAAGATAATTAATAGAAATAGATTCATTTTTTTTCTATTTTCCTTGTATCTTTAAAAAAAAATAGGAAAGGAATTTAACTAGCTCACCAAAAAGTGGTTAAATTAATACTATTCGTCGAGTAATAGTAAAGGTTGGTTAAAAAAACGAGATGAGGAAACTCCACAACAGGTTGTGTTGAAAAATTGCCTGAGAGAGAAAAATGGTAAAAGAATTTAATTGCTTTTAAACCTGATTTAACATCTTAATTAACTTTGTTTTAAAAAATTATAATTTAAAAGAAAATCAAATTAGAGACTAAACATTAATATTCCTTTATATATAAAAGAGGTAAAAAAAAATTTGGTATTGCCATTATTTAATAGCCAATTATATATGTATTTTTAAAATGAAGTTTAAAAACGAAATTATCATTAATTTCAAATATATCAATTTATTTTTCAAAGAAATTTCATATTTTATAATAGTCATGTTTATAATAATGAACATAATTTGCATATTGTATATAACGATATTAAATGCCGATATGCAATTATAAAAGTTAAAAAAGATATTAGAAAGAGAAGTATCTTTATTATGCAGTTTGAAAATTCGAGCTTTCGAGCTATAACTCTTCTACAGGTTCAATTAAAAGTTGTACAGCAGGAGGTTTGACCATTGAAATTTAGTAATTACATGAAATAGCTGGTTTTATTTATGCAAATTAATATATTCTGTTAAGAGAGAGAAAGGAATCTCCTGATCATGTATTTCTTATAACAATGTAAAATGTTTTTTTTTACTCCTGTACACAACGAATGTGTTGTGATAAAGAAAATGTGTCAAAATTAAATACCAATTTCGGTACATGAATATCACCATCCCTAATCTTGAATTGTAATCCGACTTAAAAACGAGCCATTTTACCATTCACCAGCTAAAACATCTTTTTGGATAATTCGACCGATTACAATACTCCTCTCGTAGGATGTTATGAAATCAAAACCACCCCTGTACTGATGAGTGTCATAACTTGACACCATGGTATACAGGTTGTTGGCTGTTGTCTGAATTCGACAAAACTGGTGTTGTGTCTCATTATCACCAACAGTACATCTAGTACAGGCGTAATAATAGACATTATTTTAATGTCATTTTAAAGGGAGAGGTACCTTCATCAGGTTTACATAGTTATAGACGTATTTAAAATAGTGAATAACGATGGTTTTTGGCACCTACTATATCTGCAGGCTCTATCATATGACCGGGTGGTTATGTAAATATGGAATTATATTCAATTAAATTAGGCAGAGATGGAGCTGGTGATTTAAAGCCTGGGATAATTAATGAGGTCGACCAATCAATTATCAAGACCCTCCAATCACAGCGAGGTTAATTCGCGGGAAATCCACCTGGGGTAAATCTATACACTCCTGTGTAACCTAATCATACTTATTTACATATATACCCTGTGCGCATGTGTGTTAAATACATATTTGCCATTTTTTCTACCCACACCTTTGTATAAATTCCATATATAAAGTGGTATATATATGTGTGTATAGATATATGGAAGGTAAAAGCGAATAAAAGTGTCTATTTAACAGCCAATATGCAATTTAGGTAGGCTATGCAATTATACTATGTAACACGATTTTTGTCATTGGATTTATGATTCATTTTTAAATGAATTTTAATAACATTGAGTATCTTATAAATCTGATGCCTTTTATCTCCTTTTACAGTAATGTTAAATTTAAGGGACGTTATAATAAATATATTCTATTATTAGAAGCAACTCTTCTGCTTAAGAATACATTAAAACAATGTGTTTTGGTTCATCACCCCATTACAGAACGCTGTGGTGGTGAAGAATGAGTCATAACACCAGTTTTAGTAAATCCAGACAACAGCCAACAACCTGTATACCATGGTTTCAGGCTATGGCCCTCATCAGTACAGGGACGGCTTTTGTCTGAATTTACCAAACATGATGTTGTGACTCATTCTTCATCATCACATTTACGTTTTGCACAGGGATGATGAAAAATGCATTTTAAAGCATATTTGAAGGGAGAGGTACTACTTTAGGTACCCACACGTATATATGCATATGTGAAATGTGAAATTATTGTGTTAGCGTCCAGGATATGCCTCCTTTGTTTATGACATATATGTAAATATAGGAAGAGATTTTATCACCTATTTTCTCAAAGAGAGTCTGTCAGGGGGCTTCCTCAGTGATAAATGTACGAGATAATTCCATCACCTGCACTAATTAGCCAAGCTTTCTTATCTTCCCCAATTATCTGATAATTAATTACCTCATCCCCCTTTTATTAAATATTTACATAATAACCTTATATAACGCGCGCGCATGGAAAATTATTTACGTCATCTTTACGCGTCGCCAACATCACTATATATATATATATATATATATATATATAGGTGATAAGATTAATTATATGTTATTGATGTAGATGTAAATATAAAAAAGGATTCAATTCTTCAATAATTTATAAATTGCATTTTTCATTCCATCAGCTTTCGAATAGCACTCTTTATCAAATAAGTATTTAATATGCAATTAAAATAGGAATACAAGATCTATATATGCATATATGGTGAAAGAGCATCTCATGAACATGTAACCAAATATTTAATGATGGAAGATAGCCATCTATCATAATAAGTACCAACTGAATGTAGCGCATTTCTTTTATTGCCGCGAATATTTATGCAAATATGTCCGTTATGCAATTATAGATTATATGCATATTAGAATATATGTGGTGTGATATGGGAATGATTACAAATAGGTATTTGACTATTAAAATATTTTTTAATAAAATGATAATGTGAACTGAATTATTAAAGGTTTAAATTTGTGTTGAGAGGATAATAAATGGAGGTGACTATGCAAATTGGTAAGTAGTACGGAAGTTGAGAAAGGTCCCCCACGTGTAAGAGGATTTATCAAATTGTAAACAAATGAAAAGGATTTTCTCTCCAAATCTATTCTCCCGTGGAAATTCCATTACGAGGAGAGATGTCTAGTGGTTTGGGAAAGATGGTTTCTCGGGTTTATATCAATGATATTCATCAAAGTACACGGTGTTTATTTGCTGAAGGATTTCACGTCGCTATAGCATATTATAAAGAACGGCGTTTTACCCATCGAAATATTGGTAAATATGTAAACATTTGTATATTGAAGATCTAATATAGAAATGTATTTTATAAAACAAATATTGTATTTTGCTTTATTAAAAAACAATATTTATATTTGTGCTATATTATAATCAATAGTTAACACATTAATTGTGTGTAAATATGATATACGTATTATATAGACATTTATTGATTTAATTTATTTTGATTGTTTTTTTTTTAATTTATGGGAATTTTCTTTTATTATGTTCAGTTATGACTTATTTAGAAAAAAAACGAAATATTTGTAAGGTTCTTTAATTTATTGAGAGCAATATGTAATTAAAGAACTCATATATATATTTTTAAATGGAACATGTTCTGTATATGCACCCCCCTTTAAAATTTAAATTCTAAATCTAAAAGGCAAAATATAAAATATTGTGAAATATATTTTATCACAGTATCAAACTTTTAAACAATACGTAAATGAGAAAATATACCAATGCCTGATGTTTCTACCATAATGTAAAATTGTTTTTACGTTAAATAGTTGAATCATATATATATATGAATAAAAAGTTAATGATAAACCAAATATATGAAAAACAAAAGAAGAACCTTGTTTTTTAGAAATCTTTCTAAGTTTTCACGACAACAAAAGTAATGAAGTTGTCAGCACCGAGGCGTGGATCAACTTGAGAATATTTGCATATTTACCAAATATTTTGTGTTCCGGCCAACAACAACAATGATTTTATATACATTCATAGACAAAATTTAAGAAAAAAAAGGTGTAAAGTCTTTGATATCGACGGTCATCTGGTTTCTTTGAAGGAGACAGAGTCAATTTTGTTCACACTTAGTCATCTCGTGTGTCTTCAATAAAGGTCACTGTAATATCTTTCAGAGTTATTGTTCGAATACCGATATACGATGCAAAAAGGTACATCTTTCTCAAGTTTTGTCCATGAGGGTGAATGTGTAAATGGAATATAAGATTGCTTCACGATTTTGCGTGTCGTCATTGTGCAGGGGCCATGCTAATCTTCTCTGTTTCGTTCCAATTTTAGTATATGTACACAAGCGTGTACAATGAGAGTATAATGGAATATAGGAAGATAGTTCGAGGATTGTCCGATAGAGGGAGCGCCGCTGGAGGTTGCCAGACTGGTGCGTGCACAGACGACGGGTGAAATATGGAGGTCCTTGAGGACATCAATCAAGGGGGAGGGGATAATTTCACCATCGGATGATGTCATTTGTCTCCCAGACAAATATTGATTCTGTCTGGACAATGGTCAAACTCGACTCTCTGGCGACAACTTGGATAGATACGGTAGAGTTATGCAAATCACCATATTTCAATATTTACCTTCAGATTAATGTAGAGTCTAGCCTTGTGAATGTATAAAAAATGGCCAAAGCTCTCCATAAAACAAGCTCTACATGTATCAATTACCAATAGAACAACTTGCACGAACAAACTGAAAAATATGCAAATCAGCATCGTTTGTCGTTCCGTTCCAGACCAATATTTGCTTTAGTGCGATATTTCCAGACAAATTCAAGATACACTCATCTAGACAAGACTTAAGGAAGTTGTACCTTTCAGCATATATATCGGGATTCAGACAATAACTCTGAAAGATATTAAAGAGACCTTTATTGAAGACACACGAGATAACCAAGTGTGTATACACTCATAGACAAGACTTAAGGAAGTTGTACCTTTTAGCATGTATATATCGGGATTCGGACAATAGCTGAAAGATATTATAGTGACCATTATTGGAGACAACGAGATAACCAAATGTGAACAACCTATGTCTCCTCCAAAAACACAAACGACCGGCGACATCAAAGACTTTCACTTCCTTGAGTTTTGTCCATGAGTGTATGTATAAAAATTAGTCAAAGAGTTGTCCATAAAACACGCTCTACAAGTAGGCATTACCATTTGGACAACTTGGATGGACAAACCAGATATATGCAAATCACCAACTTTCGTCATTCAGCTCCAGACAAATGTTGATTTACTGGAGAAAGGTCACACAGTTGTCAATAAAATCTGTTCAACAAGAAAGGAAATGCCTTTTGGACAACTTAGCTGGACAACTATGCAAATCGCAATCGTTCCTCATTTTCCTCCATATCAATAATGATTCTGGTGTGATATTTCCAGAAAAATTCAATATATTTCAGAAACAACCTGGATAGACGATAGAGATATGCAAATCACAATCATTTGCTTCCAGAACTATTCTGGGTCGATTCGTAGAGACAGTGGTCAAAATTGTCCATGATATTTTAGAAACAAATAAGATTCAAAGGTTGTGAGATATGCAACTCAAAGTGTGGTGTCGAAACACCTATTTGCATATTCGTCAAACATATGCGTCTTTTTTATTACATTTTAATTGGATTTAAATAACAAATAATTATTTAACCAATATTATAGAGGAAAACGCCTCTCTTTATCAAGGTTTTTATTTGATTTGACCTAAATAACGTGGGTATGTGATTCACTCTCGCTATATAAGACCAAAATAAGAAATTATTTGATGAATATTTCTCTGCATATCAAGAATATATTATGATGCATTAGCGCGTCATCTGATATCAAAATTCGAAATCATTATAGACGTTTATGATTCTTTTTTAAAAATAGACAATTTCTACTGTCCTTACTGCAATGGAAAAATTAATGGGAGGGCTTCCCTTTAATTTTTCCATTGCAGTAAGGACAGTAGAAATTGCTTATTTTTAAAAAGAATCATAAACGTCTATAATAGTTAGGAATTTTAATAACAAGAATATATTTACATATCACACAATTGTTATACTAATCATAATTTTTAAAAAAAGATAAATAAATAATATTTTGTGATTAAATAAATAGAATGTGTGTGAGAAACAATATTTACATATAAATAAAATTAGTAAAGATTACGATTCAATATGTTGTTGATAAACATAAATGCGAAATATCTTTAAAAGATAATTTTAAAAAGAAAAATATATATTTATTATAACTATATACTTCCAATAATACTGATATATACCAAAATATTGGTAAAAAATAGTATTAAAACATGGGGGACATAAAGCAAGAATTATGTTGTTTAGATACGAGGGTTAGGCTTAAGTCAGGTGTTGGTCAATTGGTCAAGGAAACCAAAAGAAAATGAAGGAAATTCGGAGAGTATCCTGCTGAGGAAATGAAATTATCTGCCCGCAAACAATAACATCTTGGAGGGAAAATTCAATCATCCTTTGCCCTCTTAACTTGGTTAATGCCACTAGGAGTATAACTTAACCATAACCTACATGCCTAATTATTATAACTATTAGTTTATATAATTAGTTGTTTATAATACAATATAATGCGGCTTATGCTTGTAAAACGACATTTGAAAATTATCCCGCATGTGTTTCTTTTGAACGAAAAATCGAAATTTATTTTTAAGGAGAAATAACGATTATTTCTAACCTTAAGGTTGAAGTGTGAAAGGATGAATTGTGAAGAGTAATGATAAACGGAAAAATAAAGTGTCCAGGGATAATAATCGAACCCACAGTGTTCCGCTTACCGGGTAGATGCCATTTCCACTAGGCTACCCTGGATATAGTTTTCCGTTCGTAAATATTAGTTCAAAAGAAACACATGCGGGATATTTTTTAAATGTCGTTTTACATAACTAGTTGAGTTAAATAATTGTGGTTAGAATTAGCTAAGAGATTCACTTAAAACACAGCGTGGAAGTTTCAGTTAATGGCTAAACATTAACCTAAATGAGATAAACTCTATTAAAATAGTTGGCATATATGTAAATAGAGAGTTAAAAGCAGAGAGCGCCTCTCCCGTCAAAATAAACGTCAAACCTAGACGCCATCTATTTGACGGGAGAGGCGCCTTATATGCTTTTATAAATCAATTTCCTTCCGACAAAAATTATCATGTATATATGTAAATAGTTAAATACATAACGATAATATATAAATTTGATACATCTATTGTAATAGGCAGTTATATGAAAGGATATTGGTATATGAAATTATAATGAGTATCAAGGAATAAAATAGATATTGCTATTATTAAAAGTAAATATGTGTAACTTGTGGGAATGAAATCTATCGTTTATCTCTATAATATATTTACATATTAGCCGATATTATTTAACGAATCTTAAAATAGAAAGCCTATTTTAGCAATATATAACAAGAAATGTTAGCTTTCAGGCATTTATTTGAGGTGTTACAGGCTTTCGAGCGAATATTTGCTCTTCAAACGGGCAAATCCAAAAGCAAAAGAGATGTTCTTAGCGTGTGCACGCGTGGGCGTTTGGATTTGCCCGTTGAAGAGCAAATATTTCTCGAAAGATTGCAACATCTACAAATAAATAAAGAAACTCTTTACTTAAAATCTAGTTTACCTTATTTGACTAATATCTTGGGCAACTATTGTTTGCATAACAAGGAGTGTTCAAAATATTTAAAATAAATGTATATAAGCCTAAATATATATACATATTTACCAAATATTTCAAAAACATCTTATAGATTAATAAAGATTGGCGTAATTCCCAATCGATTTATATATATATATATATATATATATATATATATATATTTACGGGGCTGCGCAAGAGAAGAAACATGGAGAAAAGAGGACCGCATGTAAATGGATATGTAAATGAACGATCACCTGTAAATAACTAATATTCTGTGAAAAATATTTTACCTGCGCAAATCCTGTGTAGGGCATAGGTCCCCAATAAAAGGTTTGTTGTTTTTTTTTTTTGTTATATACTTATATAAATAAATACATTTATAATCCAATATATACCTACCATATATATGCATATAACATTTCTCGGTCTAAGATCAAAGTGAAGTTTATGCAAATAAAATCACTCTTCAGAACACCATCCTTCCACACTTTTACAATACATATTCCAAAATATTTTATTTAAATATATTCGAAGCTAACCATTCCAACAGGGATGAATAAGAAAAAAAAAAGGTAAAAAAAGGTTTATTTGTTGATAGCCTCTTGGATAAAACAGAAAGGAAATCCGTTCTCCACACGGAGCAGTTTTCCAATTTTCCACGGGAAAACAAAACAACAAAAAACAATCAGAAGTTGCTTATAATCCCGCTCTATCATATTAGATTTATATAGCTTTGTGGAATACAAATCTGATTGTTTTATATTCTCACAGACAGATTGTTTTTCCCTTATTTTATATATTCTATACAATATAACATACTACAATAAAATATCCATCAAAACTACATATATATATTTCAATGAAAAAAAAAAGGCATCTCCTTATCTCCTTGCTCCATCTATCGGAATAAATATCAACTATTCTCGTTGTTTTTTAATTATTCCAGAATTGGCCAAATACCCATTCTTGATTAATCAAGAAAAGCTAACCACGGACGCGTTGATGGCGCAAGCCATTAGCAACTTTCAGTTGCACGATAAGGAGATGCTTTTTTTTTTTTATAATTATGCACCTTATCCCAGTACAATATCACATTTGTACTATTTTTTCATATATTTCAATGTTTCATAGTTTTATAGTTGATTTTGCTTCCCCATGTGCACTAGGTGCAAAACCGAAGAGGCCACTCCCCAACATATACTAAATTGTATTGGAAAGGACAAAAGATCCCTGTACAGAGAACCAAGAAGAGTTCTTGAGCTTCTTTATGAGCACGACCTCCAAAATCTTGTCTAATTTAGACTAAAAGGATAAGTAAAAAAAATAGTTGAATTTTTTATTACCAAATATATATATAATTCTTCAATCAGTATGTTCCATAATGTGGGAGATAGTGGTCCTCCTTGTGGACATCCTTTAGTTAGTTTTTAGTAATATTTATAGAAGAAGAATATTTGAAATTCAATACCAATATTCATGTACCAATAGTGGCACCTCTCCCTTTAAAAATCCCCTAAAACAATGCCATATATATTTAATTAAAAAGACATATATTGGATTAAAATATCATTTATTTTACCAATATTTCAGTTGGCTTAACGCCATACTTTATCAAGATATTACAACATATTTATATGTGTGGCATAAATGACATAAATATGTTTTAATACATTGAAAAAAGTGGGCGTTCAACCAACTGAAATATTGGTAAAATAAATGATATTTTGATCCAATATATGTCTTTTTATTCAATATTTATTTATGGATTCCTCTATACTACAGCGTGAACTTGTTATAACCCT
This sequence comes from Cordylochernes scorpioides, assembly GCA_030710605.1. Classification (NCBI taxonomy): domain Eukaryota; kingdom Metazoa; phylum Arthropoda; class Arachnida; order Pseudoscorpiones; family Chernetidae; genus Cordylochernes; species Cordylochernes scorpioides. Next base: position 60,388,351 of record CP092885.1, read on the forward strand.
ATGTTGTTATTTAAAATTTAAAAAAAAAACTTTTTGATACTTTAAAAATAATATTTTTATAATTTGTTTTTAATTATTATTACTCATTATCTAATACAATTATCTTTCATATAAATTATTTTTAATTCTACTTATATATATATTATATTTAAAAAAGAGATTTCTAATGATTTTTGATCATCTTGAGGATTATGCTATGGTAATGTAGTCGTGGTTAAAATCTTGAAAGTATAATAATAAAATAGTGAATATTAGAAATAGCTTTAATTGAGCTTATATATATATATTTACATAATGTATAAAAGGTTTGAGCCGGCCATCGGGAAACAACAACAATCAGTTTTATATAGGGAAAGTCCCGACATATGGTGGTAGATATGAACAGAATATTTGAATCTATGAAATATAATTTTGAATTAAATAATATTTTTATATAACATATATATATAATACATTAAATACTTATATATTATACATATGGGTACCAAAGTTGGCACCTCTCCCTTAAAAAATACATTAAAATAAAACATTTTTATTATAACCCCAGTACAAAACATAATGATGTAATAGAGAAAGAGTCACAACAGCAGTTTTGTCTTATTCTTTATTACCACTATTATGTTTTGTACTGGAGTTATAAACCAAAGGCATGGTTTTAATGGATTTTTAAAGGGAGAGGTGCCACTTTTGGTACATGAATATCATCCTCCCGTAATTTAATAGTATATATATTGGTATATGAAAAAAATTGAAAATTTTAAAAATAAAAGGGTCAGATGTTGATATTAAAAATAATGAAAGCTTATCCTGACCAGGAGAACATGTGATTTTTAGATGGCAGAGCGCCATCTAGTGGAACAGAAATCAACTAAACATTGATTTAGCCTGATATTTGGCCAACCACACACAATATAAAATTAATTTTATTAAATTTGTCCTTTAGCCCCTTATTTATATATTATATAAAAAAAATAACATTAAATATCAAAAACATTAAAAAGAAAATTATTTAAAATAGCTTCAAAGTGGAATAGTTGTTTAAGAACTTTCACTGCCATAAATACTTTTTTATGAAATTATGAAATGGCTCTTTCTCATAATGGGCCATCATTTTGTAATTTATTACGGCGGATTTCCCATACATGCCGATTCGAAAGTTATTCTTTGAAAATAATCATATAATATAATTGTAATATACCTTATAATAATATTATAATATACTGTGTTTAATTAATTTATTTTTGAATGTTTGGATTTGGCAGCACTGTAATTATTGTTGTTGTTGTTATAAATATATTCAAAAAGTGTATATATAACATTAGAAAGATATATAATTAAAATTTGTTTCTTAATTTGGTAAATCATATTTATATATTTAATCAAAGGAACATTACAATTATAATATGTATACAGTAAACTCTCCTATAACGCGATTAATGTGTTCCGTTTTGTATGAAATCGCGTTATAGGAATTCGCGTTGTACGAAATAAAACTTGTATAACGCGAATGTTGTTAGGGTAAATTGTTAGTGACAAATATTATGTATTTTATTTTATAACGCGTTATACGAAAATTCGCGTTGTATAAATAAATTTGTCGCAATTTTTTTATCGCGTTGTAAAAACTCGCGTTATAGGAGAGTCTACTGTACATGCTAAAAGGTACAACTTCCTTATGTTTTGTCCAAGACTGTATGTAACCCATTGATATGTTTATAAGACAAAACATAATTTAACACACTGGTTAAAAAAAAAGAGGAGAAAAATCAAGTAATAATTCTAATAAATAATCATTTTTTAATATTTCAATAAATAATAAATATATATGCATATAAATTATATATATATTTATTTATTATATACATACATATTAAAGAAATTTATTTTGAAAATGTATTAAAAATATATTTAAAAAGAGGAGAAAAATCAAGTAATAATACTAATAAATTATCATTTTTTAAATATTTCAATAAATAATACATATCTGCATATATACTATATATACATACATATTGAAGAAATTTATTTGATCAAAATATTTAATTTCGTCCAAAAAAAGGTGAAAAATTGATAAACATTACAGAATGGTATTATGAGGCATCCTTAAAGCGGAATTCCATAAGAGAAACAACTAACAAAGCCACAAAGCTCGCCACAATACAATCAAGAAGAAAAACCTCGGTTATCCAAGAAAAGGAAAAAACCTTTGGGCGGAGCTCATAAAGGAGGAAAACCGTTGGTACAAGAAAGGCTAATTACCCGAGGAAACAAGTGCTGCCATAACCTGCCATATATTTCTACCTGCACTCTTCCTTCCTTCCATCTAATCCGCTAGATATGCAACTTGGGCTACCTTTGTTTCTCCAATTGATTTATTTGTTCTATCTATAAATATAAAAATATATTCAAATATATATTAGCGCTTAGATTGAAAATATTTTCACTTTTAATACAATTGGCTTTCTATGTCAGGTGTAAACTATGCAAATTTTTTCGTCTTTTCCATAAACTTATTTACATATTTTCCTTAAACCTATATATACAATATTTCGATTAAAATATTGAACTTTATATATTTTAAATTTATATTCTCATTTATTCATTTATATTTATATATGTATTCTGAATTTTTCTGTAAAAAAAATCAACGAATAATTGTTATTTATTCCGATAGATGGAGCAAGCCATCAACAATCTATAGTTGCTTGATAAGAATATCGTTTTATTTAAATATATTATCTGATATTTCGTACTTTTTTATTTTGTTCTATTTCACATATTTTGAAAATGCAAAAAAGACAAATATATTGGTTTAATTATTTTATAAATGATATATATATAGATTTATAAAGGTTTATATATTTCTATAAATATAGAGGGATATTGTTCTGAAAATAGAGCAATCCATATTTAAATCTTTAAATAATAAAAATTGGATCTTTTTATTCAATCCAATATATGCCTTTTTATTATCTAAAGATTTAGGTATATCATTTCTGTTATGATTCGCGAAGATATATCTGTCCAAAAGGAAGTACAGTGTCTCTATCTTAAACCTGGGATCCCATGGTCATGTGAACTTTCGTCAATTTACATAGATACATATTTACATCTATATTTTGGCCATAGATATGACTTAGACTATTTACTAGCTAAACAGCTCTTTGGAAATTTCTTAGGATTTCATCTGAACTCCCTAATGACTCGTATGGAAACAAGGCCAACTTTAGACTGACGAAGGCCATTATTCCGAAACCATGATCTCCAGGTGGACGCTTCTATATTTGCCAAAGCTTGTGTTGTGGATTTGTCACCGACCCGAGGCCGCTAGGTCGTGGCGACGGTTAATAGATGACGCTGAGTTTCATCGTAAATTTTGACGGTGGAGTTGATTTATATATATTTTATCTCAGATTAACATATGTACATATTGGCGTGGGAAAGATGAAGAACCCAATCACGTGGTTCTCCCCGTGTCAATCGATTAATCTATGTAATTAATGTCTATCCCATTAGCATACTTGGAAGGCAATAACTGTCCAAATAATTTATGGATAATGTTGATAATGGAAAACCCTGCCACAGCCACAAAAAAAGTTCAAAAAACCCACAAATTACCATATAAATTGCTTCTATTTTAAATCGCCTATAGTGGTGTCACAAAGTGGCATCTTTCAATTTGCACCCCTATTTACATATTGGTTTAAACTTGCTATTTACTCGGCAGACGACGTTGGCCAATAGCAGATTTGTTGCCTACTTTTTGATAAGGATTTAATTCGCATATTTGTGCTTCATTTATAAACATGGTTTATTTTACTTGGTATATTTATTTAACTTTTTTTTCTTCCTATTTTTAACACACACACATTTACATACTGCACATTAACTATTAATTTAAACCTAAGTTTCACGAGTCGAACTATTTTTCTCGCTCTTCTATTTAAAACTATTTGGAATAAACTTTTTATTAAACACACACACAATGATATTAAAAACTAATATAAACTACATTCATATCTTTTTATGTAAATATGTAAATTCTATCCACACCTATATATACTCTAATGGACAAATTTCAAGGAAGTTGTACCTGGTAGAGATTAAACGCGCGAAACTTCTGAGATGGTTCATCAATGATGAGCCAGGTCCTTTCAATATTTTCAACATTTCATTAAAATATTGTATATCTAGGTATCTAAAATATATATTGAAAAGAACTAAATTGAGTTATATTTTTCTGTGAGTAAAAATGCCTTTATTTTTACCAACGTTTTGATCAATATCATCTAGCTTCACATCAGGATTGAGAGTAAAATAAAGGCTAGAAAGAAGAATATGTTGGGAAAGAGACTTTCCTTTGTTCTTCAAATAGTGCTATCCTCATAATCAATTATTACTAAACCTGAGGGGAAGGCAAATAGTAATTACCGAAATGTTGAGGTAAATATAAAGCCATCTTTCTGGTCAAGGTGTAAATTTTACTAAATTAGAGTATCGGCCAAACGATATTCATCAGTAAATCAATTACCGTTACATATAATTTAATTTTATGACAGGAATCGATTACCCTTATTTATATATGTATTCTAAGAGTCTGTATTTGCGTATTGGCGCGGTAGAGTATACAGTGGAACTGTAAACAGAGAAACTACTAGCTGTATGTAAGGATACTGTACAGCACCTTACGTACATCCTGGTATGATTGTCATTAATGGGAGTTCACGGCCACAGTTCATTAACTCAATTCTCATTAGGCCTCATTAGGACCTAGCCCTAATTTCTCTTTATGTCACAGAAGTTGGGAACGTTCCTTCATACAATGGCGCCCAACGGTGGGTTAGCGGTGTGCGCACTGGAGGAGTTAGACTGTGCTAAGCACCATTTACAAGGGTCCGTCAAACACCAAACGTTCCTATGAATTATAATTATATTGAGAAAGAGAGAGAACCTTTCGACATATATTATTCAAAAGAGATTATGTCAATTTTCTGTAACAGTTTGTGTTTTAATTTGAATAGAAAACTCCATATTTCGATCAAAAAAAGTATTCTACATGATACATACACCTGTCTATAGCGGCCATTCTAGACAACCCTGTTATCAGCAGTGTGTTACATCCACCTGTCTATACAGGTCACCCTGTCTATAGCGACCACTCTAGACACCCCTGTTATCAGCAGTGTGCTACATCCACCTGTCTATACAGACCACCCTATCTATAGCGGTCACCTTAGGCAACCCTGTTATCAGCAGTGTGATACATCCACCTGTCTATACAGACCACCCTGTCTATAGCGACCACTCTAGACAACCCTGTTATCAGCTGTGTGATACATCCACCTGTCTATACAGACCACCCTGTCAATAGCGACCACCCAAGACAACGTTTTTAAAATATATTCGCACTCGGGTAAACCCCGGGCGTCTAGTTTAAATATAAGTGTACAAAATAAGGAAGTGTAAAGTCGTTTTTTTAAGAAGGAGACAGAGGCAATTTTGTTCACACTTGGTTATCTCGTGTGACTTCAATAAAGGTCACTGTGTATAAAATATTGTGTATTTTTTCATTTATATAAAATAGTAATTAGACAATCTAATAATTCTACATTTATCGAATATGCAGGCTAGACTACAGATATTTGCTCATATCTGGGGATACACTATTCTATTAATTTACATACCATGGCATAAATATATATTTACATATTGTCACATATGTGAGCAATAACTAGGCGTATTTTTAGGATATATTTGAAAAAAATACTTTATTTTGAAAAAATAAATAAACGTGATATTTCGTAATTCAAATACCTCCCTTTTTCAAACAGAATAAGGACGTAGAAGTGCGTAATGCTTCCAGAGTGGAAACTGTTACATTTTTTCTGGGATCGGATTTTGTAGAATAACAACAAATTATTTACATATTATCATATTCTATTTACATATTGTCTACCGAATATTTTTTTAAAAAGTCGAATTTTAAAGGATATTACCAATTTATGATTTGAAAAAGGATATTGAAATTTAAGGTGTCCTTTTGCATCCTCAAGATGGTACCATATTACAGAGTGTTAAGATGGTGTAAAAAGTGCTATAACAATGTAAGATGGGGGTTATAAACCTGGAGGAGTCCTGCACCACTCGGTACCTCGTAAAAACAGGCAGATATTGATGACCTAGCGTTATCATAGCCCTCGGCTCTATCTTATCTTTACTAGTAAATGGACGGTAATAGTTATCTCTGGAGGATGGATTTAATTTAATTCGCTCTGTTGTGATAGTTAACGCGGGTGACCATGTTGTGTTAGTTATATAATAGTTAGCAACAGTTATATAAAATTCTCATCTCCCTATTTACATATATATGTTGATATGTTAATATTGTCATGGTAGAGAAGACAAGTATTCCAAAGGCTCAATTAGAAAAAAAACAATGGTTGCCTGTAAAGTCGGTTTTACGGGCGAAGATTTTACGTGACAACGGTAGAATATTTATTGATATGAATATAATTAAATTGCACAATAGGAACAAGGAATTGAATGAAAATAAGAATTGCACAAATTTTAACTATAGAAATATATTTTGTTTACTAAAACATTGTACATGTAAACTAAAACTTAACTAATTCCTATTTGAGTGATTTTGTTGAGGATAGGACGATGATAGGAGAAATATGAAATGAAAGGAAGTGTTTCTGCTGTAATGTGTCTTGCGAAAGTCAAGACGATAGTTGTTCCTTTTAACGTAGTTGACTTAGAAACGTTTGATACGCAATCAAGATTATACGTATTTTTCATGAATATAAGAAACGAGTTGTCAGGCTTTACGTTTTTGTTAAAATCACCACACAGAAGAATCGGTATACTAGAATCAACTTGCACGAACGGTGGCACGTACTGGCTGTTGTGAATGTACGGACCGAGTCCTTGCCATAGTAACATTCCAATATCCTGCATACTAGCTCCTGGATGAATATATACAGCACCGAGTATAAACTTGAAGCTAGTATTAGCGGCGAAGCAAGTAACTTCAGTCATGCACATGTCACCCTTGGTTTTAATGACACGAGTTACGTCTGTAATCGCAACTTGGAACACTTCCGCCGTAGATGTCGATGATAATTTACGATAGATCGCCACTCCACCAGCCGCGTTGGTATTTGAAAATCAAAACACTTATTCAGATCGAAGGTTCAAATTTTTGCTAAATAAATTTGAAATTAAATAAAATTTGTAATTGTAAATGATGAAGTTGAAAATTAAAACATTTACTTAAATTAGATGTTAAAATTCTTGCTCAACACAGTTTAAATAAAGTTTTCTTATATCTGCCACTATTTCTTAATATTTGTAATTTTAAAGAATCAATTCGAAAATCAAAACATTTATTCAGATCGAAGGTTCAAATTTTTGCTAAATAAATTTGAAACTATTTAAAATTTGTAAAATAATAATTAATTAATTAATTAATTTTAAACTAATAATTTACTTAACACTATCAACATTTATCAATAGTATGACATAACCTATAAACTCAGTTTCTCAACTTTTGTGTCAATCTAACAATTAATCAATCAATCATAGTTTACGATAATGAAATATCAGTGTACAATTATTTACCTTTATTGTTGTAGTTGTTGTAAATGACGAATCTAAGCACTCCACATTTTCACTACAGACACAGCTGACGATACTTTAACCACACGTGTGAACTTGTATTATGACGCTTTCTTGTTTTTCCAACGCCAAGAACGTTCGAGAAAGACAAAGACAGAGACAAGCATGCGCCGATTCAATGCGCCTAATTCTCTAGCGCTGCGCGCGCAGCACTCTCGTTCGATGACTCATCGTAACGTTACCGGGCGTTACACTTTTTCATAAGTGACTCCCAGCCGCAACCTAATTTAAGACGTTGTCACGTCAAAAAATATCAATTAAACTTATATATTGCAAAATGTCTCAATAGAATTTTCAAGTGGTAATTTACAAGCATGGTAAGAGGTGATGACTATGCAAATATTTATGATGATAAACAACAGGGTATTAAAAATAATTATTCTGTGGAAATATGATGTATTAACGCGCTATATGTTATAATTAATTTAAACTATTTTTTGAAGCGTATGTTTATTTTAAAAAATAAAACAATTTTCTACTGCCCTTACTGCAATGGTAAAATAATAGGATGGGTTCACCATTGATGAGCCAGGCCTTTTTATTATTTTATCATTGCAGTAAGAGTAGTATAAAATTGTTTTAAATAAACATACAGGTTCGAAAAAGAATAAATAATATTAAGGTAAAGGGTTTCTTTTAATTTTCGCAAGCTTTCGAGCAAAATTTCTGCTCTTCAACGGGCATATACTTCTATGTACAATTTTCTATATTGTATATAGAAGTATATGCCCGTTGAAGAGCAGAAAATTTACTCGAAAACTTGCGAAAATCAAAATTAAGAGAAACCCTTTACCTTAATATTAATAAATTCACTACTTTATTCTTAACTGCCAAAGGACCCTTCTTAAGTTTCCTATTCAAACTGAATGCTATCAATGATCCAACATGTGAATGCCGCTTAGATGTTGAATCACCAGAGCATCTTCTTTTAACTTGTCCTCTGACTAATCAAATTGTATGTAGATACTTTGAAACATTACCAAATTCTCTTTGTGTATATACTCTATCTTATGAGAACTTTGTTAAGTTTAGAACTATTTGTACAATAATTTACAAAACATTACTAATCCATCGTGTAAATAATTAATCATATATATGTAAATAATACTAGCACAGCACAATAGTCCTTTGGACTTCGTGCTTTGTAACAATAAATAAAATAATATTATTTATTCTTTCTTTTTTTTAATATAATTTCTAGGTAAACATTTCTCACATAAAACATACAGGTCAAAATAGTTTTATATATTTATTTTATAGTGATATATATATATATTTAAATTAACTTTTCGTTTACGAAATCTTTGTTGTATTCTAGCTTGAAAAAAGCCCTTGCCACTTCACCAGCTTAAACACCTGTTTGGTAAATTTGACCGATTCCATAACCCCTCTCGTAGGATGTTATGAAATAGAAGCCGTCCCTGTACTGATGAGGGCCATAGTCTGAAACCATGGTATACAGGTTGTTGGCTGTTGTCTGGATTTGCCAAAACTGGTGTTGTGGCTTATTCCTCATCACCACCATCATGTTTTCTTTACTGGAGTGAGATAAACATAATGCATTGTTTTAATGCATATTTAAAGGGAGATGTGCCATTTTATGTACATATAAACACTCATGGACAAAACTTAAGGAAATTGTACAATTTAACATGTATATCGGGATTCAGACAATAATTACTGAAAGATATTTGATACACAGTGACCTTTGTTGAAGACACACGAGATAACCAAGTGTAAACAAAATTGTCTCTGTCGCCTTAAAAAGAACAGACAACCGGCAACATCAAAGAATTTCAACTACCTTAAGTTTTTTTCATGAGTGTATATACAAAATTGAATAACGTTAATATTTATTCATAATTAATTACATACATACCTATATTTACATATATATCGATTTACAAACAAGAGATAAGATTAACGAAAAAAAATACAAAAATATTTTCAAATCCACTCCAACTCAAAAATTATTTTTTAAAACGCATTTTAAATTTAAATAGGGAAAACTTAACAAAAACTCGGTAATGTCGTTTTCTCTGATGTTAACAGAAATTCTGGTCAAAAAGAATTATAAATTTATTCCAGAATTTATCACAGAAGAAATTGATTATTGATAGAAGAGGTCTCCATGTCTCCTAAGCCTAACTCAATTGACAACGGCAATTTTATTTTCTATTACCCCGAAAACGAAAAAAAAAAAATCTATAATAATAATAATAATAAAAAAATTTGAGCTAATTCCAAACTTATTTATTAAATTGATTCTACTTGTAATAGAAAATTCTAAATCAATATTTCGAAACATGATACACACCTATGCAAATTTATTATTTTTCCAAGAAAGAAAAAAATATTTTTTTTCTTCGAATTCACATTAAAATATGAAATAGGGTTTAAAGAATATTTTAGAGTGTATGAAAGCATTTTTATAATTGGAAAATAAGTTATTATAATTCAAGTTAAAATTACATATTGGTTTTTATATACTTGTGTAAATATATATAAAGAATATGGTGGAAATATAAACGATATTGGGATCAATTTTTAATCAAATAAAACAACTTCCTACTGGACTTACTGCGATGAAAAAATATAGGGAAGGCCCGGCTCATCAGATATGAATCCTTCCTAGCGGTTTCGCCAGTTTAATCTATCAGAAAACTCTACTATTGTATTGGGCTTTTATGTGCATATAGTCGGCAATATGTATATAGGGCTGATGAGCACGCAACGGCATCAGCGTCACATGATGATGGTATGCTACCAACAAGCCACCCCTTCCCCTTAGTCCTTAAAATATAGGAGAAAAAGATGTTTATCACCATCTATCTCTTTATTTAAATACATTCTATACCATATTCTGACGAGGGTATATTTATATGACGTCTCAAGTATATAGGCAGAACAGCCAAATACAAAAGTCGAGCGGCGTTTTTGATTAAACTGACGAAACCGCTGGGAGGGTTCACCACTGATGAGCCAGGCCTACCAAATATGTATCCATCGCAGTAATATCTGCAATTATAATTGAATATGAGGTATATTCATATAGCATAATTATATGTATATATACAGATATATTTACATATAATGAGTATAATAATGCCTTATATTATATAATAGATTTTTAAATATGGAAGGCAGACGATAATATTTGGCGGGAAAAGAATTTGGCGGGAAGAGGGTATCCAATTAATCAGCACCCACATGGGAAACTGGCTTCCTATTGGTGACAGCCGTGGTCGTTAGCGAGAAATCTCGACCAATTAGGACAGAGCAACCAAATCAGACGACTTCTCCATTATGTGGACTATCGACGTGTCGTTTGGAACATGATCCACCATATTGGAGTTTCCAATTTACTGCTCCAATGACATTGGTTATATGCAGGCTATTTGAACCATTGTATTTATTGTCGAGGTGTATTATTCAAAATTGTTAATAACATACATATATATGTATATATATATTTTTAGAAATAACAATGTTATTGTTTGTGAATAACATTAATATGGATAATATAATAGATTTTTGATTAAAAAATTTTGGCGGGAAACTTTCATCGTTTGGCTGTAATTTTTCTTGGCGGGAAAACTTTCATCGTTTGGTTATAATTTTTATTTTGGCGGAAAAAACTTTAACGTGCGGCGGAAATTCTGGAATTTCAATTTTCCTCAGATACTGTTCTTGTATTTTCATATATTAAGGATTCTAGGAGGTCAATCTTTCTGATTTGGTATATTTATTACTATAATGGCAGAGAAATTGCCTCTGTTTCTTTCAAAAATCAGACGACCGGCGGCATCTAAAACTTTCCACTTCCTTAAGTTTTGTCCATGAGTGTATACGTATCTAACACAACTCAATAATGAATCTTCATTCTATTTCTTATTTTCCATTTTAAATAAATGTGCTTAATAGTTTCATGTTGTATATATAGATGGCGCGTTATTGCCTTTGTTTAAAAATGCTTTTGTTGTATATTTAGCATATGAAATATTAATATCTATGTGAAATATATGATAAAAATAGTACCGACTTTGACTACTCTTTTCGATTTCAATCTCAGCAAATTTACAATTTTATCCCCAAGTTGTATAAATGTGCCAGTGGCCGGCGCATGGTGTAAACAAGGGGTTATGCAACTATGTATTTCCCTTGTTACATATTGGCTTTCCATTCATATGTAATTATTAGAAGAGAATAAGTTTTGGAAGGTGATATCTCTCCGTCTGTGTAAGATATTTCAATAACGTTTTTGCATATTTCTCATTCACTAAATCTTAAAACAAATGTGTGTCTTACCCCTGCTATATACATTATACCTTGAAGGTATATAATAGTTTTCCGGCAGTTGAACCTATCATGAGAGAAGAAATATAAAACATGGCTGTTCTGGTCTTTATTGGAGGTTCACTGCTAGTCTTCTGATTTCTCCTGGAGGTCAACCTTCCTTGGAGGTTGAATGAGGTTAGGTAAACATCATCGTTTGGTGGAATTAATTTTTGGCGGGAAATATTTATCTTTTGGCAAAATTATCTCGTTTTGTGGTATTTATTATTTGAATTTGGTCGTATTATTATCTAAAATACAAATTATGTCTAATCACTCTTTTTAAATTTAAAAATTATAGTGAAGAAGTTTTTGCTGTATATTAATATATATATACATATTGTATACTGTATATATATACATATAATACAAAATATATAATATCCACTCCTATGCATAAATTTATATATTTGCATATGAGGGGGGTGAATGTTATATTTATCCCCTAGTTTCCTAAAAATATCCAGAAGGAATATTTGAGAGAGAAAAGAATGTAGGTCACCAAGTGCTCTCTATCTAACTAACCCATGTAAAAGTACATGTTTTAATTTAGAGCAACAATGCGTAGCAGGGTTGAAGAATTTAATTTATTTTGTAAAATTCAAGTTTAATTAAGTTGGTTGTTAGCATTAATTACTCTAGCTCCCAGAATTTAATAGAGTGGAGAGCCAATATGTAACAAGGGAAATACATAGTTGCATAGCCCCCCTTCACAACATTTTCTTGTCTACAACACGTGCGATAACTGATGCATTTATACAATTGGAGGATACAAATTGAAATGTTGTTAAATTTGTTTAGAATATAATCTGAAAGAGCAGACAAAGCTGACGCGCCCTTTTCTATATAAATATACTTGTATATATGCAAATTTTTCCGGAAGGGATTTGATCAAAATATTAAATAAAGATGACCTCTCCCGTCAAAATAGACGCTAAAACTAGACGTCATCTATTGACCGTCTCCGCAAACTATCGGACTCGGGTCGGTAACATCTTACAAGAGGAGTTATGGAATCGGTCAAATTTGACAAAAAGGTATTCAAGCTGGTAAGGTAGCAGGGGGTAGAATTTCAGGCAATTTTGAATCTTTTTTTTTTTTCACCACATTCAAGACTTTTATTGGAGTGATAAAAATAAAGGTATTGTTCTAATACATATTTAAAGGGAGAGGTACCTTTTTTTATTACATAACATTATATATATAAAACCAAATATGATTCATATATTCAACAACGCAAGTTTACCACATGGAGAGAAATTGCTTATATAACCCCAACTGATTAAAAAAGTAGATTAAATCAATATATATTTTTTTAGAAAAAAATAAGTGTAAAAAATGTCTTGAGGGGAGGTAAGTAAAAGTCTAAAATAATTAGAAACATGATTTATTTTGCGGTATAATTTTTAAGCCTAGTTGAAATTTTTGTTCCTTTTTTTCCTCCATGCTAAACCTAAAATGCGATTTAAGATTTATGAGAAACTCATTCCCAAACACTATCAATACAGGAGGGAAAAATTACTTTTCCTAACGTAAAAATTGTAAAACTGATCGTCTGCTGATTTATCACCCCCGTCTTAAATAAAATTGCAGCCGAGTATTTATTTTGGCGGGAATCTTGAAATCGTCTGCTTTTATTTTATTTTCTATTTGAACTTTTCTCTAACTTTCTTATTGATGCCATTCATTTTAAAACTTGAAAAATATTTTTATATATTATATTTAATTTGATATATATTTTCGCTTTTTTTATTGAAAAAATATATATATCTTTCTTCTTTTTTTTTATAAGAATGATAAATTTTGGAAAAAAAAACTTCGAAATTTAGCAGAAATGTAATTAATCATTATTTATTTTTTCATTTTTTATTATAAAATAATAAAAAATAATATTTTAATTATAGAAAGATATATGTTTTTTTTTATTTTGTTAAATTGTATATTAAACATTTTATTTATAAAAGGGGAAAATGGAATAATTAAAGTTTTAGAAATATGTAAAAATATATTACATATCTACTTATATATTTGCCTTATTCTGTTTGTCTGTTTGTTTGTCTGAAGCTCACGGATGGGATTTTTCATAACCATCGGTGGTTCAGTGGTAGAATGCTCGCCTGCCACGCGGGCGGCCCGGGTTCGATTCCCGGCCGATGCATTTTTTTTTTTTTTTACAATTTTTAAAACTCATTTATATATTATACAAGAATGACATCCACGGCGCCAATTTATAATTGTAACGAATAGTATTTGAATAAAAGCATTTAATCGGGTAAAACCCGGGCGTTGCCCGGGTCATCTATATATATAAAATTGAATGTCTGTGTGTGTCCTCTATGGATTCAAAAACCATATATCCAATCGCCGTGTAATTTTGGGATATTATTAGGTGTAGCTCCGGAAAGGTTTACGAAAAATAATTTCTTGAATATCTTTAATATCCTTAGAGTTATTTGCAGATTTGTAGCTTTAACTCGCAAGCAACGCCATCTTGCAACGGAGATCTGCCCCTCCCCCCTCCCACCGTCCGGCCGTCGGCCAGTTGGTTGGACATTCCAAGTTCCCACCGACCAATCAGAGGGATCAAGAGCCCCCTCCCCCCCCCCCCCCCCCCCCCCCCGTCCGGCCGCCGGCCAATCACAATCAGAGTGATCAAGAGGTCCTGGCGCGCGGGGGGCGGGTGACCTCCGGGAACTACGTCCATCTTCCATAAACGACCATGATTTTATTCAACTTATCGAGTATTTTTCAAGGGACCGGGAAAATATGTTCACTAGATAAAACGATGATTTTGTAATGTAGAAAATTAGGAAAGACAAAATTCAGGATGACACGGCACACAGGGACCGGGAAAAAATAATCACTTTATCGAGAGATTCACAACCATGACTTTATTCAACTTATCGAGTATTTTTCAAGGGACCGGGAAAATATGTTCACTAGATAAAACGATGATTTTGTAATGTAGAAAATTATGAAAAACAAAATTCAGGATGCCACGGCACACAGGGACCGGGAAAAAATATTCACTTTATAAGTTTATAGAGAATTGTTTTACCAAATGTTCGTTAGACAAACCTTTACTCGTGTAAAACCTCGGGCGAAGCCGGGTACGTCCGCTAGTTCGTATATAATAATTGTATAAACGAATGCAAGATAAAATCACCGCGAATGTTTCTTTTTTTTAAGGCAATTTTTTTTTTAAGGCAATTATCGTTATTTATCGTTAATTTTTGTTTCGATTTTATTGAAAAAAAAACGATATGGTGCCTTTAAAAAATGATCTTTATTACTATGCAGTTTTCTATTTAGTCAATATACCTAAGTTCATGTTGCAAATGTAATTATCTCTATCGATTTAGTAGGTGAAATGCAAAAAAAAAATCGACATGATGAAATCTTTATGAAAATTCACATTTTTATTTTTATATTTTCAAGACACACACAGTTTGGGGCGGGACGTTTCACAAGAGAGACATCCACGGCGCCAATTTATAATTGTAACGAATAGTATTTTAATTAAAACATTTTAAAAACACACAGTTTGGAACGGGACGTTTCACAAGAGTGACATCCATGGCGCCAATTTATAATTGTAACGAATAGTATTTGAATTAAAACGTTTTTAAAATACATACGCACTCGGGTAAAACCCGGGCGTTGCCCGGGCCATTCGTCTAGTTTTTAGATAAACATTTAAAAACATATATGTAAATTTTATAGTTGAATAATTATAAAAACTATTTTTACTTTTCAAATGAATCTTAAATATTAATTTAAAAATATTTTATTTCTATTATATATATATATATATTTTTAAGTAAATTAAATTTTATTTATTTTCAATTATCCTAATTGTTAATTACAAATTATTCACTTATTATTAGAATGAATAAGAATAAAAATTGACTAAATGTAATCCAATTTGAAATAAATTATATATTTAGTAAGGCAGTGTGTAGAAATTCAATGAAATGTTTGAATCACAAAAACTCACATGTAAATATAAACGTTAATTTTAAAATGCTCATATTGATATATCAATATAAAAGTTTTAAATGAATTTCATACAAAAATATATTGCTGATTGAGAAGGTATATATATATTATCTTATATCCATATTATATTAGTTTTTTTCATATATCCTCCCGGAAAAATATCCATATATATTTTCGCCATAGATATGGCCCAGCCACTTTGCTAGCTAAACACCTCTTTGGCAGATTGTCAAGATTCCATTAGATCCCGTGTGGATCTCATGGAATAAAGCCCACCCTAGACTGACGAGGGCCATTAGCCCGAAACCATGGTCTCTAGGTGGACGCTTCTCAGTTTGCCAAAGCTGGTGTTGTGGCTTTGTCACCGACCCGAGGCCGCTAGTTGCGGCGACGGTCAATAGATGGCGTCTGGTTTTAGACGTCTATTTTGACGGGAGAGAGAGAGGCGACCTTTGTCTCTTTATATTGATCTCTCAATACAAGATTTATAATCAATTGATATAGAAATATAAGGTCTGAAAAACACAAGCTAATAACTGAACAATAATTTAAAGATTCTATGAAAAATAGACACTTCGACCAGTTAGAGTTTTATTTTTATTTTCTCAACGTTTCAACAAAAATCATTTTGAAATGTTGAGAGAATAAAAAAAAACCTCTAACTGTACGAAGTGTCTATTTTTCACAGAAATATGAATGCCGGCCAGGCAACCTCTATCTTTAGGATAATATTAAGTTAGCATTATGTATAGTCCTATTTTTGGTTGGTTTATATGTAAATATGCCGAAAATTCTCCCAGGTTCTCCTCGAGTGAATATGCAATTTTATTCAACGGATATTGTGAAAATAAGATAGTAAAAAGTGAAATTATTCTAGAATCTGGTGGATAAATTAAGAGAAAGACATCTGATTATGCAACTAAAAGTTTCTGATGGTTTGCGCCACCTGTCGGAATAAATATTAACTAATCGTTGAATTTTTGATTTCAGAATTGGCCAGATACACTTTCTTGATTAAAAGGGTTCTGGTTCAAAATCACTTTATTAGGTACCGCTCAGCAAGAGCAACCTAGTTTATGATAATTGAAACAGTGAATAATATATGAAGGTTATTTACATATTAAACAAATTTTAACGCGGGATTCAATCCCGGTTCATGACTGTCCGGAATCGAGGGTGTTACTCACTCGTCCACCGACTTATGATTAAAAGGGTATTTAGATAATTTAGGAATAATTAAACATGGTTAGCTTTTCTTGATTAATCAAGAAAGTGTATTTGGCCAATCCTGGAATAATTTAAAAATCAACCATTAGTTGGTATTTATTCCGGCAGATGGCGCAAGCCTTTAGCAACTTTTAGATTCACGATTAGGATATGTCTTTCTCTTAATAACAACGAATACTGTTTCTCAACAAATGATAATTATATTTATGATTAGATAATAATTATTTTATTACAATTAGAGGAATAGCCGGTTACCATTGCTAAAAAAATAAGATTAAAATTAAAAGTGGCTTTTTATCTTTATTCCCTTCTTAGCAATGTTAATTTTATAGTAGTAGTATAGAAACAGTGGTGTGATATAGGACATCTCAATAATCATCATCAATATCATTTTATATCTCTATATTATGCAAATTTATTACCTTCTAATATACATAATGTCTGACGTTTGGTAGGCAAACTTTCTCCGAATCTTATGCTACGATATAGTGCAAACCGCATTTCAATTGGCCAAGTAACTATCGAGTTTTAAACGGACAAAAAGCATCGATTTATAATTCTATATATTTACATATATACACATATGCATATAGGTTTAGATTAGAGTATGTAAATAAAAACTATTCTATATATTGTGTATATCAAAATAAATAAAAATTGTTAATCTTGTTGTATATAAAAAATAAAAAATATATATAAAAGAATTATTAATCAAATAACTTTAAAAGATATATCTTAAAAGGTTTTAAGAAAATTAATTCATATGGATTCCAAAGGTTTAATTTCATTAATTATTGAGAGAGCGTCCAATAAAAAAGCCGTATTTCTCCCCAGCCTATAATCCAATGGGGTTTTACGAGGGAAAAATAAAAAAGCACTTTCCATCAATGGAAGACATGGCCAAAAGATTCTGGTAACGTTTTAAAACTTCCTCTTTTTTATCTTTGTTCACTTTTCCCTTTAGTTATTACATCACTTTGTTTCATTTCAATTCTACCTACAATCTATAGATGTATATATTACTTTATAAAATTGGTAAAATACATTTCACTTTTAAAATTAAATTTGAATAGATTTTACTTTTTTTTTCATTAGCAAAGACTCCGTTGTAAATCCATGTATACGATTTTTCTCTGTCTCCTCAATTTACCTAATCTAATCTAACTTAATTGTCCTAATTATGTTTTATTATATATAAATTTAATATTATCATTAAATGTGAATAGCTTTAGAATTAATAATAATAACATTGCTTATTACTGGTACTATTACTGTTATTCCTGTATGTATCCTACATTTCTATACTTGAAGAATCTGTATAGGACTAAAAGGTCTTAATAAAGCTTTTTGTTGTTGTTTTTATAAAATTGGTAAAATGCATTTTTAATTTGTTAATTCATCATAAAGATAGAGGCTGCCTGGCCGGTGGCATTCATAGTTCTTCAAATTAAAGATACTTAGGCCAGTAAATCTTTTTTATTGTCTCGACGTTTCGACAAAAATCTTTTTTCTTCGTCAGGAGCGAACAAAAATTAAAACATTTGGCGAAGCGTTAAAAATTGTTCTATTTTTTTTTTTTTAGAATAATTTTTAACGTTTTGCCAAATGTTTTAATTTTTGTTCACTTCTGACGAGGACAAAAGATTTTTGTCAAAACGTCGAGACAAAAGATTTACTGGCCTAAGTATCTTTAATTTGAATAATTTGTTCTTTCATATATGTATATAGGTTCAACATTCGGTTAAATATGTAAATATTGTAATGGAAACATCAGATTCTTTATCAGATTCTTTTATCAGATTCTGTATTAAGTGTTGATAATGACCATTCACACACCATCGAATAACCTAGAAAAGGAATTATCCTCCCTGTTCTATCCTGAAACCACTGAATTTCGGTGAAATACCAGGCCATCTTCATGTTTGCCTTTACTATTAATTTACTAATTTTTCAACGTTAAAACGAGAGGCTGATGCGGATAATGTGAAAAAATAGTACAAATGTGATATTGTACTGGGATGAGGTGCATAAATTATGAAAAAGGCATCTCCTTATCGTGCAACTGAAAGTTGCTGATGGCCTGCGCCATTTAACGGAATAATGTGGATAATGATGTGGATAATTTAATTTATTTAGTTATTATATCATGAATTGACAGTTTTCGTACATGACTGTTCTTCAAGGCATCTTTTGAGAAAGATACATGTTTGAAAGCTTTTGATGTATGATACAAATAAATAAATGAAATACTCAGTTTTCTTGTTCTAGAGTTAAATATCATCGGTGATTATTGTTTGATGTACACTCATGGATAAAACTTAAGGAAGTTGTACATTTTAGCATGTATATTGGGATTCAGACAATAACTCTGAAAGATACACTCATGGATAAAACTTAAGGAAGTTGTACATTTCAGCATATATATCGGGATTCAGACAATAACTCTGAAAGATATTACAGTGACCTTTATTGAAGACACACGAGATAACCAAGTGTGAACAAAATTGTCTCTGTCTCCTTAAAAAAAACAAACGACTGGAGAGATTAACAACAACACAACAAAAGCCTTTATTGAGGACCTCTCGTCCTATATAGGATTCGCCAGTTTACAGAGTAAGAGAAGAGAACTAAGAATACAGAGAGAAACCTATAAGTAGTAGGTATAGTATAGTATTTTCTACACTGTGACTATATACAACAGCAGCAACAAGCCTTTTACTGGAATCAAAGTCCCATACAGGATTCGTCATTCTAATCCGGACAAAGATTATTTACATATAATTATTTACATCAATTAGATTATGTATATAGCTTCCCCTTCTCTTCAGCCGTCTTCCAAAATTTGAACAACGCAAACGCCCCAGCTCTGTTTCTCACCACCTCATTCAACAGGAGCTCCAAAGAGAGTCCCTCAAGGCCTATTTCACTGAGGAGCACTTCTCGTTCGTCTTTCAGCTCCATACATGAGAGTAAATGGTGATGTAACCCGGCTCCATTCTTGTCCCGCAAATCTCGCATGTCCAACCGTCTGTTTTAAATATTCTGGAGCGATCATCAGTAAAGAGCACCGAGATGTGTAGAGATTAAAAATTTTCATTTCCTTAAGTTTTATCCATGAAGGTACACATATCAGCTGTATATAGTAGCATACTAGCTGAATATACAATATCTATATATATAAAAATGAATGTTTGTATGTTTGTTGGTTTGTATGTCCGGTATACAAATTCGCAGTAGTTCACTAATTCAAACCAAAATTTCCATACATAGGTAAAAAATAACGGGGAAGACGATAGGCTATTTAAAAAAATATATATAAATCAATTATTAAAACTATATATTCAAATTATTCTACTTAGCTCACGAGCAGCGCCCTCTATCAAGTACTAAAAGGTTATAAATACGTTTAAAATCTAAATCTTCTCAATATTTTATTAATAATAGTTCGCTTAATAACACATATAATATAAATATTTATATACTACCTGCTCTAATTTGAAATATTTGGTAGGTTTTATTTATTTGTATATTTTCATTTTGACGTGACAACGTCTTAAATTAGGTTGCGGCTGGGAGTCACTTATGAAAAAGTGTAACGCCCGGTAACGTTACGATGAGTCACCGAACGAGAGTGCTGCGCGCGCAGCTGCGCGCGCAGCGCTAGAGAATTAGGGGCATTGAATCGGCGCATGCTTGTCTCTGTCTTTGTCTTTCTCGAACGTTCTTGGCGTTGGAAAAACAAGAAAGCGTCATAATACAAGTTCACAGTGTGGTTAAAGTATCGTCAGCTGTGTCTGTAGTGAAAATGTGGAGTGCTTAGATTCGTCATTTACAACAACTACAACAATAAAGGTAAATAATTGTACACTGATATTTCATTATCGTAAACTATGATTGATTGATTAATTGTTAGATTGACACAAAAGTTGAGAAACTGAGTTTATAGGTTATGTCATACTATTGATAAATGTTGATAGTGTTAAGTAAATTATTAGTTTAAAATTAATTAATTAATTAATTATTATTTTACAAATTTTAAATAGTTTCAAATTTATTTAGCAAAAATTTGAACCTTCGATCTGAATAAATGTTTTGATTTTCGAATTGATTATTTAAAATTACAAATATTAAGAAAAAGTGGCAGATATAAGAAAACTTTATTTAAACTGTGTTGAGCAAGAATTTTAACATCTAATATAAGTAAATGTTTTAATTTTCAACTTCATCATTTACAATTACAAATTTTATTTAATTTCAAATTTATTTAGCAAAAATTTGAACCTTCGATCTGAATAAGTGTTTTGATTTTCAAATTGATTCTTTAAAATTAAAAATTCATCCATTCAATTTCAAATGTTCAACAGGAACCACCACTCTCAAAACAATGGAAACGGTGCCTTCAACTTCCAGTACTTCAATGGAAACGGAGGATATCGTGCCGTCAACGTCTGCAGTACCTTTCGTTGTTCCACACACCACCTCTACCGCCAGAACGAATGCTCAGCGACAACGTGAGTACAGACTACGAAAAGCATTGACCAGAACTCCTGAACAAGTAAGAGCCTTTGCAAAAGCGCCTGCGGAGAGGCAACGCAGGTTCAAGCTACGTAAATCTGCTAACATAGCCCTCACCAGCGGTACGTCAGAGTCACCTGCTTCAACGTCTTGTTCTGTGGTGGAGAGAACAAGCGTTCCTGTCGTGGCGGAGAGAACGAGCGTTCCCCTAACTAACGCTCAACGGCAACGTGCATTCCGACAACGTAGAGCAGCATCTTCTCGGACTGATGTACAACCGACTACTTCTTCAAGCCAAACAGCAATACAACTGGAACAATCCACCTGGTATACCAAATGGTCATCGTCAATACGGAGATTTCAATCTACTTTCCTGGACAACGATTTTGGCCATGCTTGCTAGGTTTGTGACAGATTGTGGTTCAAGAATGACCTTAAAACCATCACTGCACTACAACTGAAGGTAATCTCGGATTGGTACGTTAAGGAAAATCGGCAGCTACGCAAGGAGGATTATACAAAGTCTTGCAACACCTGTAGACAATCACTGAATAAGCGTAAGCTTCCTACTCTCGCAAAGGTCAACGGCTTCTCATATCCTGACATACCTCCAGGTCTACCGCCTCTGGATCCTATCAGTGAACGTTTGGTCTCACCGCGCCTTCCATTTATGCAAGTGCGTCGACTGCGTCATGATTTCTCTTATGGAATTATTGGACAAGTGATAAACGTCCCAGTCAACGTACAAGACATGGTAAAATGCTTGCCTCGCCATCTAGAAGAGGACGATGTTATCAACGTTAACATCAAAAGGAATCTTGCACACAGAACAAATTACATCAGCGGGTACATGTCTAAGCGTACGGTCAAAGAATGGTTAGATGTACTTCAAAATTAAAGTCTATATCGTTTGTACGATATCAAAATAGATTTGTCAAGACTGCAGCCTGCATTGCCATCAGATGAAGGCCTTCAAGATGATCCTGCTAATCGGATCGAAGCAATCTCCGCCGAATATACGCCCGAGTCTGAAGTTCTTGCTGCGAGACACCACACACTACTGTGGAATGAAGAGGATTGTCTTGACATCGCACCAGGACATCGAGCAACGCCTCTTAACATGTACATTGTTTTAGTAAACAAAATATATTTCTATAGTTAAAATTTGTGCAATTCTTATTTTCATTCAATTCCTTGTTCCTATTGTGCAATTTAATTATATTCATATCAATAAATATTCTACCGTTGTCACGTAAAATCTTCGCCCGTAAAACCGACTTTACAGGCAACCATTTTTTAGATATAACTGATCTAATTCGCCGTTTAAAATAACTGCTCTAATTCGAAATATTTGGTATGTTTTATTTGTGTTCACTCTATTTCTATTTATTTGAAGTATTATAATTTCCATGTTTCATAAATATATTTCAAAAAGGTCGTTAGAAATATGTAAGGCCTGAAATAGCTTTACATGCGAATATTTATAATGCCAAGCGTAGCTTAATGGTTAGGTGTGCGGCTTCGTATTTCCACAACCTTGGTTCGAAACTTAGCCTGGGTGTTTTTTTTTTATATTATTGAAGCAAAGTTTTTTTTTTTTTACAGTACCAAAATTTCCATGCATTGGTAAAAAAAACGAGGAAAACGATAGGTTATTTTAAATTATATATAAATTAAATATTAAAACTATATATTCAAATTATTCTGTTTAGCTCACGAACAGCGCCCTCTATCAAGGTTATAAATACGTTTAAAATCGAAATCTTCTCAAAATTTTATTAATAATAGTGTGTTCGCTTAATAATTAGAATACTTGATCTAAATCGAAATATTTATAGACGCTCGCTCGATTTGAAGATTTATATCGAAACTAATCTGACTGAAATTTTAACAGTATATAGAGTAGAATCTGGAAAAACTTATAGTTAAATTTTCAGGTCTCTATCCCGAATATTCGTCGAGTTTGCCCTTTTGCTCGCGAGCAACGCCTCTAGCGGTGAAGATGGGAGGTAATATCAGCTGACCTAATGTACATGTAAAGTTTGGAGCGGGACGTTTCACAAGAGTGACATCCACGGCGCCAATTTATAATTGTAACGAATAGTGTTTGAATAAAACATTTAATCGGGTAAACCCGGGCGTTGCCCGGGTCATTCGTCTAGTATATATATATATATATATGCAAATTTTCTTTAATACTATTTTTGTCATAAAAAAAAACATTTTGTTCTCTCTCTTTCTCTCCTTAAACTCTATGTAGAATCCTTCAAATTTTAAACAAGTCTTTGTACGGTGTGTGTGTTTATATATTATATAGTACGGTCACCTCTCCCTTCAAAACAAACGTTAAAATTCTAAACGTTCTGGCCTTATTCTGGCCTTAACTACCCGTTTCATGATTTTTCAGGATGCCTGAATGACCAGTTTTTTTTTTGTCGTTGAGGTACAGCTTGCACCACGCTGATGAGGGCCAACAGCCCGAAACGCGTCCGTGGTTAGCTTTTCTTGATTAATCAAGAATGTGTGTTTGGCCAATTCTGGAATAATTAAAAATCAACGAGAATAGTTTATATTTATTCTGATAGATGGCGCAAGCCATCAGCAACTTTCAGTTGCACGATAAAGAGATTCCTTTTACATAATCTAAACGTTCTGTATAATATACAAAAAATAAAGAATATATATATTGATAAGCCAATTGAGAGATATTATTATAGTTACATAACCACTTATATCTCTATTTAAAATATTACATATATATATTTTAAAAGAAGCGAGAGAGAGACTATACACCGAGAGTTACATCATAATGTATTCACCGGGGCAGAAAACAATGTGGAATAAATTTCAAAATGCCGTAATGAATATTTTACCAGCGCTGCCACAATTTTCTAATGGTTCAATATAAGCATTAGGCCTAGGAAAAGCTGTGTTTTTTATTTTTTATATTTTTAGGGAAAACCCCCCTTTTGTAACAGATGTTCTCAACAGATGGCTGTGTGGTGGCAAAATTCTTTTTTAGTTCCTCAACAAACTTTATTAGTTTGGTTTGTGTTCAGGACACGGCTCTTTTTTTATTAATACGTCGTTTAAATCTATTTTACTTTGGTGTAATACAAATGTTCGGTGTATGGGAGGTGTTATGCAACTCAATTGGTTGTATATTTGCATATAATTGCTTCCTTAACATTATATGTCATATATATGAGAAATATATGTTAAAAACAATAAAGACATATCCTGACCGATTACATAAGCATTTTAGATGGCAGAGCGCCCTCCAATGGAAGAAAAAGCATCTAAACGTTGATTTAACTATATATAATAACCATTTACATATATATATTCAAAAAAGATGCATATCTTGGATTTATATTGTAGCGGATGTATGTAAGTTTTTCTTTTATAGCTATTTTTAATGTAAAGGAAATAAATAATCAAGAATGTATGTCTCGTTAGTTTTTATTTTTAACCAACGTCTCATTTTTACAAAGTCGTCATGTAAACAATGCTAAGTGATGATGATTATTGGAATAAAGTTCTATGAAAAATTAAATATGAGAATAATAATTTTGAGATGTTTACAGCACGTATCAATATTTATTTTATTGTTCCAATATTTCGAGGGGCAACTCGCCTCTCTTTATCGAGAATGTTTGTGTTTTTCACTAAAACATGCGAGCACATGTACACCACTCTCGTTCTATACATGTTACAATCCATGATAATCATTGTGGATAGTGTGTTCTTTCACTGTAAGTTCACCACATGTTTACATATGAAGAAAGCACTTGGACTTTTGCACTTTAAAGTTTGCAGATCCCCTTTTGGTTACTTGTTCTCACTGTGGGGTTGGACTTTTTCAAAAATCGGGTTCATGGAAGCGAAATTTTTCTTTATAAAAAAAAGTAGCTCTATACGGGGTTCGAACCTGGGACGTGTTTATTAATAATGGACGATATTAGGATATAGAGTATGTAAATATGTATTGAAGGAATATACGGTTAAAATAGAATGCTTCAAGAAATATAGAGGGGAAATACGAATTGTATACCAAGGATATAGACTATGCAAATAGATATTAAGTAAATAAAATAAAAACCTTCAAGACATATAGGGGAAATACCAATGCTATACAAAGGATATACAGTATGCAAATAGGTATTAAAGGAGGAAATGAAACCTTCAAGAGATATAGGGGAAATACCAATGCTATACAAAAGATATACAGTATGCAAATAGGTATTAAAGGAGGAAATGAAACCTTCAAGAGATATAGGGGAAATACCAATGCTATACAAAAGATATACAGTATGCAAATAGGTATTAAAGGAGGAAATGAAACCTTCAAGAGATATAGGGGAAATACCAATGCTATACAAAGAATAAACAGTATGCAAATAGGTGTTAAAGGAGGAAATAGAAACTTTCAAGATATATAGGGGAAATACCAAGGATATACAGTATGCAAATAGATATTAAAGGAGAAATAAAATAGAAAGCTACAAAAGATATAGAGGAAATATATAAATTTTATACGGAGTGTATAGAGAATGTTATATAGGGTGGACAATATGTAAATACAGGGGATATACCCCGCCCCGTACAGTGCCCCACCCCCATAATACCCCGTGACGTCCATACCAAGTTGGTGTCCATTACATCTCCAGTAGTAATTGGTGCGGTTTTATAACTGCATGCGGGTCGCATAGCTAAACGGGGGCTATGACCGCTGGGTTGCCATATTTACATACTGTCAAGTAGCTCTACAGCCACTGTCTGTCAACTATCTCTAGACTCCGCGATCACAAGTGCGAGGATTTCTCGGAATCTTATTGTCAGATAAGAAAATATGATGGCCAAACACGCTTGTTATTATTATCTTATGATAAGTTTTTTTTTAATTGAGTCTCTCTTCCTATAAATATATCTTTGTATATAATTCCATTAAAGAAATTTTAAAGGTAAATACAGCTACTTTTAATAAATAAAATTATTTTTTAAATTTTCCCTTGCTTTATTTATCTCCGCAACAATATTGTATTTAGGAATGGAGGTAAAACTGACAATCACACAATGGATCACAACTTTTTTAAAATAAAAAAAAAAGAAATAAAACAGTATTTTTCTGTGGTATGTTCTCTTCTTCAGATAAAAGGACACATAGATTGGGTTCATTTATGGAAGAAGAAAGATATTCTCGAAAGACTATGTAATTATTGTTAATGTGAGACAAGATGTGGAGCATATACCTACTTATTTGTATGTGTCACAATCAGCAAACCTCACGAACATTAGCCATTGCCAATGGGGATCATGAAATGAGTGTCTTATTGAATAGCGTTTTTAATTAAATACTTGAATACTTCCTTAAGTTTTAAAGTTTTAAAGAGAGAGCTATAAAATTTACATATAATTATATTTGGCCTATGTATATAACCTCTCCCTTTAAAAACAATGTATTTGATTTATCCCCCTAGTTCTGAAAGGAACTAATTTTTTAAATGCATTTTAAGATAGAGGTGCCTTTTTATGGTACATTAATACCATCCTCCCCTCACATATGTACAGTAAATATGTATATATGGCATATATGTAAATATGACAGTTTGTTTATACAAAATATAATGCCTTGACAAAGTTTGGCGTTCATCTATCCGAAATATTGGTAAATAAATATTTTTATTTAATTCAATATATGCCTTTTTATTACATAAATATATGTAAATATGGCATATATAACCATTTTTATATGTAATATAATTTATACTTCGCTAAACTCTCAGAATGAACCCCCGAATCATATAAAGATTCTATATAGAAAAAGATATAATATATAAGAGATAGATTGAACAAACAATAAATAAGATATAGATTTCGACTTAGCTTCCACACGGAAATATGTAAATGTGATGGGAAAGAAAGGAATGGCCAAAAGTTATGGCAATTTGGACTAACGTATTATCTACTTTGGCCTTATTGCCGTGGATATAGCCGTCATTAGGGGCTATATGAATTGCTATCATAGCTTCATTGAGGGGTTTTATTATATCTATTACTGTTTAGAGAAACGGGGTTTGGTAGACGTTTGGTATAAACCAGGGGTGGCGAACCTTTTTATATTAGAAGGCCAATTTTCATTTTACCATTTTTTGAGAAGGCCGCATACATATATATATATATATTTAATTAAAAAGGCATATATTGGATCAAAAATTTAAATTTAAATACTTACATTTACTATATTATATATATTATATAATATATGACATTCGTATTAGATATTTTCAATAAAATAATGAAAGTAATTGAAAACTGCGAAAGAAAAATTATAATTTTGAATTTATGAAAAGGCCACAACTTGGGCAAGAAAAGGCCACATGCGGCCTTAAGGCCGCAGGTTCGCCACCCCTGGTATAAACCTTTGATTTCAGACAGAAACGACCTGGGATCGAATCCCGCAGTGGACTCTTTTTTTTTTTTTTTTTTAAGAAAAAAAAAATTAGTGACCGACGATTCTTGCAGAATTCCAACCTCACCAGTAAGTGTAAATAACCAAATGGGGCTTGTAAAATACCTTGTAAAATACCATATCCTGCAGTTATGTACGACAATGGGCTATTTTTTAATGGTTTAATTCTAATATTAAAAATATATTGATGTATATAGTTGTTTATTGCGTAATATTTGATTTATAAATTAATCTTATGATTTAGTCTGTGAAAATAGAAATATTGGACTGGTGACCAAAACAAACTGAAAATAGATGGCTTAATGTTATATAGTTAAGATATATAATTGATTGGAATGGTTATGAAATTTTGATCTTCATTGAATAAAATATATAAATGTGTTTTAAACTTTAATAACAAGAACAAAACATATATATTATCCCTTTTTTTTGGATTGTTTACTTTAAAAATGCTGAACCAATGGCGCTACAGATTCTTGATAAAAGTACAACCTCACAAATGAGTACAAGTAACCAAACAGGGCTCTGGCACATTTGTAAGTTAAATGATTTCAAACTGCGTTCTATACGTGTAGACATTCATGCAAAATTATCATTTGAAAATAGGGTAGATATATTGAAAAGGTATTTGATAGCGCATATGCAAATATTCATATATTAATATGTAATTGTGTAAATTGGTATCGCATATGCAAATATTCAGATAATAATATGTAATTGTGTAAATAGTTAGCGCATATGTAAATATTCAGATAATAGTATGTAATTGTGTAAATAGTTAGCGCATATGTAAATATTCAGATAATAATATGTAATTGTGTAAATAGGTAGCGCATATGTAAATATTCAGATAATAATATGTAATTGTGTAAATAGTTAGCGCATATGTAAATATTCAGATAATAATATGTAACAATGTAAATAGTTAGCGCATATGTAAATATTTAGATAATAATATGTAAATATGTATTGTGAGTTGCGCAAAACATTTTTTTAAAATCTCAGAAATAAGTCCGAAAAGAAGAAATAATAAAAAATAAAGAATTGATGAAGATGGCAGAAAGATTTTGATTCCATACAGAACCAACAATCTAGTCAAGCGTATAGACACATTGTTGAATGCAACAATAGCTGAAGAGACCATTGTTTGAAACGGCTCCGGAGTTAATAAAGTTGATTGTTACAACTTAGCAACATTGTGTTTTATTTTTAGGAGCGTGAGTTTTTTATATTTCCGATATTTGTAATAAAACATTAATTTTTTTTATCAAGAACACAGCTTCCATATCAATAACTGGTGTTGTGGCTTATTTATTGATATCTTATTGTTTGAAATCTGTTTTAAAAACGGTTTTTAGAAAAGCTCTGTTCCTTTTATCGCAGTAAGGACAGTAGAAGTTTGTATTATGTGTAAAAGAAGCATTCTTGTTTTAATGTTTTCTTTTCTTGTGGATAGATGGCGTGTTTTTTATTTATAATTTAAAAAGATTTGTTTTGATGAATTTTTAACTTATCTAAAATACACTTGGTTCAGGCCATGATAAGCATGTGGTAGGTAGTTATAGACTGCTTTTACAGTAAGTGTGTCACATGTCTAAAAATCTATAAAGTAGTTCGACTTTTGGATTTATTAGTGTGCCAGAGCCCTGTTTGGTTATTTGCCCTCACTAATGGGGTTGGATTTGCGCAAGAAACGTAGGTGAGAGGTGTCTTTTTTACTACATGAATATCATTCTCCCGCAACTTTGTTACATATAAGCCTTTATTAAAAACTTTTAGAGTCTTATTCAGTTTTTCTACATATCCCCAAAGATATCATTTATTATATGTCGTAATAATTCGCAAAAAGAGAAAAACGAATTATGTAAATATAATATTTACATAATTCGTTTAAACTATCTATGATCTCACTAGAGTGAGCTTATCAGGATTAATTTATATAAAGAGACAAAGGTCGCCTCTCCCGTGTTTCTTTAGATCAATTTCCTCCCGGCAAAATTTCCATATATATATATATATGTCGTAGCTAAATGAAGAGGCGCAGCCGTTATGCCTAGCGAACAGCGCACCCGCGATGTCTGCCACCTTTATTATTTTGTCCAGCTTTTATACTTGGATGAATTTACATATTTACATTTTAACACAAGCGTAACATATTTACATACTTAGTTTGACGGAAAATAAATTATATCTCTTGTCATTAACTATACAAATTATGACATATATATATATTTCAAAAAGATGCATATATTGGATTTTTAATTATTTTATTGTTCCAATATTTCGAGGGGCAACTCGCCTCTCTTTATCGAGGATGTTTGTGTTTTTTACTAGAACATGCGAGCACGTGTACACCACTCTCGTTCTACTCTCGAGTTGCCCCTCGAAATTTTGGAACAATAAAATAATTAAAAATCCAATATATGCATCTTTTTTTAATATAATTTTAATTATGGATTGCCAAATCTTCAAAAAAATATATATATATATATGAAAAAATAGTACAAATGTGATATTGTACTGGGATAAGGTGCATATATTTTAGCCAATTCTGGAATAATTAAAAATCAACGAGAATAGTTGATATTTATTCCGATAGATGGCGCAAGCCATCAGCAACTTTCAGTTGCACGATAAGGAGATGCCTTTTTCTTAATATATATATATACAGTGTACTCCGCTTTATTAAAAATCAACGAGAATAGTTGATATTTATTCCGATAGATGGCGCAAGCCATCAGCAACTTTCAGTTGCACGATAAGGAGATGCCTTTTTCTTAATATATATATATACAGTGTTTATACGATAATAACAAGGCGAAGGAAGACGAGTATCTTTATTGGTGCATAAGAGCGAGCTTTCGGGCAAAAGCCCTTCGACTGGCAAGATATAACGACGCTATACAGTGTACTCCGCTTATAACAAAGTCGGTTATAGCGAAATTCCGCATATAGCGAATGAAATTGTCTGCACGAAAGAAAAGAAGGGCTTAAACCATTAAAAGAACTCTGGATATTGCGAAGTCGGATATAAAGAATTTTCGCTTATAACGAAGTGATTTGCATGTATAAATTTTTATTTTATCCGTTTATAACGAAGTTTTCTCATTTACCATTATAATTGACTAATATATTATGCATAATATATATCAAATTACAACGTGTGAATGACACAAATTTAATGATACACAACAAATAAGTTAATAATATACAATTTTAAAATATGCAAACATATTATAAGTATTTTTTTACATTATTTAAACAAAATTAAATTGTTTAATAAACGCTTATATTTTATTAACGTTTACCATGGCAGGAGAACGAAAACAAACAAGAAACTCACTATCTCTGTGAGTCAAGCTGCAAATCCTAAGAGAGATTGAAGTGGAGAAGCCTCTTCGATCGCATGAAAGAAGTTTTAAAAATACCGTTAGAGATGGATTTCGATTCTTATGCTGACGCTGACAATGACGTCGTTACAAATGCCATGTTATCCGATGTAGAAATTGTCGAGAGCATTCTTCAAGCAAAAGAAGAAGAAGAAACGGACCAAGTTGATGAAGAAGTAGACCCAATTGTCCACATTCCGCATCCAAAAGAGGTCTTGGAGAGCATTCAAACTCTGCGATTGTTTCTTCAATGTCAGGATGAGTCCAAGTCTCTTCATAGGCATCTGTCAGACTTGGACAACATCGAAAAGAGTGTTCAGCACTTGTTACTGACTTCTAAATGTCAAAAGAAAATCACAAACTACTTCTCCAAAAACACCTGATGAGGTTGTTATTGATCTTTGTGTTGCTCTTTTGAGTTGAATAGTAAATAAAATTATTGGTACAAAACATTTTTTTTTTCCGACTGCGGATATAACAAACTTCGGATATAACAAAGTGATTGTCATGGATAATGCGACTTCGTTATAAGCGGAGTACACTGTATATGTAATGAATAATTTGTTTGTTGTTAGATAAAGGGTTGATAAGACAAAGGATAGATAAGATAAAGGGTTGAAGGTGCAGTCGTGATAAGGAAAATATAATTATTTACCGTCAAGTAACTTTTATTTTCAATTACTTGAGGAAATATTACACATTAGTTATTTTCACATTATATAGAATTCATAAAGTTAATCCTATATTAGTGATTTAAAAAGATAGATATGTTAACTACGCATATTTACAAAAGAAACTTAAAGTTATTCTCAAAGAGATGATAACCAAAAAGTATAAATATCAATGAATAAAAATAAAATATATATATTTTTAAATATAGAAATATTACAGTTTTTAGATTATATATGTATGGTGTTAATTATATTTACATATATGTTCTTCCTCTCCTAGAAATCTCTCGAATTTCACAACTTTTCTTAATGGAGTTTTTACCAAAATGTTTGCCTTTTTTATAAGTATAAAAAAGGGTAAATTAGCGACTTCTTCAAACAAGTTTGTCATTAGTGTTCTGCTTAACGTTCTTCCTTGAATGTTTAACCAGTAATTATTCAAATAAATTCATAAATACCATTTTGACTTTAAAGACTGTTATTATATGTGTTCCCTTTTTACATATTTGTATAATTGCAATGCTAATTTGCATATCTTTATAATTCTCCGGAAAAAAAACCAATATATATAGGCTTTTTTTGTGTGTATATAATGTTATAAAATATATAATTTTTAAATTTATATTTCGAAAATTATTTTAAAATTTGATTTTTAATATAATGTAACTGTAGCAAGAGAAAGAGAGAGCTAAAAAAACTAAATAACAATTTTTGTAATCATTTGTATAAATTTACAAAAACAACAAAAATCTTAATTAAAACCTTTTTAGTATTATACAGATTCTCCAAAGCACCAGAAATGCAGAAATAATTGTACATTAGTATAAATTAAGTTCTAAATTTCTCTAAATCAACATTTAAAAGTTGAAAAGTATAAAGAAAAATAGGAAAAATGATGATTATATATTTTTTAAAATAGGACCCCTAATTAGCTATATATATGTGTGGTATACATATTTACCAAATTACAAAACTATTTTAGACGCGTAATATTCTTTTTAAAATAAAACAATTTCTACTGCCCTTACTGCAATGGAAAAATTAAAGGGAGGGCCTGGCTCATCAGTGGTGAATCCTCCCAGCGGTTTCGCCAGTTTAATCTACCATACCGCTCTTATATTGCATTTTTGGAACTTCCTTTTATAGTGATACTGATGCTTGACTCTTCGAATGGGTATTTTAGATGAACTATGGACATAAGCTTTTAGGACAGCATAATTACATATAATTATAAATATATAATATGTTTCGAGCAATCGCTCTTCCGCAAATATCAAATTGTGTCTTTTATTCGAACAATTATATTACGATGTACTAGCGCGCCATCTGTTATCAAATTACAAAACTATTTTAGACGCGTAATATTCTTTTTAAAATAAATCAATTTCTACTGCCCTTACTGCAATGGAAAAATTAAAGGGAGGGCTTGGCTCATATTATATATTTTTATTATATGTAATTCTGCTGTCCTAAAGGCTTATGTCCATAGTTCATCTAAAATACCCATTCGAAGAGTCAAGCATCAGTATCACTATAAAAGAAGTTCCAAAAATGCAATATAACAGCGGTATGGTAGATTAAACTGGCGAAACCGCTGGGAGGGTTAACCACTGATGAGCCAGGCCCTCCCTTTAATTTTTCCATTGCAGTAAGGGCAGTAGTAATTGTTTTATTTTAAAAAGAATATTACGCGTCTAAAATAGTTTTGTAATTTGATAACAGATGGCGCACTAGTACATCGTAATACATATTTAGATAAAGTGACACCTCTCCCATTGAAAGGGTATAAAAACAATTCATTTGATTTTCACTCTGCTACAAAACACAATGATAGTGATAAATAATGAGCCATACACAACCAGTATTGTCAATTTCAGACAGAAAGTCAACCTGTGTACGTTTTTAAAAGGGAGATATGCAACTTTTAGTATATAAAATCATTCTCATGTAACACTTTATGCTATATATATTTTATAAAATATATAATGAATATAAACTACTACTGTATAAACGTGATGTATAACGCCCTCTTTGTTGTCATTAGGAATTCGTCGAGGGAGCAGACGCCTTTCAAATTACAGTCAGACGACGAGGACCAAAATGCCACGCTGCGCCATGTTGATGGTTGCTATAGCAACAGATCGGCTGCGTGCGAAACCCGCGGCTTTGACGTAAGGCCAGTTAGTTCGCAGCATGAAATTAATATTGTGAAAATATATGTAAATATGTAATTATACTTGATAATGTGGAGGAGTGGTATAAACTGTCGATTTTAGACAGTCATTACCTGAGCTCGAATCCCGCATTGTACACTTTTTTTTTCTGAAGACAATATGCTCAAAAGGTTCCCAATTCTTGTAAAAGTTCGACCCCACTATTGAGTGAAAATAACCAAATAGAGCTCTGGCACATTTGTAAGTACAAAAGTCATACTGCTTCCTACATATTTAAATATGTTTTGTACACTTACATAATGGCCAACACAACAAGTTCCATATGTAAATAAGATATAAGAAAATAAAATGTAAATACCTGATAGTTGTCTATTTGAGAAGCTATGCAAATTAAGTAGGTCAATTCGAATATCTGATAAATTATGCAAAGTAACAATATATAATCAAACAGTATTTAAGTAGTTATTTAGGATCTTCCTCACACAAATTATTTATGTAATATAGATGGAAATCTTTCCGTGAGGAAATTGATATATAAAAGCAAAGGTCGCCTCTCCCGTCAAAATAGATGTCAAAACTAGATACTATCTATTGACCTTTGCAAAAGCTAATGTTGTGGCTTTGTCACCGACCTGCTGCTGTTCCTTCATAGCAAGAATTTGTATAGCAACATGTAGATTACTGTAGATAATGTTGTCAGCAGAGTTCTATCCTAAATAAAGGCAGACAATACTCCAATTCAAAATATTGAAAGATTTCAATAAAGAATTTTATCCAAGATAAGCCTTTCATAATTTATGTATATCTCATATAAATTTCTTTCGCACAATATATCAATGTATAACAACTAGCCGAGTGACCCGGGCAACGCCCAGGGTTTACCCAAAGGGCCTGCAGAGACTTTAAAAGTATAGATATATATAGATATAAATAGCCGAGTGACCCGGGCAACGACCCAGGTTTACCCGAAGGACCCGCAGGTGAGAAACTATAGTAGAAAAATTTTAACAAATCAGAAAATGAAAGTGCAAACAACAGAACAACACTACTTTAAGGACATGAGAGCACATGCACAGTATCACCACACGTGTAACATTTTCAAAGACCCTGCTTAGGATTAAAACTTCTCAGAAGCATAACAATAGCACCAACCTAGAGTTAAACTGGTGTGGATGCATTCCTCTGGGAGTAAGACTTTTGAGAAATTCAGTAGGGAGTTATTTTGCTTCTCCGCATTCTAACACTCCAACTGTTAACACTGAGGAAACACTGACTCATGTTTGGTAAGCAATTTCAGGGAAGAAACTATAGACATTGGATTGAATAAATTATTAAATAAATTGCATTAAATAAAAATATATATATTATCAGATTTAAATAAATATTATTAGAGTGAAAAAAAAAGAAAAAAATTAATTAGAAAATAAAATTTCGAACAATACAACTATATTGCAGATAAGAAAAGAGGACCTTATTAAAAAATAAATAAACAAACTGCAATTCGACACTATCGATAATTCGACACTTTCGATAATTCGACCATTTTAAAAATCAAATTTTCAAGGTTGATTGTTGTTTAAATACAACTTTACCGGTAAAAAGGTATTACAGAGGCGAAGGCAGCCACTTTAAAATTAAACACAGGCTCTTGTAGGAAGAACCGAAATATTCAGAATGAATGGAAGTCTGAAATCTGAAGGACCAAAAGATATGGGTCATCTTTACATGTATGCTATCCAATGTTCGCACACTTGAAAAAGCCACTTAAAGTTGTCCGTGCGTAAACACAGGCTCTTGTAGCCAAGGTTTGTCCTTGAGCCTTATTTATAGTCATAGCAAAAGCCAACCTTAGTGAAAACTAACGCCTCTCTAGAATGAAGCGAAGGTTGGTACCTGAAGGGGCCAAAGATATTTCAGACACTATACAGTGTGTTCAACTTTGGGCACTGTCAGTATATGTGCTGCGAACAATACAACTATATTGCAGATAAGATAAGAGTACCTTATTAAAAAATAAATAAACTGCAATTCGACACTATCGATAATTCGACACTATCGATAATTCGACACTTTCGATAATTCGACACTTTCGATAATTCGACCATTTTAAAAATCAAATTTTCAAGGTTGATTGTTGTTTAAATACAACTTTACCAGTAAAAAGGTATTACAGAGGCGAAGGCAGCCACTTTAAAATTAAACACAGGCTCTTGTAGGAAGATCCCAAATATTCAGAATGAATGGAAGTCTGAAATTTGAAGGACCAAAAGATATGGGTCATCTTTACATGTATGCTATCCAATGTTCGCACACTTGAAAAAGCCACTTAAAGTTGTCCGTGCGTAAACACAGGCTCTTGTAGCCAAGGTTTGTCCTTGAGCCTTATTTATAGTCATAGCAAAAGCCAACCTTAGTGAAAACTAATGCCTCTCTAGAATGAAGCGAAGGTTGGTATCCAAAGGGGCCAAAGATATTTCAGACACTATACAGTGTGTTCAACCTTGGGCACTGTCAGTATATGTGCTTCGAACAATACAACTATATTGCAGATAAGATAAGAGGACCGTATTGAATAACAAACAAAATAAAAAATCTTTCAGGTGAAAAATTATAGGCATTGGTAAAAAAGTAAAAAAGAGAAATAGTAATTGGGGTTCTCTCTCTGTGTCTGCGGCGAGTCATATTACCACGCCTAGCTGTTAGGGGAGTGAATCTTCCACGGCCTTTTCGAGGCATGACAGAAGACGCTGAAAAAAAAAAAGGTAAAATAAGAACCAAGCAGAGGAAAACTATAAAACTGAAAGCCAGGACAGGCATAAAAAGAAAATTCCAAGCATGTGAGGAAACAATTGATGAAAAAAAAAAAGGATTCCAAAAAAAAAAAAAAAAAAATACAGCAAAAAAGAAACCAGACACAAAAAGCAACAATTGAGTACACAAATACAGCATCAGCCTATTTATGAGAAGAAAAAAAAAAACAACAGACACAAAAATGGAGCTAAATTTAAATGAAAAACTATAAAAGATCAAGTAATCAAATCAGGCATTATGAAAGATACTGTTAAAAAGAAAATCAGACACAATAATCAGACAAAAGAATAAATGAGATTTTATTCTTTAGTTCATTTATTAAATAAGACACAATAATGGAGCTAAATTCAAATGAAAAACTATAACAAATTAATAAAAAAAAAAAAGACCTAATCCAAATGTCACCATCATCAGACAAAAGAAAAAATGAGATTTTATTCTTTAGTTCATTTATTCTTTTGTCTGGGGGTCGGTGGAAGGCTGGTTAAACCGTTTGGTTTTCGACCACTAGGACCCGGGTTCGATTCCCGCATTGGACACTTTTTTCTGTTTAAAGAAAAAAAAAATGCTCCAATGGCCCCCGATTCTTGCAAAATTCCAACCCCACCAGCGAGTGCAAGTAACCAAACGGGGCTCTGGCATTAGTAAGTGCAAAGTCGAACTGCTTTTCACATGTGTAGACATGTGGTGCACTTACAGTAAAATAATAAGGTCCTCTTATCTTATCTGCAATATAGTTGTATTGTTCGAAGCACATATACTGACAGTGCCCAAAGTTGAACACACTGTATAGTGTCTGAAATATCTTTGGCCCCTTTGGATACCAACCTTCGCTTCATTCTAGAGAGGCATTAGTTTTAACTAAGGTTGGCTTTTGCTACGACTATAAATAAGGCTCAAGGACAAACCTTGGCTACAAGAGCCTGTGTTTACGCACGGACAACTTTAAGTGGCTTTTTCAAGTGTGCGAACATTGGATAGCATACATGTAAAGATGACCCATATCTTTTGGTCCTTCAGATTTCAGACTTCCATTCATTCTGAATATTTCGGTTCTTCCTACAAGAGCCTGTGTTTAATTTTAAAGTGGCTGCCTTCGCCTCTGTAATACCTTTTTACCGGTAAAGTTGTATTTAAACAACAATCAACCTTGAAAATTTCAGTTTTAAAATGGTCGAATTATCGATAGTGTCGAATTGCAGTTTGTTTATTTATTTTTTAATAAGGTCCTCTTATCTTATCTGCAATATAGTTGTACAAGAGAAATAGTAATTGGGGTTTTGTGTCTGCGGCGAGGCATATTAGCACGCCCTAGCTGTTAGGGGAGTGAATCTTCCACGGCCTTTTCGAGGCATGACAGAAGACGCTGAAAAAAAAAAAGGTAAAATAAGAACCAAGCAGAGGAAAACTATAAAACTGAAAGCCAGGACAGGCATAAAAAGAAAATGCCAAGCATGTGAGGAAACAATTGATGAAAAAAAAAAGGATACCAAAAAAATACAGCAAAAAAGAAACCAGACACAAAAAGCAACAATTGAGTACACAAAGCCTATCAAATAAAGCCATCAGCCTATTTATGAGAAGAAAAAAAACAACAGACACAAAAATGGAGCTAAATTTAAATGAAAAACTATAAAATATCAAGTAATCAAATCAGGCATTATGAAAGATACTGTAAAAAAGAAAATCAGACACAATAATCAGACAAAAGAATAAATGAGATTTTATTCTTTAGTTCATTTATTAAATAAGACACAAAAATGGAGCTAAATTCAAATGAAAAACTATAACAAATTAATAAAAAAAAAAAAGATCTAATCCAAATGTCACCATCATCAGACAAAAGAAAAAATGTCAATCTACAATTCGAAAAATAATATAACCTCAGCCTATTTCAAGCATGTGAGGAAACAATTGATGAAAAAAAAAAGGATTCCAAAAAAATACAGCAAAAAAGAAACCAGACACAAAAAGCAACAATTGAGTACACAAAGTGTGCGAACATTGGATAGCATACATGTAAAGATGACCCATATCTTTTGGTCCTTCAGATTTCAGACTTCCATTCATTCTGAATATTTCGGTTCTTCCTACAAGAGCCTGTGTTTAATTTTAAAGTGGCTGCCTTCGCCTCTGTAATACCTTTTTACCGGTAAAGTTGTATTTAAACAACAATCAACCTTGAAAATTTCATTTTTTAAAATGGTCGAATTATCGATAGTGTCGAATTGCAGTTTGTTTATTTATTTTTTAATAAGGTCCTCTTATCCTATCTGCAATATAGTTGTACAAGAGAAATAGTAATTGGGGTTCTGTGTCTGCGGCGAGGCATATTAGCACGCCCTAGCTGTTAGGGGAGTGAATCTTCCACGGCCTTTTCGAGGCATGACAGAAGACGCTGGAAAAAAAAAGGTAAAATAAGAACCAAGCAGAGGAAAACTATAAAACTGAAAGCCAGGACAGGCATAAAAAGAAAATGCCAAGCATGTGAGGAAACAATTGATGAAAAAAAAAAGGATTCCAAAAAAATACAGCAAAAAAGAAACCAGACACAAAAAGCAACAATTGAGTACACAAAGCCTATCAAATAAAGCCATCAGCCTATTTATGAGAAGAAAAAAAACAACAGACACAAAAATGGAGCTAAATTTAAATGAAAAACTATAAAATATCAAGTAATCAAATCAGGCATTATGAAAGATACTGTAAAAAAGAAAATCAGACACAATAATCAGACAAAAGAATAAATGAGATTTTATTCTTTAGTTCATTTATTAAATAAGACACAAAAATGGAGCTAAATTCAAATGAAAAACTATAACAAAGTAATAAAAAAAAAAAAGATCTAATCTAAATGTCACCATCATCAGACAAAAGAAAAAATGAGATTTTATTCTTGAGTTCATTTATTCTTTTGTATGAAGCTGTTGCTGAAACGTCACACACTATTAAATTATTTGGATTAGGTCTTATCAATGAGAAAAAAAAAGATGCCAAAGAGAGATGAAAAGATTCCAAAAAAGATAACCAGATACAAAAATTGTGCTAAATTAAAATGAAAAACTATAACAAACACTTATAAAAGAAAATTACTATAGAATAAAAGTAATAATTCAATCTAAAATTCGAAAAATAATATAACCTCAGCCTATTTATGAGAAAAAAAAAAACGTTGCCAAAGACATTAGGAAAGATAATGCAAATAAGAAACATACACAAAAATTGATCCAAAAAAGATAACCAGATACAAAAATTGCGCTAAATTAAAATGAAAAACTATAACAAACATTTATAAAAGAAAATAAATATAGAATAAAAGTAAGAATTCAATCTACAATTCGAAAAATAATATAACCTCAGCCTATTTATGAGAAAAAAAAAACGTTGCCAAAGACATTAGGAAAGACAATGCAAATAAGAAACATACACAAAAATTGAGCTCTATTTAAATGAAAAACTATAACAAAGTACTTACAAATCAAATACAAATAATCAAATGAATGCAGAAATTAGTAAAAATTAGTAAATAAGAATTATTAAAAGGTAAACAAAATACGGATTTCAAAACAAACGAACCGTTGATGATAAATGCAAAAAATCTACGATTGTAAAATAGATTAAATTAAAAAATAAAAATAACTGTTAACATTAGGAAAATAAAAACAGGCCTATGACACGAAGAAAAAAATAACGAAAATTTTGGTATATAGATTGTTATGTGTAGTTCAGAATCTTCGGAGGAGATAGCTCAAGACCTTACAATGGAAAACTCTGTTACGGTATTATCTATATAGATAAGAGAACAAAACCTTCTGAATGAATCATTAAAGCATTTGATTGGTTGTTTATTGGCGGCAGACGATAAGCGTAAAATTGGCGGGAAACGAAGCTAATTGGGCAGATCAAACACCAGCCGCGAGCAAAGGTTTGCATAGCAAACAGCGGGGATTATGTGGGTTAAAAAAAAAAAGAAAGTAAATTATTTCAACATTTGTCTGAGGCATCAACTTTACACACCCATTCAAATAACAATTTAAATGTTCCACAAGTGAATAATTAGAAATAACTATTTTCTTAACAAAAATCGCTCAAATTTTAAATCGATTAGTAACCAACTAATTAAATCAACGTGTTTAGAATTGATTTGAACGATAAGTTTTGTAATTTATGTTAAATAAATACCTAATTTTGCATATAAACTGTATTTATATTAAAAAATCTAATTATAATTGCATTTAACATATATTTATTTATATATTCATATGTATAAATACATGAGATATACTATATGAGATATATTGATAATATATGCATATAACCATATATGCATATATACCGAAATAGCTATAAATCATATATCCATAAATTCATATGTAAATATAATCACAATTGCCCATATATATACTTTATATGCATATATTAGTCGATACGTTTGGTTGCAAATTTATCGGTATAGACAAAGTTGCATTTAACAATGAACTCATATATATTTTCATAGCCATAGTATTGTCCATATATAACCCTATATACATATTTCCTAAATAATAATATCCTTAGATATATAACAAAACCTTTAAGAGAGTAAAAATATTTTAACTTTCGCTCTTTAAGCTTTTGTCCTATATGCATATATTGATAGATATATTTTTGTAAATTTTGGTTCCTATTATTTAAATCGTCAAAAATACCTTTTTTGATTTGATAATAGTGAACAGACATCAGTGG
The DNA here is from genome assembly GCA_030710605.1 of Cordylochernes scorpioides. Taxonomy (NCBI): domain Eukaryota; kingdom Metazoa; phylum Arthropoda; class Arachnida; order Pseudoscorpiones; family Chernetidae; genus Cordylochernes; species Cordylochernes scorpioides. The sequence continues at coordinate 60,430,349 of CP092885.1, forward strand.
TGAATCATTTCAGTGATTTCGAAATATTAAAGGGTTTACCATTGATGAGCCAAGCCCCTTAATATTTTCTATCTTAACCGTAAGGTCAGCAGAAATAGCTTTGATGATTTATATGATAAGAAACATAAAACACTAGAAAAATTAAATAAAATATATTTTCTAAATATATTATTCTAATTATTCAATTGATAGCTACGTATTTGCATATAACCCTAAATGCATATAGGTATATAGTTGCATATGTAGACCAGAAGTTAATAATTTAGAAGAAGCAATCTAAGGGCCAATATTCCAAGTAACCTATTTAACTCCATGGTTTATTTATGGCTATGCAAATATTTCGGACAGTCTGACATACTTTCTTACACTCGGGATGTGTTGGATTTTAGAATGCCAGTAATTATTCGGTTACTAAGAATTAATGCATTAACATATGTGATTTAACCTCAAAATTAAATCCTTATAAATATATATAAACTATCATTTAGATACTTCATATATAGTGAATTTATATATATTAATATATTATCTTTATATGTTGAAATTTTATATGATAATTTACATGTACACTCATGGACAAACCTCAATGAAGAGTTTCATATTTAAAGTATAAACCTTATTTGCTTATATAACGGCGGGGTTTCTCAGAAAAATGTAAATTCGAACGTTCTCTTTAAAAATAAAATAAAAAATATATATATAATAAATATAATAATGAAAATATATATACATGTGCTAAAAGATACAACTTTACCTCTTTTCTATTTTATGTAAATAAGGTTGAATTGTTTTAATAAAACCCACGCTAATCAAGACCAACAGCTAGAAACGGGTACGTAGTTGACGTTTTCTTGATTTATTAAGAAATATCAGCAGCAATAACGAAGTATTCCAGTAATTTAATCAGGAAGTGTTCTAACACTGATGAGTCAGTCCTACCGCCAGAAAAAAAGCTCATATGTAAATTAACCTTTCAAACAAATCATTTAAAAGTTTCAAGTTTACTCTGTAAATAGATAGATGGCTAAAAACATGTTTTTAAATAGATGTAATTTGTGGATAAATGATCTGTTGTTATTCATTCCGATGCACGCAATACACCCATCAGAAGATGTATTGAAATTTGCATAGTGTATATCGGCCATCGTATTTGACGTATTGAACAAGAGTTATTATCTATTTCAACAAAAAATATTCTAAAGTTGGTAGTAGTGTTTAATTCTTAAATATATTTATTACAGGCCATGCTATTTCAAACTTATTTTTACCACGATTCAATAATATGTATTTTATTTATTTAATTAATTTCTGGTGAGAGAGAGATATATGTCAAGTCTCGAAAGCCTGATATGCAAAATAGATTACCAAACAGAAAAGTAATTATTCTTATAATCTGAATTCCTCTAAATTCTTTCTATAACGATATTTGAATTTATAAAATATATATATTCTTGTTTACCAAGAGAACTATATATATAATAATAAATGCGTATATTTTAAACAATAATTTCATTATATTTCTATATATATTTTAAAAGACCAAATAGTTCATAAACAGATAATTTCGTGTTAAAATTAAGTTTATAAAGATTTTTTTCTATAAACAATTGAAAAAAAAACGTAAAGAAAAAAAATTCAAATGAAGACGATAATATTAAAGAGAAGAAGAATAATAAAAAAATCAGACGAACATTTTTTTTAAAAGGGCGAACAATTTATAAAAAAGAACAGACGAACAAAATAAAATCAGACGAACAATTTTTTTTTTTTAAGCAGACGAACAAAAAAAAATTCAGACGAACAATTTAAAAAGCAGACGAAATCAAGCTGACATGATAGAATTTTTAAGAGGAGACGTCTTGCAATGTTTGAATGGGGAAACCGAGTTCTGCCTGGAACGTCTCCAATATAAACTCACCGCCTACTTTACCTCCAACAGAGCGGGGTCAAAATAAAACAAATATTTCCACAGAAAAATTAGTTTTTGTCAACACGGGCGCGCGCGCTCTTAAAATACGCACCGATTCCCGTTTCGTATTAACGTGCGCGCTTCAAGGACATTCGTTAATTTGCATAGTTATATATCTTTTTTTTTAATATAGATATATAATAAAAGTATTGTTATTAATAATAGGTGACATATCATCTAATAATTAAATAAGACATTATTAAAAAGGTTTTGATCATCTGAAGTGAAATTTATTGTTATCCAATATATGTCTTTTTAATTGAAAATATATTTAATAATATAATAGTCATGAAAAAAATGAAAGAAAAAATACAAGATAAAAATTATGTAATATATAGTAGTCAATATATAGTAATATAATAGTTATGTAAATCCAGTTACATACTTTCGCGCGCACACATACCTTACAATTTATTGAATTAAATATGTATATCTCTATATATAACTAATAGTTTTAATCATTAATATACTTCACAGTAGTGGGTTTTTCAAACAAAAAAAAATGATTTTACACATCTGTTTTAACGTCGGTTTGTTCACCATTTTTGATACAAAAATAAAGGTTTTTGTTTCAAAACGAAATCAGATTTTTTTAAAGAAAAAAATGTGAAAATGGAAAATATTTTATAGAAACATCCCTTTCTCAAATTGAAGTTCCTAAAAATATAAAATTCATGACTATATATATATATATTTAAATAAAAAGCCATATATTGGATCAAAATTTCATTTATTTTAACACAATATTTCAGTTGGCTGAACGCCAACCTTTATCAAGGTGTTATAACATTTTAATTTTACAGACACACATTAAATATGTTATAACACCTTGATAAAGGTTGGCGTTTCAGCCAACTGAAATATTGGTAAAATAAATGATGTTTTGATCCAATATATGCCTTTTTATTTAAAAATATATTTATGGATTGCTCTATTTTCAAAAATATATATATATATGTAATTATATATAAATTTTAAAAAAAGGATAAAATTTCTAAACATCTTAATTAATTTCTTTTTGCAAACTTTGCATATAAGCCTCTTAAAAATTCAGTAAGGATTTAGTTTATTTTTGTTTTATAAAACTTTCTCTCATTACCAGCTTATATTACTGAATAAACAGGTTAAAAAAAAGAAAGTAAAAGAAGAAAGATGTCTAATTAAATGATTAGGACTAAAGAATTAAGATAAATGGACTCCATGCCATTAGACATTTGGGATCTTTACAAGACACGGGATACACAGGAAAATTCAAGTGGAAATGTAAGGCTATATTTGCATAGAACAACTAGAAAACAAGGCTGTTATGAATATTCGAAACTATTATAGACGCGTATGATTCTTTTGAAAATTAAACAATTTCTACTGCCCTTACTGCAATGGAAAAATTGAAGGGAGGGCCTGGCTCATCAGTGGTGAACCCTCCCAGCAGTTTTAATTAAACTGTTGATAAATAGTAAAAATGGTAATCTTGAATGGCAGTTAAAATTGAAAACTGTTCTTTATAGAGTGGTGACCTCTCATGGTAGATAAATAACAAAATAAATATGTAAAAAAAATACGAAACTATTATAGACGCGTATTATTCTTTTGAAAATAAAACAATTTCTACTGTCCTTACTGCAATGGAAAAATTAATGGGAGGGCCTGGATCATCAGTGGTGAACCCTCCCAGCGGTTTCGACAGTTTAATCTACAAGGCTGTAATGTACTGCAAATTATTTTTATTTACGTAAGCTTTCGAGACTAAATTGTTTTCTTAAAAATTTAGAGATAACTTTTGTTTGTCTCAAATAATCTGAAAAATATAGCCATGTATACTCACAAATTTATATTTATTAATATACATACATTCTTCATCGCAGTAAGGACAGTAGAAGTTTGTATTATGTATAAAAGAAACATTCGCGCTTTTAAATCCTTTCATTTTATATGTATAGATGGCGCGTTATTGCTTTGTGTTAATTTATGCCTAACTGGCCTTGTCTTTATTGTTTGCGGAAGAGCATTGCTCGATGCAAATATTTGAATGTAATTCTACTGTCCTATAAGCTTATGTCCATAGTTTTCTTGAAAATCATTTCTGAGATTCCACCCTTCAGTGCTGCGTATATAGGCAGAATCGTCCAATACAGTATTAGAGCTCTGAGAAGCGGTCTGGTGGATTAAATTGGCGAAACCGCTGGGAGGGTTCACCACTGATGAGCCAAGCCCTCCCAATATATTTTTTCATCGCAGTAAGGACAGTAGAAGTTTGTATTATGTTTAAAAGAAAATTCGTGCTTTTAGATCCTTTTATTTTATATATACATAGCTATAATCGGTTAATAAATTGTAACAAAGTATTTATTATCGAAAAGATAGCGGTTGCCTGGCCGGCATTCATATTTATATAAAAAATAGACACTTCGGCCAGTTGGAGTTTTTTATTTTCTCAACGTTTCAACAAAAATCTTTTGTCTTCGTCAGGAGAATTAAATAAAAATAAACATTTGGCAAGGCGTTAAAAATTGTTCTGAGGCTTGCAAGGGCGTTCTCACGTGATTCTTCGAATTTAGTACAACATCTAAAGCGCGAGTCAAAAACAAATATTAAACTCGTCAAAGACTATGATCTTGGAAATAAAAATATATAATAATAAAATTATAACAAATTAAGTAAAAATAAATAAATAAAGTAATATAATAATAATCACAAAGATTATTATATAGATGTATAACTATTATGTTCAATTTTTTTTTTTTTTTTTTTTTTTTTTTTTTATCTAGCTTATTAACTACTTTTTAAATTTAAAAATGAAGCATATTGTTGCGGAATATTATGGGATTAAATGCACAGAATGTGACAAAATTTATGTAGGAGAAACCGGCCGAAATTTAGAGACCAGAATTAAGGAACACCAACAGGGTTTATTGGGGAGAAGGGCGTTAAGCAAAATTGGGGAACATGCATTATTTTCAGGACATAGGCCAGATTGGAATGATATTGAGATATTTCATAGGAATATAAAATTTAAAAAGGAAAGATTATTTTTAGAGGGATGGGTATCACGAGAATTTGGGAAAAGAACTATAAATACTTTTGAAGATATTCCGCAACAATATGCTTCATTTTTAAATTTAAAAAGTAGTTAATAAGCTAGATAAAAAAAAAAAAAAAAAAAAAATTGAACATAATAGTTATACATCTATATAATAATCTTTGTGATTATTATTATATTACTTTATTTATTTATTTTTACTTAATTTGTTATAATTTTATTATTATATATTTTTATTTCCAAGATCATAGTCTTTGACGAGTTTAATATTTGTTTTTGACTCGCGCTTTAGATGTTGTACTAAATTCGAAGAATCACGTGAGAACGCCCTTGCAAGCCTCAGAACAATTTTTAACGCCTTGCCAAATGTTTAATTTTTATTTAATTCTCCTGACGAAGACAAAAGATTTTTGTTGAAACGTTGAGAAAATAAAAAACTCCAACTGGCCGAAGTGTCTATTTTTTATATAAAAAAGTATTTATTATTTTATTAGCAAAGTATTATTTTTTATGTTTATATTTTGCTATACTCTGTACAACTCCCTCTTTTGCTTATCTTTTGTTTATCATTCATAATTTGTTCTTGTCTGATATAAATTGTTGTCTCATCCTGAAGTTTGTCTTCTTTAGTTAGCAGCCCCGTAAATAAAAATATTTCCGAAGTTGATCTTTCCTAATTTTACACGTGGCAATATTTATATAATGAAAAATATATAGGAATAAAGGATTACATGAGGAGCTTTATTTTCGATTTATTGCGAGCTTTCGAACCTTTCGGTTCTTCTACAGGCATGAATAGCATGAATATACTAACGACTTAGTATATGCATGCTATCCACGCCTGTAGAAGAACCGAAAGGTTCGAAAGATCGCAATGAATCGAAAAAGAAGCTCCTCATGTAGTATTTTATTCGTATATATTTAAACAAAATCTACTGAGTTCATGTAGCCGAAAATAATAAAAAAAATGCATATATTTTGTGTGGATTGAATAAAAAAATATATTGTTTTGTCAATATTTCGGTTGGATGAACGCTAACCATTGTCAAGGCAATACATTTTGTATAAATATAGTGGTAGGTATCCAGTTTATTCGCTAACTGTCGTGTTCTTTACTATTTCGTGACCTCAATCAACCAATCAATTTTGAGGTCATTAGCCAATCAGTCTGCAATGATTTTTTAGCTCAATGGTTGCATCGAGTTACAAAGTTCTATATAAAATTTAAGTTCGTAGGTTTAAATCTCGGATGTTCTCTCTCTTTATCTTTTTTATCGGCTTGCAGTATACATTCATGAACAAAATATAAGGAAATGGAAAGTATTTGATGTCGCCGGTCGTCTATTTTCATTATTATTTTTTTAAGGAGCCAGATTTAACTATATCTATATATGTTTTTTTTAGTTTATATATTTATTACGTTATATGGTACTCTGCCATTTTAAAATACTTATTTGCATATTATTTCACCCACATATATATGTTATATAGGTCTGTTCAGGTTAGGTTAGCAAGCAATAGCAGCCATAACACAGCAGTAAAATCAACGACTCTATAGTATACATACAGTGAGTGAGGTATATTAAATTAAGATGTATAAGTCCTAGTGTAGGCAGGGCCATCTGTAAATGACGCAGAAAGACAGATCTATTCCCATTGATCCGAAGTGTCACAATCTGATCAATAGACTCAGACAGACAAAGAAAGACCAAACAAAAGACAGAGGGTCTCACCTCAATAAATCTCTAACCGAGCTCTACTCATCCGTGCAACTCCTCTATATTTACATATTTACCACCCTACATATATATATTGTGTCCTTTATGTTTTTATTTTACATTTAATATATATATAAACTATTGAAATTTAAAGTGATTAGTTGAATTGTGGTATATTTACCCTGTTAGTGTTTATAAAACGATATAGAGAAATTATTATAATCTAATGATATATTTGCATATTCATTCGTGATTTGCAAAAGGAATTTTCAGAAAGCGCGCTCGTTATAAATATTTAAATTGACTATATATATATAATTAATAACATATGCGCTCATTATTTGACAATTTTAACGAGATTTCTAAGAACTTCCATTCTCAAACAATATAAAATATGCAAATATGTTTAAATAAGTGATGATAACAATTGTTCATATTGAACTTTCATATCAATTTATTATAATTATATATTTTTTTCATAGCATAATTTGAAATATAAAGAAAAGGAAAATTTTATATAGGGAAAACGTCACCAATTATATTGCAAATTAATATGTAAATAACAGAATTTGCGCTATTTAAAAACATGTATATATATATATTAAAAAATCAAAGATTCCTATAGGAATAATTATTCAAAGTATTCCAGTTACGCTCATGGACAAAACTAATAAAGTGAAAGGTATTTGATGTCGACGGTTGTCTGTCTTTATGAAGGTGACAGAGGAAATTTTGTTCACACTTGGTTAACTCGTGTGTCTTCAATAAAGGTCACTGTAATATCTTTCAGAGTTATTGTATGAATCTCCATATACATAGAAAAACGTACAACTTCCTTTAGTTTTGTCCATGAGAGTGTATATCTAAAAAAAATGCAGATATTTAAACAGGCGCTAAGTATTTTATTATTATTTCTAGTTTAAAAGCTTTCGAGGAAAATTCCTTTTATCAAGCAACATTATAAATACGAATAACCTACGAGATATTATAGAACTTAACAATATCTCATACGATTCTAAGTATTTATAAACATTGCTTGATAATCCCTGTAATACAATTATTTAAAACCATAATATTATTTTTTATTCCTAAATACAACCCTAAAATAAAGTTTAATTTTTAAAAATAAAATTAGAATATGACGAAAAATTTGCATATTTGTTGTTTTATCAAAAAATAAGAAATTCAGAGAATCGAACCCCCACACACCATCTTATATATTTAAAATAGAACACCCCCCCTCCCTCCCCCTTGCTCAATATAACCACTGATCTAAAAAAACACTGCACCCTAATTTGCTAATGAACTTAATACCAATTGTATGATCAACGTGTCACGTGATAATAGAAAACCAATCAGCGATCAAATAAATTATATACCATGCCTCTAATCCGATACGGATCCAATAAGTTACAAAATAATTTAATGTAAATATTTTTTTTATTGCTAAATTTAATTTGCATATATAAATATATGATAATATATTACATAACAAACATTAAATCATATCCATTAACATAATTTTCAAGGAGGTATAAAACGTCTCAACTTGTTCATATTGAGTTGATTAAAGAGGCCTTCGGGCACAAGCCCTTCTTCAACAAAGTATGAACGTTAATCTGAAGAAGAGCTTTCTCGAAAGCTTCTTTAATTAATTCAATAAAAAAAAGTTGCGACGTTTTATTATTATTATTTTTTTTGTAATACACATTACCGTATATTATTATATGCAAATATAATTTAACGCTAGAAAAAGATATTTACATAGAATCAATAATAATTAAAGAGAGAAAGAGATTTAAATGATACACAAAGAGAGGCTATATATATAACGGAGGGAAATAATTTAAAATCACATTATAAGAGACTGTGGCAATAAAAAAGTTATAATAAAATTCTTCCAAAATGATATATGGAAATACGGGTCGCTCTCCAAGATGAATCTTCAAACCACCGGCTTACTTTTATTGAAAATATTATTTTTCTACTCCAGGTCACTGCTAGCTTTGGATAGAGATAGAGAGGAGAAATCTTTTTTTCTGGGATTTTGGAAAATATTACCTTTTTCATATTTTATTTCGTTCAGAGATTTAAAAAAAATGAAATTAATATCAATAAAAAAATATCAGTTTTTTGTTTCAGTTATATATATGTGGATATGAATTTAATTATATTATTGTTTGTGAAAATATATTTTTATTATATTTTTGGTTTTTATATATTTGCGTGCTATTTTTTCCTATAAAACTATATATGTGTGATTGTTTTTAATGTGTTTTTTTCATAAACGAGTTTTTTCTCTATTTCGGTACAGGAATTATAAGTTTAATGTTCATTTAGATAAAATAAAGAAACTATCGTTTTTTTCGTAAAATATATTATATATATTGGTCAATTATGCAACTCAAAAAAGTGATTTTATTATTTAAAAAGAGAAATATAACGAAAGCTTATTTACATATTAGAAATTCACTTTATAGCTTACAATGACAAAAATAATGAACTTAAAAGTTGTTTTCTATATTATTTTACCTATATAATTATTTGGATATTTATAACAATGTTTACTTTTGGTATCGATGAAGAGCTATAACTCGAAAGCTTGCTATTTTCGTTTTTCTGTATGATATTGTATTTCGGCACTCTCTAAAGCTGATGTAATATTGTAACGTAGTTAGGTGAGGTTAGTGTATCAGGAAAGGATAGGCCTAAGAAAGGTCCTGTGTAAGCAAGCCCATTGGTTTATTTTAGGAGGTGTTTACAAGGGAGGTTACGTGCCTGGAATTTTGTTCGTCTGCGCCACACAAAATCTCGTCCTAATTTGCATATTGGCTCGATCGGATTTGTCCGAATGGAGACGTGCTCGGCAACTTCAGGAGTGGTTTAAATTGCCGGGTCTCTCCACTACTTGTATCTACTTGTAGTGTTTGTTCCTACTCACTCTGTTTAGATTCCTGGTTTTAACTGCTATTTGCATATAAACCATGTTGTTGTTTACACTACCTATTCATTCATGTTTGTATGATTTGCATAGTGCTTTTGTTTTTTGTTATTATATTGGGTTTCTGTCTACTTGTTCCTTTTTTTAAATGACTTTGGTTTAATTAATAAAGCAAGTTCTATTTTAATAACAAATTATTAACACGCGCGCCATCTATCTGAATTAAATAAAATTAATAACTACGATTTTTACTTTTTATACAAAATAAACTTTCTTACTGCGATGAAAACTATTGGGAGGGCCTGGCTCATCAGATGTAAATACTCCCAGAAGTTTCGCCAGTTTAATCTACCATACGGCCTTTTAGAACTCTACTATTGTATTGGACGATTCTGATAATACATAGGAAATATTTGTTAAGAATTTTGATAATGGATTTTAATTTTCTTCTTTCTTATCTCCACTCAATCATATTAGGGTATCAAGTTGTGACCCTTGATAGTGTCTGTTTGACAACCATCATGACTGGGTTGTCATTAATACTGGGAGCACTACTCAGTGGCAGGCCGACTTAGCTCCAGAATAAATGGCTGCCTCTGACATGAGGAACAGACGCCATGTACATCCGCTCCTAACATGGAGTACAAACGCTGCTCATCCTGTATCCCTGGAGACCTTACAGGGTACTATCAGCCGGGCCAGCTGAACCCAGGTTTATTACCGAGCTTGTTACTGCTCCCCCTCCTCCTTTTTCATCCGGGCTTGGGACCGACAAAGCCGGCAATTTTAATAAAACTATGTAATTAGAATTATATGTAAATATGGTTCTACGTTTGTCCGTTTGTTTTTGGGATTTTACACGATTTGTTCTTTGTGTTTTCTTAATTTTTATTTGTACCTATTTGTTTTATCTATACTTTCTCTTAATTATAACTACTTGTGGCAAGTATATATATATGTGCTTTATACAAGTGTACTTGTATATCTTCACTAATATAGTTGTGCTTTCTTACCTTATTTATATTTGTATTTTATTTGTCATGTCTTGTGCTTATTTTCATTATTGCTATCTTGTATTATTTAATTTATTCTTTCTGAGGTTTTAAACACTTTTTATTTATTTACACTTGTCTTGGCGATACATGCCAATATGCCCATATGTAAATAAAAGTTAGCTTTCAAAGGGGAATGTGAGAACTACCCTACAGTGAGATGTCCTAGGAGAGGTAAACCTACCTGGTGACTAAGCTAGGACATTTACTTGAAGTTGGTTTCTAAAGACTGTGGGATATGTAAATATTATTTCTCCCACGATGATCCTCGATGGATCGACCTACTGTCACCACACTTAAGGAAGTTGTACCTTTTACCATGTATATCGGGATTCAGACAATAACTCTGAAAGATATTACAGTGACCTTTATTGAAGACATACGAGATAACCAAGTGTGATTACAAAAATAAAAAAAGACGACCGATGACATCAAAAACTTTCCACTTTCCAAGTTTTGTTCATGAATCTATTTGTTTGTCTCTGTTTACTCTAGTATAATCGAGTTCATGAAAATTTCCGAACACCAGTTTTTATTAATTTCGGAACGCCAGCTTAAATATCATGATTTTCTCCTTTTAATTTTTAATATATAATGGTGTCCGTTAGTTTCTTAAGATACCTTAAATGAGATTAAAGCTTTACTGTATTGACGAAGATCAATAGACTGAAAGTATCTTCACCAGAATGGCTAACCGAAATTTACAGAGTAGGTGTTGCGACACCAACTGAGACCAACTTTGCATATTCCATAGACAGAGCACCCACGTAGAGCTTTATTTCTACACTAGAGGAACTTGAAAGTGCTACACCCAGAAAGAGTTTAAACAAAAAAAAAAAGTATTTTGTCTCCAATTAACTACTTGTCGTGATATGAATTATTAAAATTTTGGTATGCAAATCGGGAGGGTCTGAATAATAGTTAAATTTAAATAGTTTTCATTTTTTAAATCATTAAATCCAGGTAATAGTCTGTGTTAATGTTTCGTGTTATTCCTACAGTACCTTCTGAGTATGAAAGTTTCTCTCTCTATTTCATTATATATTAAAATAAAATAAATTGGAATACATTTTATAAATAATGTTAAATTCTTTTCCCAATAAGTTTTATTTTTATGAAGTTAAACCGAGAGCTTTCAAGCTCTTGTTCTTCGACGAACAAAAACGCTTTATTATTATTATTATTATTATTGTTGTTGTTGAAGAGATAGAGCTTGAAAGCTCACTGTTTACTTTAATAAAAGAAAATTATAGTGAAATGATTTAACTTTATTTATAATTCTCTATATTTACACTAATGTATGTGTGTGTATAGTGAAGGAAGATATGATTTTTCATATTTTATGTATGATAAAATAGATTTTATTAAATATATATGCCATACTTTCATATTCACTCTATATCATCGTTGTATTATGCAAATAGCGCTATCAGATAAAAAGAAGATGATTCTTATGATAACGCTCTTGGAAACAAAACATAAGGAAGTTGTACCTTTTAGCATGTATATCGGGATTAAAACATTAACTATGAAAGATATTACAGTGACCTTTATTGAAGACATACGAGATAACCAAGTGTGAACAATATTGCCTCTGTCTCCTTAAAAAAAAAAACAGACGACCGGCGACATCAAACACTTCTCACTTCCTTAAGTGTTTTCTATGAGTGTAATATAAATGCGCTTATTTTTTGGACCTATTTTATGATATTTATTGTAATATCTCAATTGTAATAATGAGAAAGGGAAACACTATAAATCAAGATGATTTAGATTATTGTTAGATTGTAACTTTATAAGAAATCTCTCTATTTGCCTAGATTGCTCCAAATCAACAAGAAATGCCAATATGCAAATTTCATACCATCTTCTCCTATAGAATGAAAGATTCAAGGTAACCAAAGGTTTTGACCATCCATGGTTAGATAACTTGAGAATACACACACATATGCAGCTTTATTAAGACCACCGGTCTTATACAGATTCACTACAGGAAGAAAGGAATCATAGAGTTCCTATACTCCAGGCAGCACAGAACCCAACAACAGCCTCCAGGTCCAAAGTTACTTACACACATATAACAAACAGCTCATTAAGACCACCAGTCTTATACAGATTCACCACACAGGAAGGAAGCAAAGATAGAGCTCCTATATTCCAGGCAGCACAGAACCTAACAACAGCCTTCAGGTCCGACACATGTCCAGTGGCCACACCGTTGAAGGATAAGCGTTAAAATATGTTTATGATTTTCATCGATAGATAACGCTAGATTGATGAGGATATTTTATATATTGCTTTATATATGAAGGCTAACACTCCACAAATTTAGCACATAACTAGTTTTAATTTCATTTTTAAGTTAAAATATGCAAATAGGTGGCAAATAGATGACGCTAGGTTGATATGATTATATTTATGAGAATTGCCATATATATATATGTGAAGGTTAACATTCTATAAATCTAGCACATAATAGTTTTAATTCCATTTTTAAGTTGAGGTATGCAAATATGTTGAAGTTGCATATTCCCTAACTAGACGAATGGCCCGGGCAACGCCCGGGGTTTACCCGAGTGCGAATATATTCTAAAAACGTTGACTTGGGTGGTCGCTATTAACAGGGTGGTCTGTATAGACAGGTGGATGTATCACACAGCTGATAACAGGGATAGCCTGTATAGACAGGTTTATGAGAGAGGCACAAACTTACAGGTTGTTGACGCCGCAATTCCCAGAGAGAGTGTTTTTTGTTGCATCATGCTGTGACTCACACGACGACCCAAGGTCAACAGGGGTGGAGCAGCAAGCTTAAGGCTTTCACCGTCTGGCGGCGCTGCTTGCGAGTTATATCTACAATTCTGCAAATAACTCTAAGGATATTCAAGATATTCAAGAAATTATTTTTCGAAAACCTTTCCGGGGATATACCTAATAATATCCCAGAATTTCATGGCGATTGGATGTATGGTTTTTGAATAACAGGGTTGTCTAGAGGGGGGCAGGGAGGACACGTGTTCCCTTGCAGCCAATGAGCGCGCATTCTATCCGTGAGCTTCAGACAAACAGACAAACAGACAGAATAAGGCAAATATATAAGTAGATAATGGTCGCAACCCTGACCTGTAGAGGAACTGGGCCACCCAGTATTGGTGGGTCAATAGTCAAAGTCTGCCATCCAATCAATGACTTGATAAATATCGTCCAATCGGCAATCAATATACCTATTTATAGTCTACCACCACCATATATACATATATCCTTATGTTTTAGTGCTGCGTGGGATTTGAATACTGGCCTTTAATCTTCGTTTCAATTGGCTACTTGTTCCCCAGCTTTCATCTCTATTGGCTATCTGTTTCTTCACATTCTCATTGGCTATTTGTTCCTGGCTTTTATTTCAATTGGCTATTTATTTCTCTTTCTTCTCATTGGCTACTTGTTTCTTTGTCCACATTATCATTGGCTACTTGTGTTTACAACCTTCATTCTTATTGGATATTTGTTTTATTATGGTTAGTTAGATGTTTATGTACTTTTATTCTTATTGTTTATCGGTCGTTTATGACCTTGATTCTTATTGGATAACGATTTCTGGTCTTAATTTTCATTGGCTACTTGTTTATGGCCGTGATGGTTTGTCAGATTCTAGGGAGAGCTGTTCAGTGAGGAGATGAATTTGGAAGAATCTAGTGGCTCTAAATTTCTGATTTTAACGTATTAGTTACATATTTCATATTCCGTATATATGCAAATGGTTGACTAAATACTTATCTATATATATATAAAAATGAATGTATGTGTGTGTGTGGTCTGTTTGTCCTTTATGCCTGACCAAACCACTATTTGGAACGCCATGAAACTTTGGGAAGTTATTTAATATAGTACTGGGAAGGTTTCTAGCAAATAAAATTTTTGAAATAACTTTTCGCTTTAAAATAATCAAGATAAATATTCCAATTTATCTGTTATAATTCAACAATCTGCTCTAAATATTATCATGATGATACGATGATTTTGTAATGTAGAAAATTAGGAAAGACAAAATTCAGGATGACACGGCAATTTATTTGAGACAAGAATAATGATACAATTCCAAGGCAAGATACTATTCCTTTAACTTCCAATTACCGAGGGAACCAATTAATATTGATTTTATTCAACTTATCGAGTATTTTTCAAGGGACCGGGAAAAAATGATTCGTTAGACAAACCTTTACTCGGGTAAAACCCGTACGAAGCCGGGTACGTCCATACAAGAATAATGATACAATTCCAAGGCAAGATACTATTCCTTTAACTTCCAATTACCGAGGGAACCAATTAATATTGATTTTATTCAACTTATCGAGTATTTTTCAAGGGACCGGGAAAAATGTTCACTTTATCGAGAGATTCGTTAGACAAACCTTTACTCGGGTAAAACCCGGGCGAAGCCGGGTACGTCTGCTAGTATACTATAATAAAAGTGGTTAAATCTACTATAACTTTACATATATATCATTTTAGGGGTTATTTACTATATATAATTTTTATCACATATTAATTTTAAAAAAACTACACAAAAGTGAATTACTACTAGAATCGGATAATTAAATTAATAAAAAAACCATCACCTATGATCAAGCAACTGATAATTGCTGATTGTTAGCGACATCTGTCTGAATAAAATCCATTTTATTTATCAATTATATTCGAAATATAAATGAGAGGAAAAGGTATTTCGACCCAATATATTATGAAATAACTTGAATTCTAATATTAGATGCTATTTATTCCGATAGATGGCGCAAGCCATCTGTAACTATCAGTTGCACAATCAGGAATTTGTTTTTTACTTAATTCTATTAATTCGCCACTTCTTCTTTTATTATATAAAAAAGGAGGACAGCAGATCTTTGAAATGTAGAGAAAAAAAAAAGAATAAGAAAGGTTAGAAGTAATTCGTTAGTAATATTTATTAAAAAAAAACTGTAACTTTTTCTATAATTAGGCAATTAATAAATTGATTTGTAAGTTTTTAAGCGATTTGCTTTTGTTATTTTTAAGTGTTATGTTGATTTTCAATCGGAATGTATAATATTTAAGTTTTCTCTTTTGATAAAAAAAAATAATTTTACACAAAATGAATTATTATTTCAAAGCAATAACGCGCCATCTATACATATAAAATAAAAGGATTTAAAAGCGCGAATGTTTCTTTTATACATAAAGCAAACTTCTACTGTCCTTACTGCGATGAAAAAATATATTGGGAGGGCTTGGCTCATCAGTGGTGAACCCTCCCAGCGGTTTCGCCAATTTAATCTAACAGACCGCTTCTCAGAGCTCTAATACTGTATTGGATCATTCTGCTTTTATATGCTACACTGAAGGATGGAATCTTAGAAATGGTTTTCAAGTAAACTATGGACATAAGCTTATAAGACAGTAGAATTACATTCAAATATTTGCTTCGAGCAATGCTCTTCAGCAAACTATAAAGACAAGGCCAATTAGGGCCTAACTGGCCTTGTCTTTATAGTTTGCTGAAGAGCATTGCTCGAAGCAAATATTTGAATGTAATTCTACTGTCCTATAAGCTTATGTCCATAGTTTACTTGAAAACCATTTCTAAGATTCCATCCTTCAATGTAGCATATAAAAGCAGAATGATCCAATACAGTATTAGAGCTCTGAGAAGCGGTCTGGTGGATTAAATTGGCGAAACCGCTGGGAGGGTTCACCACTGATGAGCCAAGCCCTCCCAATATATTTTTTCATCGCAGTAAGGACAGTAGAAGTTCGTTTTATGTATAAAAGAAACATTTGCGCTTTTAAATCCTTTTATTTTGAATTATTATTTATTAAACCTTTTGCTATGTGTTGCTAAACCTTGAATCACGTATTATTTACCAAATGATATATTTATAAACACTAATATTGATTGGCTAATGTTATATGTTTAATATAAAATTGTTGTGTACTTATGATTTTGAAAAATAAAAGACCATTATAAAACTGTATAATATTGTATATATATGTCTACGGAAATATTTATATTAAATAGAGTGTGTTGAAAATTGATTAATAAATTAATTATTAATATTATATGGATTTAATATTTCATAAATTATTTGAAATATATACTTTGAAAAGCTATATTTTATTGTAAAATTCATTACCATTTATATATGATATTCTATTTTGATATATAGCCGTAATTATAATTTATAAGTAAAATAATGTTATTTATTTTTGAAAGAAATAATTTGGAAATAATTATTGTCGTATAAAAATGAAGGGTTGGTATATTGGAATTGAAAATAAGAGGCTTCATTAAAACGTATAGAGAATATTAAAATCACATCCCTATATAACAATGTCATACAGAATTATGTTCCGCGTTATATAATTATGTTCAAATTACGAGAATTGTCAAAATGAGGAAAGATAAAAATATTTCCAAAATTATCCAAATTAAATTTCAATTTTAAAATGAGTATTTACCAAACACTTTAGCAAATAATATTTGCTTAGAGAAATATAAAATGGCATACATATAATTACGAATTAATTTTAAATTGCTATATAAATGTGTGTGTTTCATATATTTATGTAATTCATATTTCTAAAGTAGATTTCTAATAATTTATCATTTATAAATTGTATGTTATATTATATATGAATATTAAAAAACGAAATGAAAAATATATTTTGACACATTATTTCTTTTAAACTCCATCTCCAGTTCGTCTGTCATTTTAACCCAACGGTCAACGAGAACGCAAATATTCTCGTTTTAAATTGAATGTAAAAATCGATTACACATGATAAAATATCGATTTCAAATATACTTGAATTATATCAAATTGATATTTAAATAATTTCTCTTTTCAAAATTCCACTTATTTTGAAAAGCAAAAGCTATTTATATTTGTTTAATTGATTTATTATTACACAAACATTAAATATCTAAAATAATATATCTGCATTAATATTTCTCTTTTTGTATTTCTTCTTATAATCCAATAGGTTAAAATATGTAATATTGGTATATATTTTTAAAAGATGTTTTTCATTATACCCTCGATGATAAAATAATTTAATTCAACGCAAATCTCTCTCTCTCTCTCATACGCATAAATCACTTTTAAATTCAAAATATATTTTGGAAATTGCATTAATTTTGATTTTCCAAATCACTTTGATAGATATAAATAATATTTAGACAATCCAATATTTTAAAATATATATATAACTTTACAAAAATACCCTTTTTAAACAATTTTAAAAATCAATATTGATATAATTAAAATCAAATTAACCAATTAACTATTTTAAAAGCACGCGTAGATTGAAAATTGTCATTAATATTGTTACGCCTAATTTATATATAATTAAGAATTCTTATAAAAATCACAATGTGAATATTAGAGAAAATGTGATCAAAATTATAATAAAAAAAAAACAGACGATTAAAGAGAACACTTAAAGAAAATGGCTGGTAATTTCTGATTCAAATGATTGCAAAAAAAGAGGGCAATCAAACGTCGTCTGCTTAATCAATATCAGACGAAAAATAGAATAATTAAAAAAAAAAACTGCGCACATAAATTCATTACGTGATTACTATTTTTTAAATTATTTTTTACAGTAAGAACTAGTTAAAAAGAATGGAAGATTTTCTGGAACGTTATGTATTGATTCGCGCATTGAAGGAGTGGTAAAGGTGGATAATATTTAGCCGGTTAAAACATCGATTGCAACAGATTTTTTTAGTGTTTTTTAAGGAACAAGAGAGACTTACCTGTGGATGAGTTGATAACAGAGAAGGGTTAAAAAAACAAAGGATATGGGTTGGTGATGAGGTGAAGACATAGCAGTCTGGGTTGTGTCGTTTGATGTAGCCAGTGCAAAGCTACAGGTACGAAGCCTGGAAAGGGTAGGTAGTCCTCATCCTCTAAGGAACCAGAAGAGCAACTGCTACACTGGCTTCCTGATTTGCACGAACAGGAGTCCGAGGAAAGCACCGACAAACGATCACCCCACTGGCCCGCCATTCCGCGCCGCACTGCCACCGCTAGGGGCGCTGGCTCGCCCAGTGTTCGGCTGCTACACTCTGTGGTGTCAGTCGCCTTTCTTTCTCCTACATACTCTATGAATTATTTTATGATATTTTTTTATAAATATTTTTTTCTAAAGTTTTTTTTGTGATATTTTTAACAGAAAGAGTATTATACATTAATAAAACCAATATTTTTTTCAATATTTAATTTTTAGATAATTAATTTATCATTAAAATTATCGATTTTTCTAAATTATAATTAATATTTGTTTGACCTACTACAAATAGTTGGGTCTATTTCTTTATTAAAATTGAAATATGTCTAAAATAATTATTGATAAGAGTAAAATATTTTTTAGGAGAAAAATATAGAATTAGATGTATTTTACATTTTTTGTTATTTGATTTTTTAATGCAGATTAATAAATGAATACGGTATCAACACTTGACAAAAATACCTACAGCAACAAATTTCTATTATTAAAGTTTTTCTTCACCTAAATCCTAAGCTTTCAGCCACCAGGGGTCTTCATCAGACTAGTATAGTACACCTGACAAAGAGCATTGTAATCGAAATCTCGAATTTTATTTTAGGAAATATTTATAAAATAATCTAGTTACTGTAGGTATATTTTTTTTCTAATGTCGTTATGCACTCATAAACAAAATTTTGATGTCGCCGGTCGTCCTTTTTTTTTTTTTAAGGAG
This sequence comes from Cordylochernes scorpioides, assembly GCA_030710605.1. Classification (NCBI taxonomy): domain Eukaryota; kingdom Metazoa; phylum Arthropoda; class Arachnida; order Pseudoscorpiones; family Chernetidae; genus Cordylochernes; species Cordylochernes scorpioides. Next base: position 60,449,824 of record CP092885.1, read on the forward strand.
AGAGAGGAAATTTTTTTCACACTTAGTTATATCGTGTGTCTTCAATAAAGGTCACTGTAATATCTTTAGGAGTTATGTTAACATAAACATTGGTCTCAGGAGAGAAGACAATCAGAACAAGAAATGGTATAAATACTGGGAAAATATCATTGAAGTACACTCATGGACAAAACTTAAGGAAGATGTACCTTTTAGCATGTATATCGGGATTCAGACAATAGTGAAAGATACACTCATGAACAAAACTTAAGGAAGTTGTACCTTTTACCATAAATCGAGATTCAGGCAATAACTTTGAAAGATATTTGATACACAGTGGCCTTTATTGAAGACAAACGAGAAAACCAAGTTTGAACAAAATTGTCTCTGTCTCCATCAGAAAAAAATATATATAGACGACCAGCGATATCAAAGACTTTCCACTTCCTTAATTTTTATCCGTTAGTGTTTGTGTGATAAAATTGGTGATTGAGAAAGAATTGTATTATATAATAATATTACTAAATATTAAAATACACCAGTATTTTCCCCCAAAAGTACTGTAGGAATGTAAGAACTACCTTATAGTGAGATGTCCTAGGAAAGGTAAACATATCTGGTATTTTATTTATTTATGCTTATGAGGTGATACAGCAGCGTATTTACAATTAGAGAGGAGACAAAATGAATTAAATATAGAAAAAAGAAGTGAGGACATATCGGTCATTAAAGTCTGAGAGGCAAGGCCTTCAGCCAGTTTAGGGCTTCCAGGGTGACAGAATGGAGATATACATATATCTGGTGACTAAGCCAGGAGACTTACTTGAAGTTGGCTTCTAAAGACTGTGGTATATGTAAATATTATTTCTCTCACGACAATCCTCAATGGAGGAACCAACTATCACCACACTATGGCTATGATTATCATGGAGGAGACTGTTTGATGAAGTATACCTGTATTAGGATTGATTCATCTGAAATAATGAACACTCATGGACTAAACTTGAAAAAGTGGAAAGTATTTGATGTCGCCAGTCATCTTTTTTTAATATTTTTTTTTAAGGAGATAGAGGCAATTTTGTTCATACTTAGTTATCTCGTGTGTCTTCAATAAAGGTCACTGTAATATCTTTCAGAGTTATTTTTTGAATACCAATATATAAATACTAAAAGGTACAACTTTCTTAAGTTTTGTCTATGAGTGTAATGTACCAGACTAAAAATAAAGTTAATAGAGAATGATATTAAAAGGTTATTAAAATAATAAATATGGAAGTTATTAATATAACAATAAAAAAGTCGTTAAAGAAGCCGTAAACGTAAAGCGATTGTAACATGAAAGCATAAAGTAAAACCATAATTTAAAAAAGTCACCTAGTTGTTACGTTCAAAGATGGTATTTGGGGCAAAAAGTAAAAGATATATTTGAAAACTGTTAAAAAAAACATAAACCTGATTCTTAAAATTAAGAAACACTTTGGCCAAAAAAAAAAAAGGTTTTTATACACACGACGTTTCAACAAGCATTTTTTCGGCAAAGGGTTATAAATGTTTGTCGAAACACCAAGAAAATAAAAAAAACCTTTTCTGGACGAAGTGTATCTTATTTTTAAAGAACAATGAATACCGACCTCTATCTTCAATATATCATTGTTAGACATTGTTCAAAAAGTATCGCGACTTTTGAATTTTCGCGGGTTACGTATATTCGAATTTCGATCTTTTTGTGGCTTTATGTTGGTACTCATGTCTCTCACTTATGCCGACAAGCACGGCCATTTTGAATGTTTCTTTAATTGTTGACAGCTGCTTTGCTTGCAGGTGTTTTGGATCGTCTTCGATTTTTACCTATTAAAAAAAATGGATCAAAGAACCTGTATCAAATTTTGTGTGAAAAACGAAATTAAGTGCGCGGATTCATTCCGCATGTTGACTGTGGTATACGGAGAAGCTACCTTGGACCGAAGCAACGTTTATCGGTGGTACAAAATGTTCTCAGAAGGCCGAGAAAATGTGAACGACGAAGAGCGTGCCGGACGCCCGAGCACTTCAACAACAGACGAAAAAATTAATGAAGTGGAGAAAATGATATTGGCCAATCGTCGAAACACCATTAGAGAAGTTGCTGAGGACCTAAACATATCGATTGGCTCGTGCCATTCGATTTTTATCAATGATTTGGGCATGAGACGGGTCGCCGCGAAATTCGTACCAAAATTGCTCAATTGCGACCAAAAACAGCATCGCATGAACATTGCTAAATGAGATGTTGGACTCTGTCCGCGACGACCCAAATTTGCTCCAGAGGGTCATAACTGGTGACGAAGCGTGGGTTTATGGTTATGACGTGGAAACCAAAGCTCAATCATCTCAATGGAAGCTGCCGCACGAACCAAGACCGAAAAAAGCGCGCCAAGTTCGGTCGAATGTGAAAGTTTTGCTGACAGTTTTCTTCGATTGCAGGGGCGTGGTGCATCATGAGTTCTTTCCACAGGGTAGAACGGTCAATAAGGAATATTACCTGCAAGTTATGCGCAATTTGCGCGAAGCAATCAGCCAGAAACGCCCGGATTTGTGGAGGAACAAAAATTGGCTTTTGCACCACGATAACGCCCCTGCTCACACATCGTTGCTTGTGCGCGACTTTTTGGCCAAAAACAACACACTAATGATGCCGCAGCCACCGTATTCCCTATATCTGACCCCTGTGACTTTTTCTTGTTCCCTAAACTGAAGAGGTCCATGAAAGGACGACGTTACGCTACGCTTGACGAGATAAAGACGGCATCGAAGGAGGAGCGGAAAAAGATTTTTTAAAATGATTTTTTGAAGTGCTTAGAAAATTGGAAAAACCGTTGGCACAAGTGTATAATATCTCATGGAGATTACTTTGAAGGGGACAAAATAGGTATTCATGAATAAATAAATATTTTTTGAAAAAACACAAAAGTCGCGATACTTTTAGAACACACCTCGTATGTATACTATTATCATTTATAGAGCACACATATATATGTGCATAATACAGTTTTATATATGAATATAATAAAAGTTTTTATGATCTTTTTTAATATATGAGTAAATTTATTTTAACATCAAAAGAAATATTAGATCGAAATTTTGAGAAATAACTAAAACTTTCAAATTGTTAAACGTCAAAAGATATAATGAGCGCTTTTCGTGTGGAACAAAATGGCTGTCGACAGTTCGACAAACCACAGAGTATCTAAAATTAATAAAAAACATTGATTGAATATCAAAATATTGTAAACAGACGAAAATAAACATTACTACCTCATTTGGAATCGATAATAATGATAAAATATTAATGAAATATATATAAAATGATATACAGGGTGATCCAAAAGTCCCGCACAACTTTAAAAATTAATAACTCCGCGAATATTTGCGCTAGAGCAATGCGGTAAACACCATTGTGTTCAGAATGCAATGGGATTTTTTATGGCAAATATTGAAAATTTCGAAATTGATTTTAGTTACAATTTCATTCCCTAGATGGCGCTGTACCAGAATCAGAAATTAAGCGGCCAAATTGTTTGATTAATTGAAAAGTATAACTGATCGACACGTATTTTTCCTTTTTATATACCAGGAAAGAATCCTAATAATATCAAATCGTTAATTAATAAAGCACCATTTCGCCAAAAGTTAGAAGAAATGGTTAACGATTTTTAAATACAATCTGAGATATGTAAAATAGGTATATGCAAATTAAAACATGTAGCAAAATATATTTATATTTTTGATAGAGTTTTGTCAAACATATTGAATGTTTGAAAAACATAGCTGAATTCAATACACGATTTTTTGAAATGTTAATATAGTACCAAAAATTATGATGGTACTACTAATAGGATTTCTTGCTATAAGGAATGTGTAATTTCTTGAATAATTGGCGACACTCGACTATTTAACTGGAAATTTGTCATGTGATCCAACAAATGAAATATAGATGGGAGTGACAAAATACATTTGTCGTACTTTATTCCAAATATCCTATGGGCTTGTCAAATGTTATCATTGTTTATTATACTGTACACGATTTTTTAAAATGTATCCCCTCAAATAAATATAATTTTTAAATCAACCATTTGCGTTGAAAAACGTGGTAGTAAAATCATTTTGTATTATTTTTTTGCCCAAAATTTCTAAAGGTGGGGTGTTACAGAGAATATTCCTTATGCTATTTCTTTTAATGAGCGAAAAGCGATAAATTAAACATAAGGGGTAAAATTGTGTGTACAGTGTTATTCGAGAAGTTATAACCCTTTGGTCTGCACGACATAATATAAGATGTGAGCAAATGACAAACAAACAAAAATTACTTTTCACAAATAAAAAAGAGACAAGATATGAGGACAGAATTTATTTACCCATAACCCAACACAAAGAGCTGCAAAACATTGGTAGATAATATAATACATGGAAGCTTTTATAACACATGAGGTAACTGCCTTCTCTCTTGTATTAGGTCAGAATCCTTGTTCAATGTGGCGACCTTCATTCTCAAACACCGCCTGCAGACGATAGATGACATATTGCACAGCATCAAATAACATATCTGTTGAAATTGATGAAACGCGTGCCGCCTGAAAGAAGCCTTCAACATGGCCAATGTGGTAGGCCGGCATCGATAAACACGCGACTTAATGTACCCCCATATCCAAAAATCGCAAGGCGTCAAGCCTGGTGATCTTGAAGGCCACTGGTGTATAAAGTGGCGACTTATCACACGATCTTCACCGAACGTATCCTTCAGCAATTGTTTGGCACCGCGGGAGATATGAGGAGGTCCTCCATCTTGCATGAATGTTATTTCGCTCAGTGCTTGTCTGTCCTGCAATATGGGGATAACCTTTTCTCTCAAAAGTTGAACATAACGTTCACCAGTTACAGAAACGGTTTTAAAAGTTCTTCCATTTATTTCTTCAAAGAAAAATGGCCCAATAATAAAAGAAGAAGTGAACCCACACCAAACTATAACTATGGGCTGATGAAGTGACATTTCTGTAAAATTCCTAGGGTTTTCTGTTGCCCAAATGCGGCTGTTTTGAGTGTTAACTTCTCCGTTCAGAGTAAATTGAGCTTCATCTGTCCACAGAACATTCAACAGCCAGTTTTCATCAATATTAATTTGCCGGAAAACCCATGAAGCGAATTCTTGACGCTTCTCAAAATCGCCGACTTTTAGCTCGTGAAGTCTTTGAATTTTTTTACGGGTATTTTTTAAGAAAAATTCTTAGTGCTCTCCAAACTGTTCCATACCAAATCCCCGTTTGTCGAGCACTTACTTCTCCATACGTGGATAACGTTTCAATAGCTTCAACATTCTGCGAAACCGTAGCAACCCCTGACTTGCATGTCGATGGTCTTCCACTCCGAGATTTTGCTTCCAGAGATCCAGTCTTCTCCAAAGTTTTTATCATTCGCCTTAGAAAGTAGCAACTCATGGGTCCTTTACCGCTTCGAATACCTTTAAAGGTACGAAACGCTTGTAAAGCTTCGGTGGCAGATTCTGAATTGCAATAAAAAAATTTCACCAAGAGTGATTTATGCTGTAGTGATGGTAAAATAAATTGTTGTGCATGTAAATAGATGAAGATTATTTGCATTTTTCAAAACCTCATTATGTAAAAATATATGTGTATATAAATTGGATATTTGTTGTTGGCCGAACCAATAACCATACACACCTCATCTCGTTAACGGAATAATGTTCTTTGTCTGGTCTGCCTTTTTTTACTCTCTTTGGAGTAGATTTGTTTTTTGATAGTTTTTATTTATGGAGCTGAACCAGTATGATGGCGGTGGTGGAGGAAGTCAGCAGGCCAACAAGCGGCCGCGTTCTGAGGACGAAGACCTCCTCCCGTCTTCCCATTACCAATTTAAATTCAACAGCACGGCGAACTTGTTCAACTTTGAGTGCCAAACCTTCGAAGCGATCATTGCCGACACCAGCCTGGACTCCCCCGAAAAAATACAGATGGCCACCAAAGGACTGATACTGACTCTCGTCCAAGAGGCAGAACTTCTTCTTAAGGACGCCTTCAAGGGAGCCAGTCTAGGAAAACCCAATCCCACAGCCAACGTCCCGATTCCCTCCACCTCTTTCGCCTCGGTAGTGGCAGAGAAAGACAAGCCGGTAAAGCCTGCACCTCCGAAACCCAAAGCGAAATCCACATTTGTGAATCTGGCTCCTTCCTTCGAATCGCATGTCGTCGTCAGGTCGGCTAACCCCAAAGCAACCCAAGGGAATTTTTGAGGGAAATTCAAAAGATTCATCCTTCCCTAGCGTCATCAAAACACGTGGTGGCGTCCATCAACACCAGCGGCGAGGTGGTTTTCCACCCCAAAACAACCCAAATGGCAAAGTAGCTGGCCACTGGGCTGACCTCCCTGCCAACGGGCCTAAGCTGCCCCGAGTGCCCGGTTATCCTACCAAGATACTGCCTCTTCAGAGTGGACGGGGAGGTGCGGGACGACGAGATATGCGAGAGCTTCCGCTCCAACCACTCCGTGCAGTCACTCCTGGAAAAGCGTGAAATCAGGGTAGTCCATCGATCGAATAATGCGGCACACAGCACTAGTACAGTGTTCATCGAAGTGGACAACCAAGTCGCCGAAATCCTCGGTCAACATGGACGTATTCCTGTGGCGGGTCTAGTGCACAGGTATGAGCGCAGTCATACTTTAAAGCAATGCTTCCGTTGCTGTGACTTCGGCCACCGCGCTTCTGCCTGTCCAGCTGCCCATCCAATCTGCTATCGCTGCGGCTCTGCAGAGCATGAAGGCATCCGATGCTCGGTCGAGCCAAGCCAAAGCCGTTGCTGCCGCTGCAGAAAAAAAATCTGGAGCTCCCATCAACCACTTTGCCACATTATCTATCTGTCCCTTTGTAAAAGAGATAACAGCCCGAACAAGAAACAATGTCTAGGCCATTGCGTGTCCTGCAGGTGAAAGCTAGAAAATCACCAACTGTCATTATTGAAATTGCAAATTTGGCAAATTCGACACAGGCCGACATCGTGCTCCTGCAAGAACTCTCAACTAACTTCTTCTGGCCCACACGTGGGTTTCAGGCATTTTTTTTTGTCCCAGGCGCCTACATCCCCTCGGGAATTGTGGCACTTAGCAACCTTCATCCCATCCCTCTAACCTCCCCAGACACCGCCATAACCTCCATAGCCATATGTCTAGAGCAGAGCATCATCGTGGTGCACTCGGCCTACTGGCACGGCCTTAGAGCTGCCGATGATTTCATCCCTCTTCTGGAAGATACGATAAGACGGGCCTCTCTTCCAGTGATCCTGGGTATGGACACTAACGCCCACTCTCCTACCTGGGGCATCGGTGCGAGGTTGGACTTCAGGGGTGCTAATCTTGAAAAGTTCGCCAGCTTCAATGATCTTCATTTCTTGGGACCTCCTGTGGACTCGACCTGGTCAAATGGGCCTTTATCTTCTTCTATAGATGTAACTCTGGCATCCAGCTCACTGGCTATCCATGTCACTAGAGGTTTATTAGATGAGATGGCCTTCACTGACCATATACCTATCTGGACTACATTCCTAGACATGGTCAATAACGAGACAAACTGCTCCTGGGTTGAATCCTCATGTAAAGAACAGACCTTTAAATCCTTCCTCAACTCTTCTCTCCACCAGGTAACTACCTTATTACAACAACAACAACAAAAACCTTTATTAATACACTATTGTCTTACAAGGGGATTCCCCTAAGAGGTTATATATGTACATGAGTGAGGAGGAAAAGCAATTTAGAGGGGAGGTGGAGCAAACAGCCGTTGTCTGGGGAGTTGAGCACTTCTTCCCCCATTTTGTCAATCGCCTTGAAAAATTTTAAATATTTATAAACAAATGTTTTATCCAGCTGGAGAGTAGTAAAAATTGTATATACATGTTGTTCATTATAGTGAGTTAGCCCCGAAATTTCGCGAATTTCCAGTCTCTTTTCCTGTAGGAATGGGCAATGGAATAGGTAATGAACCAAATTTTTTGGATGCCAGCATTGCAGAAGTAGAAATTTAAAGGGTCGCTGTTCCAAAATCCCGTGATATCCTCGGGGGAAAATAGCCATATAATCCTTTGACGGGCTATTTTCAAAGAGAGGTTTGATAGTAAGTAGTCCTCCGTCATAAAGGAGCTACTTAGAGATTGATAGTGAATACAATGAGTTGAGTTTTGTATCTTAGCTCGGTCAAATTGGAGTAGCTGGTCCACTGTGGTTTGAACTATTCTAGGCATTTCTCCTCGCAAAACCATAAAATCTTCACAGTTCTTAAGAAAAGAAAAACCCCAAGAGTCAATGATGTTATTCAGGTTATAAATAAAGTTGTTTCCCGCTTTTCCCAAAATTGAAACTTCCTAGAGCTGGAACAAGCAAACATAAGGTAATCTTGTCCTGTCCATTTTTAAAATCCGTATCTAGAACTTTAGAATCAATTTCGTAATGTTTAATTCAAGGGACATCCTTTCGGTTTCTGTTCGTAAGATATAGCCCGGAGTGTAAATTTGCGAAGGTCAAGAAATCGCCGTAAGAAAAATATCCTGGATCTGGTTTACAACTCCTATCTGATTCGTCGCCCACAGTGGGGCCGAGTATAATAACGTGGATAAAACTATGGAGTCAAGTAATTTCATCACTGCTCCGAACGATATGGTTCTTGACTTAGATAGTATTCTCCATACTGCGTTTGTAGCAATCAATGCTTTGCTTTTAAAGTGCTGCGCCACGTAAGGAGTTGGATTCTTGATTGTTAAGGGGTAGCCAAGATACGTATATTTTGAGGTAACTGTCAAAGGTTGTTGGCCCCAAAACCAAACGTCAGATCTAGCCAAGCGGCCTCCATTTCGAAACGCTACGATTTTAGACTGGAATTGGTTCAGAGTTAAACTATTTTCCTCAAAATATTTTTTATTAAATTAATCTTTATTTGGATATTTATCTTGTATTCACCACGGAAGACTATATCATCCGCGAACAGGAGCAGGTGTATAGTTCCATGGCCCGGTAAGTATATACCTGGCAGGTCAGAATCATCCAGCGTAGCAACCAGATTGTTATTGAAAATAATAAATAAATACGGTGAAAGAGGTTCACCCTGAAGAACACCTGATTGTATTTTGATAAATTCTGTAAAAGAGCCGCTCCATCTGACCGCTGCCATCATTTGAGCATAGTAGTTCTGTTTCTACAGGTAAACTCCGTATAAAAAGTATAATTGTATAACGAATCTAAAGTTTTACGAAGGAGCCTCTTTTATAAAAGAGGCTCCTTCGTAAAACTTTAGATTCTTTATACAGTTCTGTATAAGTTTGATAAATCGCCCACTTAAACCAACAAGCGCAAGCTTTCTCCATAATAGTAGATGTGGAACTGTATCAAACGCTTTTTAAGATCAACAAAGAATGTGTAAAGTTTTCTCCTTTTGCGGTTTAATGTCATTTGAATTAGTGACGTAAGCGTGAAGATATGGTCTTTGCACGAGTAGCCCTTTCTGAATCCTGCCTGGTTTTCCGCTATGAGTTTTCTATTTTCAATCCAATTACTTAGTCTATTTTTTAAAATGGATGTAAAATGTTTTGACAAGTTGCTTATAAGGGCAATGCCCCTATAATTTGATGGTGTAACTACCTTATTAAACGAGGCCTCTAGCCCAGAAGATATTGACAGGGTGGTCCTCCTTCTGACTTCCATCCTGCAATCAGCTTGTGACTCTTCCATGGGGAGACGCTCCAATACTACAAGACCGTCAAAGCCGTGGTGGACCCCCGAACTGAGTCGGATCAGAAGGTTGGTTATCTCCCTCCGCCGTTATAGTCAGAAAGTCCGGTGTTCTATTAGAAATTTCTTCCGCGGTTTATACCGAGCGTGCCATAATCGACTGAAGGCGGCTATACGGAAAGCTAAAAGTAAATCCTGGTTTAATCTCTGCAAGGAGGTGTCATCCGCATACTGGAGTGACATACATCGATTTATCGCCTGGGGCCGCGGCTCCCCCCGAGGTCCGCCACTTCTCAAACATGATAACGGCTCTCTTTACAATCCTCATGAGACTTGCCAGACCATGTTAAATCACTTTTTCCTACCTGACACCAGACCTCACCCGCAAAGGAATGCAATTTCTGCTCACTCAGACGAACCTGAATTCAAACCCTGGGAAGTTTTGCGAGCCATTCATCGCTGTGGAAAAAGGAAAGCCCCGGGCCCTGACGGTCTTAGTTCAAAATGCCTAGACCTGGGCGGCCCTTCCTTGCAATTCCTGCTGGCCGAATTGTTCACCAAATGCCTTCGTAGGGGCCACTTCCCCCGTCAATGGAAAGAAGGCCGCCTCATACTTCTGTCTAAATCCTCCAATTCAGCCACCAGTCAGCTGGAGAAATACAGACCTATTACTTTATTGAACACTATGGCCAAAGTATTTGAGAGATGTATCCTGGCCCGACTTCAGAGGCTCGCGGATCGTCATGGATGGTTCTTTGAAGATCAATACAAAACCGTATTGGGTACCGTAAATGGTCGTTCAGCGGAAGATGCACTGGCGAGTATCACTCAATTAATTGAAGAAAGACAAGCTCACTGGAGGAAAACTCTTGTCATCAGCTCGGACATCAGTAAGGCCTTCGACACTGTTTGGAGGCCGGCAATCAAACAAAATCTTGAACGTCTAAATTGTTCAGAGTCTATTACCTGTTTAGTAAAAAGCTTTTTGGAAGACCGGACGGTTTCTTACTCAGCTTGGACAGAAACAGAATGTACGTCCTCCCAACTCGGCACTCCCCAGGGTTCAGCGCTAAGTCCTTTCCTGTGGAACATAGTTGCTCGGACCATCTTCACCCTTCCCTCCATCATAGATAGCCGATTAATAGCTTACGCGGACGACTTCACCCTTATGACTCAGGTTCGTAGTCGCCTGCCGGTCTCTGCCACTAACACCTTCTTGGAGAGGTTGACATCTTGGTGCACGATAAATGGTCTTAATATAAACCCCATTAAGACTCAAGCTTGCCTGTTCCAATGGCGTATTGTCCACCCCAACTCCGAGACAGGGCTTAGAGTCCTTGGTCAACCTTTAAACATCAAGAAGACCGTCACAATCTTAGAAGTGGAGTTTTACCAGACCCGCGGATTTGTCGCCCACCTACGCAAGATCACACGTAGATGCAGATCAATAATCCCACGACTCACCCACACCATACAGGGTAAATTTGGAATCTTCTTTTCAGCTGGACGGAGCGTCAGCATGGGGAGGCCGTGCTCTCTCCAGCGAAGGCATTAGGCAACTTAGGAGCCTTCACTGCAATTTTGCGAAACGTGTACTGAGAGGAGGTCCTTACACACCTACAGTCTCAGCCATCTCCATAACCGGCAGCCCTCCTTTCGATATTATTGTTAGGTCTCGTACGGCGTTCCTGAAGGAAATCAATGAAGGAAATTTTGAATCTAGAGAGACCAGGCCCTGCTTCTTTGCCATACCCTCCAGATAGACGTCAATTGTCTTTCAGTCTAAACATCGAGGAGATAACAACACCTATAATATTCACAGACAGATCAAAAAATGAGGCTGGGGTGGGCGCTACAATTGTTCCCTCATCAGAAGATCAGCAGCCCGTTCTCTTACGGCTCCATCCCGACTGCACAGCCTTCCAGGCTGAACTTCTGGCAATCCGCTGGGCGGTCCGTCTGGTGAAGGAAGGTTATGCAAGAAATGCGATCACTATCGCGTCGGACTGCAGTTCAGCTCTGTCAGCCATATGTACGTCAGGTCCAGTTCGATCGACATTAGTAGCTAAGATTATTCTCGTACTGAACACCAACCAAAACGTAAATCTGTGTTGGGTGCCGGGACACTGCGGCATCGACGGAAAGGAAAGAGCAGACAGAGCTGCTAAGAACGCGGCCGTTTTGATCTTAGAGCCATCATTTTCCATTCTGCCTAGAAGCCTGGCCCGTAACCACTCACGCGCGGCAGCCCTAGACGCATGGACGGAGGTTTATTGCCAGGACCACTCCAACAGACACCTGAGGAGAATAGCCCATACTCCAGACCGGCTGCTCCAATTCCTCCCTAAGGTCTGTCCTGGAGAAGTCACCACCACCTTACTTACAGGACATGGCCATGTTCGGGCAGACTTGGTTCTCTGGCGTCCTGGGGAAGACCCATCTTGCCCACATTGTATGGAGGAACAACAGACTGTGGACCACATTCTATTCAGATGCCCTGCTTTCATGCAACACAGAATGAAGACAGCTCTGCTGCTTGGGAAGACCTCCTTCGACCCAGTCTCGTTGGCTGGACTCCCGTGTTCTCTGCAGGCATGGAACTTCCTGACCAGCTGGTTCGGCTCTGCAATTGGCTCTATATAAATATAATCTAGAGTAACTTGTTTCTACTAGTTAGCTTGACAGCCCGGGCAGTTGGCGTTTCTTGCGCTCCAGGGGCCTGGGTTATCCTTATTTCTCTCTATATATTCTTGGAAGACGGGGCAATTTAGCAGCAGATGAATAGAAATTTGTTCCTCACATTCACAGAAGCATCTTGAATCCTGCACTGCTTTGATGAATTTTAAAAATCTTCTAAAATTTCCGTGATTTGTAATAAATTGAGAGTTGTGGAAATTTGCCCGAAAATAATTCGGAATATTAGCGGGAAAGAAACTTTGAAATGTTTGGTTAGTATTTTTCTTCAATAGTGTAATTTTATATTTAATCAAATTTTCAATTATATCTGGAATATTCAAGTCGTATCGCTGTTGATCCTCGATCGATAAATCACGATAAGCACGTTGTCGTTGATTTTTATTTGACAAATCCATGTTATCTGGAGCTCAAAAGATTATTACTATCATAAAATTCATAAATTCGATTTTTCAAATTTTTTTCGAAAATTTTTGAAAGATTTGAAATCAATGAGATAGGTCGATAACTTTTTGTTGATTCTAAATTAGATTTATGTGGTTTAGGAATTATCTTTAGAGCTGCTATTTTCCATTTTTCCGGATAATACCCCTTTTTGAATACATTTATTAAATAGTTTGCATAACATATGCTTAATTTTTGGGTAAGCACATTTGATCATATTGTGGCGAAGAAATATTTTATTATTTAATTTAATATAATTCAATGAAAATACTCAACAGATTATAAAAAAATATATTACTCTGTATTTGTGAAATCATCTTTAAAATATTTCTTTGCTTGCTTGCTTAAGATTCCCTAGCTGTAGATAGTTTTGCTGACTTGTTAATAATTGTCGACTCGTCGTTGTGACGTCATCAATAAATTATTTTATATCTTAGGATATTTCAAGGCTTGATTTCTACGCTACAATATTGTTACTTATGTTGTCTAAACCTGGAGCTTTTTAAACATCAGAATTAGAAATGATATTCATTATTTCTTCTACTTCGATAATAATTATGCTTGGATTATTCATTCGTGGCTTAAAATTTCTAATTATTTGTTGTTGAAAATTGTCCAAATTAGGATCGTCTTCAGGAATTAAATCGTCCATTAATATGGTCATTGTTTGCTCTTTTAGATATTCTGGTGAATTGTCAATTATGGGAATTCCATTCTTTACATTTGAGGATCTTAATTTATTGAAGAACTTATAAGCATTACCAAATGGATTATCTGTGTAATTTTCTTCAATAACGTTTCGCCAGTTGCATTGGTGTATTTGTTTCTTGCCAACTTAAATGTATTGTAACTGATTGTTTTATGACGATAATACTAGTTTCTAATATAATGAAAATGATTTTTTATTATTTCCTGTTCATTAGTCCACCAGTCAATTCTGGAAACATGTTTATTAATGGGGGATTTAACCTTCGAAGATTTATATGCTGCTTCTCTCAATAAATTCATGAGTGCGTTCACTATCCCATCAATGTCTTCCTCATCTTTCACTCTGCTTATATCAATTCCCAGTTTTTTGTATCTTGTAATGATATGTTATTAGAAAAATTTGTCCAATTCGCATTTTTTTCAAAGTGGAAATTTGATTATTGAATAAATGACCATTCTTTAACCTGATATAAAATTTAACAGCAAAATGGTCGGAAATATTAGTCAAATCAGAGGTATGCCAGTTGTTTATTAAACTTAGTGAGTGTTTATTCGAGATTGTGAGATCAATTATACTTACTCTCCGCGGCAGGTGGGTGTTTTTTCAGGTTATGTATAAAGAGGTTACATTCGTCTATAATAGGTTGTAATCTATATCCATTAGAGTTTATAACATTGTCAAACCATATAGTATGTCTTGAATTAAAATCACCGCAAAGGATTACAGGTTGATTTATATACGTTTTGAGCAGATCTCTAATGAATGTTTGATGAACAGGTTTATAAGTATTCGGATGAATTTATAAATTAGAAATAATTAATTTTGCTTTAACTGTAGAAATAGATATTGTTGTACAAAAATAAATTGTGAATTTTTCCTCTTTGCTGAACTTTATATTTTTATTTAAAATTATAGTTGTCGTATATTTTTCCCCAGTTTTATTCGAACATATAATTTGAGAGTCCATATCATAAATAACATTTTCATGTAAAACATATGGTTCTTGAATCAAAAGAATGTCAGGTGAAGGATATTCACATATCAAACAAAATGTTAACGCGGGATTCGATCCCGGTTCATGACTGTCTGGAAACGAGGGTGTTACCCACTCGTCCTTGTCAGGTGGGTCATCTCTAGTGCTGGCCTGTAGTTTACTTATCGCAGTAAAACTTTTTCTTACATTTTGTTGAATACATCTCACATTTTCAATCATATAGGATATTAATCTATTTAAGATTAATGCTTTAAATTGTATTTGCTACATCATTTCCCTCGTATATTTGTGAATATTGTGTCCTTTGGATAATTTTGTCTATTTGCGATTTGTAAATCGGGCATTCACTTGAATTTGATTTATGGTTTGTAGAAAGGTTTTTAAATTTAGGGTGCTTAGAGAAATTGTGACAATTTGGCGCTTCAATACAGTTGTGGCTACCCTGTACACCGCATATTTTACATATTTTAATGTTTTGGCAGTCTTTTGTTTTATGGTTCGGATTAAATTCAAAACAATTTTGGCATTGTCTTACAAATATTCTGTCTTGTGTAGAACATCGCTCAAAATCGGTGTATATCTCATTACCCATTTTTCTTAAAATTTGGTAAACTTTAGGAGTTACTTTTAATACTATATTGTGATATGCAGAGTTAAATCCCATTCGCGGTACGAGACAAGCGATGCCAAACACGTCCGCACAGTTGGCTTCAGAAGCCATATATCGATTATGTTTATTTTAATTCATTTGAAAAATTCAACTATCCCCGATCATTTATTTTACTCTGGGATGCCGTCACTACAGCATAAATCACTCTTGGTGAAATTTTATTATTGCAATTCAGAATCTTCCACTGAAGCTTTACGAGCGTTTCGTAAATTTAAAGGTATTCGAAGAGCTAAAGGACCCATGAGTTGCTACTCTCTAAGGAGAATGATAAAAAATTTTGAGAAGACTGGATCTCTGGAAGCAAAACCTCGGAGTGGAAGACCATCTACACGCAAGTCAGTGGCTGTTAGGGTTTCGCAGAATGTTGAAGCTATTGAAACGTTATCCACGTATGGAGAAGTAAGTGCTCGACAAGTTTCTCGACAAACGGGGATTTCGTATGGAACAGTTTGGAGAGCTCTAAGAATTTTTCTTAAAAAATACCCGTACAAAATTCAAAGATTTCACGAGCTAAAAGTCGGCGATTTTGAGAAGCGTCAAGAATTTGCTGCATGGGTTTTCCGGCAAATTGATATTGATGAAAACTGGCTGTCGAATGTTCTGTGGACAGATGAAGCTCACTTTTCTCTAAATGGAGAAGTCAACACTCAAAACAGCCGCATTTGGGCAACAGAAAACCCTAGGATTTTTACAGAAATGCCACTTCATCAGCCCAGAGTTACAGTTTGGTGTGGGTTCACTTATTCTTTTATTATTGGGCCATTTTTCTTTGAAGAAATAAATGGAAGAACTTTTAAAACCCTTTCTGTAACTGGTGAACGTTATTTTCAACTTTTGAGAGAAAAGGTTATCCCCATATTGCAGGACAGACAAGCACTGAGCGAAATAACATTCATGCAAGATGGAGGACCTCCTCATATCTCCCGCGGTGCCAAACAATTGCTGAAGGATACGTTCGGTGAAGATCGTGTGATAAGTCGCCACTTTATACACCAGTGGCCTTCAAGATCACCAGACTTGACGCCTTGCGATTTTTGGCTATGGGGGTACATTAAGTCGCGTGTTTATCGATGCCGGCCTACCACATTGACCACATGTTGAAGGCTTCTATCAGGCGGCACGCGTTTCATCAATTTCAACAGATATGTTATTTGATGCTGTGCAATATGTCATCTATCGTCTGCAGGCGGTGTTTGAGAATGAAGGGCGCCACATTGAGCAAGGATTGTGATCTAATACAAGAGACAAGGCCTCCAAGAGACAAGTTACCTCATGTGTTATATAAGCTGCCATGTATTATATTATCTACCAATATTTTGAAGCTCTTTTTGTTGGGTTATGGGTAAATAAATTCTGTCCTCATATCTTGTCTCTTTTTTATTTGTGAACAGTAATTTTTGTTTGTTTGTCATTTTCTCACATCTTATATTATGTCGTGCAGACCAAAGTGTTATAACTTCTCGAATAACACTGGTACACACAATTTTACCCCTTATGTTTAATTTATCGCTTTTCGCTCATTAAAAGAAATAGCATAAGGAATATTCTCTGTAACCCCCCACCTTTAGAAATTTTGGGCAAAAAAAAAATAATACAAAATGATTTACTACCACGTTTTTCAACGCAAAAGGTTGATTTAAAAATTATATTTATTTTTGAGGGGATACATTTTTAAAAATCGTGTACAGTATAATAAACAATGATAACATTTGACAAGCCCATAGGATATTTGGAATAAAGTACGACAAATGTATTTTGTCACTCCCATCTATATTTCATTTGTTGGATCATGACAAATTTCCAGTTAAATAGTCGAGTATCGCCAATTATTCAAGAAATTACACATTCCTTATAGCAAGAAATCCTATTAGTAGTACCATCATAATTTTTGGTACTATATTAACATTTCAAAAAATCGTGTATTGAATTCAGCTATGTTTTTCAAACATTCAATATATTTGACAAAACTCTATCAAAAATATAAATATTTTTTGCTACATGTTTTAATTTGCATATACCTAATTTACATATCTCAGATTGTATTTAAAAATCGTTAACCATTTCTTCTAACTTTTGGCGAAATGGTGCTTTATTAATAAACGATTTGATATTATTAGGATTCTTTCCTGGTATATAAAAAGGAAAAATACGTGTCGATCAGTTATATTTTTCAATTAATCAAACAATTTGGCCGCTTAATTTCTGATTCTGGTACAGCGCCATCTAGGGAATGAAATTGTAACTAAAATCAATTTCGAAATTTTCAATATTTGCCATAAAAAATCCCATTGCATTCTGAACACAATGGTGTTTACCGCATTGCTCTAGCGCAAATATTCGCGGAGTTATTAATTTTTAAAGTTGTGCGGGACTTTTGGATCACCCTGTATATAAAAACACGTACCCATATATATATATGTAGTAAATAACAAAATAAATAGAAAACAATTATTTCGAGATATACCTGGTTCTTTTATTCATTCGCCACAGCACGCCCTCTAACAGTTATTAATGGAACTAAATAAAAGATTAACTCCGTTTTGCTGCTTTTGGTACAACAATCTTTTATTGTATTTGCTTGATCCTATAACTATTGTTATATTGTTTAATTAGCTCACTTAAAAAAAACTACTTTTTTATATTATCAGAATGTGTATATCGCCGTATATTTACATATCCTATATGTAAATACGTAAGCTTGATGTGTACACTATGCAAATCGAATATATAAATTTATTCTAAATCGTTTGTATATTGTAACTTCTCCAATAGCGATATCAAAGTGGGCAATTAGTCTTTTTTTAATATACAATTTTTCCTATATAAAAATAATTATTTAAAAATTAAAATCCATATGTATATTGGTATGGTTATGCAAATTGATTTAATTAAATATTTTCAAACATATTTTTTGAGTGAACTTTAAGATTTGTCAATTATTTTATATGTGTTTATTATTATTTCAATTTTCATTTTCTTAGACATTTTTATTGATATTTTTGATGATATGTGGAAATTGTAATTTCGGACTAAATTCATTTGTTTTGAGAAATAAATACCGTTTTGTTATTTGAAAATCGCACAAAGTAACCTTCTGAATAAATTTAGGATGAGAGAGGATTATGCAAATAAGTACTGAATGGATTAACAGTGTCATCTGACGGAACTAGATATTACCTGATCTCATGGATTATCATTTCTTATTTATATTTTGACCAACAATATATTTTACTGATATTTATTTACCATAACGATATTTCGTTGAGATACAGCTTACACCTCACTGACGAGGGCCAAATTCCCGACACGCGTACGTGGTTGTCATTTAATAAATACTGCTGTACATATATATAGGAGATAAAACTTAATATTTTTTTGTGTTTAAGTTAAATATAATATGTATATAATAAATATAATGTCATATAATATCAACTTAATTTAAGTTATATTTACATTTTTTACATTACATACAGTTACATTATTTACATTTCATATATATATACTTTTTCTGCAATCAGGTAGATTCAGGTCGAAGAAAATACCACAACATCAGCTTTTGTAAATTCGGAAAGCTCATTTAAAATCATAATTTTCGCTTAAGTGGCCTTCGTCAATGCAGGTTGATTTGGTATTCACGAAATAAAGAATTGGCGAAAGCTCTCAAATTGAATGAGGGGATATTTTTCTGTTGAAAGGACTATTTCTTTGGCGAGGATATATTGATGAAAATTTGATTAGACGCGGAAGGATATTTAAAAAAATAAAAAAAAAGTAGATGTTCCGATTTCTTTCAAATTACAGATGTGTATCATCTTGTGTATCATCCCTTCACCGTCTCGATTCTGCTCTATTGCAGAGACGGTCAATAGATAGCGTTATCTCTTGAATCTATTTTGACGGGAGAGGTGACCTTTCTTTTCATATATATCTCTATATAAAAAAGGTATATATTGGATCAAAATGCGTACGTGGTTAGCTTTTCTCAAAGAATTGAGAACGTGTATTTGATCAATGCTCAATAATGAAATTATATTATCGTTTTAATGATACTTTCCGATAGTTGGCCTTCTGATATCTTTAACTGCTAATTTGAGTAGTGAGGAATGTATTTTTCATCAAATAAGTTCAATATTTTGGTTTAGATATGATCAAATATCTCTTCGTCGCATGTTGAAAATATTTATCATTATTTATTTGTCGTATATGCATATTCTATTATTTAATTTGTCATATATACATATTTACCATCAAATATTTGTCGTTTATGCATATTCTATTATATAATTTGTCATATATACATATTTACCACCATATATTTGTCGTATATGCATATTCTATTATTTAATATGTCATATATACATATTTACCACCATATATTTGTCGTATATGCATATTCTATTATTTAATTTGTCATATATACATATTTACCACCATATATTTGTCGTATATGCATGTTCTATTATTTAATTTGTCATATATACATATTTACCATCATATATTTGTCGTATATGCATGTTCTATTATTTAATTTGTCATATATACATATTTACTAATATATTTTTGTCGTATATGCATGTTCTATTATTTAATTTGTCATATATACATATTTACCATCATATATTTGTCGTATATGCATGTTCTATTATTTAATTTGTCATATATACATATTTACCATCATATATTTTTGTCGTATATGCATGTTCTATTATTTAATTTGTCATATATACATATTTACCATTATATTTTTGTCGTATATGCATGTTCTATTATTTAATTTGTCATATATACATATTTACCATCAAATATTTGTCGTATATGCATGTTCTATTATTTAATTTGTCATATATACATATTTACCATTATATTTTTGTCGTATATGCATATTCTATTATTTAATTTGTCATATATACATATTTACCACCATATATTTGTCGTTTATTAAATTTTTTACCTTTTTATTTAATCTTCATAAAAGCATTTACCATTATTTATTTGTAATAAATACATATTTACCTATATGCATATATGTTGGGATGTAAGATAAAAGAAGCCAGCCAGCTGGAGACCTATAACATTTACTTATATAAAAATACACTATTATATAAATTTATCGATGAAAAAGACTAATGATTGAAAGTCCACGTTTAATTATCATTTTAGCTTTAAATAATTATTAATAGTTTTTCAAAAAACGTTGGTTAAAACCCAGTTCTCCTGAAACAATCATTACTGCGAGCTACTGGGGAGTTAGCTCACAAAAACTTCAGTTTTTCCACCGCCCCAATTTCCCTTAACTGCTAAACTTTAAATTAAGATCTTGTAATTATTTGATGTTCAACCTTTTGTTTTTTATCTCTCCATCTTCTTGAATAATTAAACTTTAATTTACTTTAGTTAATTTCAATTTCCATTACAAAAAATAAATGGAGTAAATTCCCATTGATAAATATTATTTACATCATGTTCTCTCATTCATTGTTTGAGATATCTGATATATACATTTATGTAATTTATTTACATACATACATACATACATATATATATCATATATATGAGAAAATAATTTTAAAATTAAATATATGTGTGTGATATTCACTATATTAATATATATATTATTTAATTAAAAAGGCATATATTGGATCAAAATATCATTTATTTTACCAATATTTCAGTTGGCTGAACGCCAACCTTTATCAAAGTATCATAACATATTAATATGTGTCAACAACAAACTCAGCGCCACATAACGTCAATAGAATTGAGTTTTAAAAATATTGACACACATTAATATGTTATAATACCTCGATAAAGGTTGGCGTTCAGCCAACTGAAATATTGGTAAAATAAATTATATTTTGATCCAATATATGCCTTTTTAATTAAATAAATATTTATGGATTGCTCTATTTTCAATATAAATAAATATAGTGAATATCCATTCCTTTTCCAGTAGCGTATGCAAGTTAACATCATAACGGTAATCTAAATTGAGATTATGCAAATTTGGGAAGAAATTTTTCTTCGTGGCAGGATAGAATTATAAAAGTTATAGTAAGTATAATCATTGTATTCATATTGTTAAAACAAACAGATAGTAATGTAATTAAAATAAATAAATACCTATTTTAAGCCTTGATCTTGAAGAACGTAAACAACTGCGTCCAGCTCGCTTCTGGCCACCTGGCGGAGTCCATATAGTGAATATCATACATGGTATATATATATATGTTATATAAAAATATTATTTTATTTTAAATTATAATTCCATAGATTGAAATACTCTGCTAAATCGACCGCCAGAGGTCACTCTTCCCCTATAAAAACTCGTTGTTGTTTTATCCCAATGGCTGGCTCAAAACATTTGTACATTATGTAAATAAGTTTTTAATTTTTTTATTCTTACGCCTTAAGCCAGGCATTACTTTTACCAAATTATGTTCTTTTATATATTCCTTTAGTTCAATTAAATTACTGATCTAAATTCAAGAGCAGAAATATCTTTATCTTTTTTAATTATATAACATATATATATATGATGGAAATATTGAATATAATTTTAGAAGTATATTAATTTCTATTAAAAAAAATGTTCACCTCGTCCTTATAATATAGTCATTAAAACTACGCGACATACATATATATATATGATGTATTTGATTGGCATACATATTTACATATTAGATAATAAAAAGGCATATATTGGATTTAATAAAAGATTTATTTTGCCAATATTTCGGTTGGCTGAATATCATGTGATATTATAACACTATGCGGCGCTGAGTTTGTGTATACAAAAATGTAATGCCTTGATAAAGGTTGGCATTCAGCCAACCGAAATATTGGCAAAATATTTTTTTTATTAAATCCAATATATGCCTTTTTATTATCTAATAAATTAAATATGGATTGCTGTATTTTCAAAATATTTACATATAGGGGGAATTTTTCTGCGAGGAAGTTGATCTATAAAAGCATAGGGCGCCTGTCTCGTCGAATAAAACGTGACGTCATCTATTGACCGCAAACTAGCGGCCTCGGGTCGGTGACAAAGCCACAACACCAGCTTTGGAAAACTGAGAAGCGTCCACCTAGAGACCATGGTTTCGGGCTAATGGCCCTCGTCAGCCTAGGACAGACTTTATTCCATGAGATCCAATAATAATTGTTGATAAATATAGAGTTTGGATTTCAATTTTTCATCGATTGATTAAAAAAAGGTTTGTAGATATGGAAATGGAATTCAGGGTCGGTAGAGGAGTGATATAAACCGTCCATTTCCGACAGCCATGACCTGGGATCTAATCCTGCATTGGACACTTTTTTTTTTTCAGAATAAAAATGTTCTCCAATGGCCCTCGCTTCTTTCAAAAGTACAATCCAACCAGTGAGTGCAGGTAACCAAACGGGGCTCTGGCACACTTGTACATATAAAAAAATCAATCTCCCTTTTACATGTCTAGGTTATTAGTGTATTTACAGTAAAAGGTAGTTACTAGCTAACCACCATGATTATCATGGCCTATACTATGTCTTAGAAGATATCAATCTCGAAATCTAACCTATATGTTTATATTTGCATATTAGGTAGAAGTATTATATGGAATTCCATGTCATATATATTTATATAAATGGTTTATATAATTTAAAAAGCTAACAAATATTGATTTTAGAAATAAAACAATCAAAATTGATCTATATATATATATATATGAAAAAACGAAAGAAAAAAATAAAAGATAAAAAGATCAGGTATTGAAATCAATATTAAATATGGCATATCCTGACCAGGAGCACAAGTGCTTTACAGAAGGCAGAGCGCCATCTGGTGGAACAGAAATCAACTAATCATTGATTTAGCCTGTTCCCTGATATTTGGCCAACCCAATTTCTTGATAAATCAAGAAAAGCCATCCACGAACGCGTTTCGCGCTTTTGGCGCTCGTCAGCGTGGAGTAGGCTGAACCACTGCGACCAAAAAATAATTTTTGGTCCCAATGGCTTCTTGAAAAACCAAGAAATGGGTATTTAAGGCCAAACTTGCGTAAATACGCTTAGCACATGAAAAAACGAAAGAAAAAAATAAAAGATAAAAAGATCAGGTATTGAAATCAATATTAAATATGGCATATCCTGACCAGGAGCACAAGTGCTTTACAGAAGGCAGAGCGCCATCTGGTGGAACAGAAATCAACTAATCATTGATTTAGCCTGTTCCCTGATATTTGGCCAACCCAATTTCTTGATAAATCAAGAAAAGCCATCCACGAACGCGTTTCGCGCTTTTGGCGCTCGTCAGCGTGGAGTAGGCTGAACCACTGCGACCAAAAAATAATTTTTGGTCCCAATGGCTTCTTGAAAAACCAAGAAATGGGTATTTAAGGCCAAACTTGCGTAAATACGCTTAGCACATGAAAAAACGAAAGAAAAAAATAAAAGATAAAAAGATCAGGTATTGAAATCAATATTAAATATGGCATATCCTGACCAGGAGCACAAGTGCTTTACAGAAGGCAGAGCGCCATCTGGTGGAACAGAAATCAACTAATCATTGATTTAGCCTGTTCCCTGATATTTGGCCAACCCAATTTCTTGATAAATCAAGAAAAGCCATCCACGAACGCGTTTCGCGCTTTTGGCGCTCGTCAGCGCGAAACGCGTTCGTGGATGGCTTTTCTTGATTTATCAAGAAATTGGGTTGGCCAAATATCAGGGAACAGGCTAAATCAATGATTAGTTGATTTCTGTTCCACCAGATGGCGCTCTGCCTTCTGTAAAGCACTTGTGCTCCTGGTCAGGATATGCCATATTTAATATTGATTTCAATACCTGATCTTTTTATCTTTTATTTTTTTCTTTCGTTTTTTCATGTGCTAAGCGTATTTACGCAAGTTTGGCCTTAAATACCCATTTCTTGGTTTTTCAAGAAGCCATTGGGACCAAAAATTATTTTTTGGTCGCAGTGGTTCAGCCTACTCCACGCTGACGAGCGCCAAAAGCGCGAAACGCGTTCGTGGATGGCTTTTCTTGATTTATCAAGAAATTGGGTTGGCCAAATATCAGGGAACAGGCTAAATCAATGATTAGTTGATTTCTGTTCCACCAGATGGCGCTCTGCCTTCTGTAAAGCACTTGTGCTCCTGGTCAGGATATGCCATATTTAATATTGATTTCAATACCTGATCTTTTTATCTTTTATTTTTTTCTTTCGTTTTTTCATGTGCTAAGCGTATTTACGCAAGTTTGGCCTTAAATACCCATTTCTTGGTTTTTCAAGAAGCCATTGGGACCAAAAATTATTTTTTGGTCGCAGTGGTTCAGCCTACTCCACGCTGACGAGCGCCAAAAGCGCGAAACGCGTTCGTGGATGGCTTTTCTTGATTTATCAAGAAATTGGGTTGGCCAAATATCAGGGAACAGGCTAAATCAATGATTAGTTGATTTCTGTTCCACCAGATGGCGCTCTGCCTTCTGTAAAGCACTTGTGCTCCTGGTCAGGATATGCCATATTTAATATTGATTTCAATACCTGATCTTTTTATCTTTTATTTTTTTCTTTCGTTTTTTCATGTGCTAAGCGTATTTACGCAAGTTTGGCCTTAAATACCCATTTCTTGGTTTTTCAAGAAGCCATTGGGACCAAAAATTATTTTTTGGTCGCAGTGGTTCAGCCTACTCCACGCTGACGAGCGCCAAAAGCGCGAAACGCGTTCGTGGATGGCTTTTCTTGATTTATCAAGAAATTGGGTTGGCCAAATATCAGGGAACAGGCTAAATCAATGATTAGTTGATTTCTGTTCCACCAGATGGCGCTCTGCCTTCTGTAAAGCACTTGTGCTCCTGGTCAGGATATGCCATATTTAATATTGATTTCAATACCTGATCTTTTTATCTTTTATTTTTTTCTTTCGTTTTTTCATGTGCTAAGCGTATTTACGCAAGTTTGGCCTTAAATACCCATTTCTTGGTTTTTCAAGAAGCCATTGGGACCAAAAATTATTTTTTGGTCGCAGTGGTTCAGCCTACTCCACGCTGACGAGCGCCAAAAGCGCGAAACGCGTTCGTGGATGGCTTTTCTTGATTTATCAAGAAATTGGGTTGGCCAAATATCAGGGAACAGGCTAAATCAATGATTAGTTGATTTCTGTTCCACCAGATGGCGCTCTGCCTTCTGTAAAGCACTTGTGCTCCTGGTCAGGATATGCCATATTTAATATATATATATATGAAGGAATATAACCTATTATAATATAATTTATAACGAGGAAACACAATATATATCTTTGTGAATTATATAAACTTCCATTT
This sequence comes from Cordylochernes scorpioides, assembly GCA_030710605.1. NCBI lineage: Eukaryota > Metazoa > Arthropoda > Arachnida > Pseudoscorpiones > Chernetidae > Cordylochernes > Cordylochernes scorpioides. The sequence continues at coordinate 60,475,384 of CP092885.1, forward strand.
TAAAAAAACAGTCTAACAGTCTAATGTCTTATAATTATCATGTTGAGAAACTGGAGTTATTTCTATTCTTCTGTGTGTCTCTTTGATATTTTCAAAATTTTAAATTTAATTAGGAATAATTTTTGTAATTTAATTATCTCTCCAATTATGAAATAATCTTCTAATTGTCTGTTTCCTCTTTATTTACATATTTCCTGGTGATATTATATATATATACTCTTTGGTAAATATGCTCTCTCAACCAATATATTCTATAGCTTTTTAAATTATTTTGCGAGAGTTTGACAAATATATTTAATTAATAAAAATATATTTTATTTAAAAAGGCTTTTATTAAAATGCACTTAAAAAAAAAAAAAAGATATTTCAGATACCTCGCCGTTATAAAATTAGATATACACTCATGGACAAAACTTAAGGAAGTTGCATCTTTTAACATGTATATCGGGATTCAGATAATAACTCTGAAATATATTACAGTGACCTTTATTGAAGATACACGAGATAACCAAGTTTGAAAAAAAATGCCTCTGTCTTCTTCACAAACACAGAGCCGACCGACGATATCAAAGACCTTCTACCTTCTTAAGTTTTGTCAATGAGTGTATACCAGGTCTATTAGTATGAAACGCGAAAATGGCTGCCAGAGGGCGCTGTGCAACTTTATTTGAGCCGACGGTGGCGCTGTTGAAGGCATTTTGTTTTTTGACTCACGTGGCATCAGCATGTGTGGAGTTTTAGAAAAATTCAAATCGTGGAAAATTTCTGGAGCCCGTGGAAAATGGTGATTTCCGAGCCAAAAAGTGCCCATTTGCGGGAAACTGGAACTGGAAGAAAAGTGCCACTGAAGCCCACCGAATGCTCGAGGAAGTTCACGGCGACCACGCTCTGAGCAAATCACAGTGTTACAGGTGGTTAAAAAAATTCCAAAGTGGCGATTTCGAATTGATAATGAACCACGTGGAAAACCGCACCAAAAGTTCGAGGACGCTGAACTGCAAGCTTTGTTGGATGACGACAGTACCCAAACGCAGGAGAAACTCGCGAAACAGCTCCAGGTGTCTCAAGCTTCTGTTTCCCTACTTTTAAACAGCCTCAGAATGACCCAAAAGCTTTCCAGATAGGTCCCCCACGAGTTGAGCGAAAGGCAGCAAGAACGGCGTCTGGTAACCTGTTAAAGGCTGCTCGCCAGGCATGAAAAGAAGTCATTTTTGCACCGAATCGTAACTTCTGATGAGAAATCGATCCACTTCAGCAATCCTACGCGCCAAAAGTCGTGGGGCCTGCTCGGCCAATTTCCAAAACGGAAGCCTAGGCCCAATCGCTTAGGAAAAAAGGCAATGCTTTGCGTATGGTGGGACCAGACCGGCGTAGTATATTTCAAGCTCCTGAAACCTGGCGAAACGGTCAATACTAGTCGCTACGAACAACAAATGCACAGTTTGAGAGAGGCATTGAATGGAAAAAGACCGGAATTGCGTGAAAAGCACAACAAGCTGATACTGCAGCATGACAACGCTCCAGCCCACAACGCTACAGTGGTCAAAAATACCATAAAAGACTTGGGCTGGGAACTCTTACTCCACCCGCCGTACTCACCAGACTTAGCGCCGTCGGACTACCACCTTTTCACATCTTTAGGACACGCCCTAAAAAAACAGGAATTTTCAAACTCAGACATACTCCGAAAATGGCTTGTTGACTGGTTCGACTCAAAAGGAATATAATTTTTCAGACAAGGAATTCGAAAATTGCCTGAAAGGAGGTCCGAGTGTATAGCTAATCAGGGCAATTACTTTGAATAAAAAATCTTTTGTTGTATGGAATTGGTGAACTTTTGAATTCACTGAAAACTTTCGCGTTTCATACTAATAGACCTGGTATATTATTATTATTCATTTTTTAAAATGTTCTAAAATGTACTAACACAATTTATTAAACTAAAGTTGCACAGTTTCCCCCCCAAATATAATGTTGTTTACAAACATCGTGTTTATAAAAAAAAAAAAACAATCAAATAATATCTCTTAAACGTACAGCTAAATAGTGTTGATAGAGGAGCACCATCTATCAAAACAATTGTCAACTGAAAGTTGATTTCCTTTTTTTTAAAATATACATTAATATTGATAAATCAAAGAGAAGCCAACTAAGTACGCGTTTCGGGCGGTTAGGCCTCGTCAGTGTGATGCAGGCGGTACCTCTACGACCAAAAAGGCTATGATAAACACAAAATAGATTACCCTTTGTTTACATCTACATATTCTCAAACATGAACCAAATTACAATGAATTTCAAACATATTTGTAGTAGATTATTTATAATTATATGCATATATTTTACTAATTTCCATATTTTGTTACATAGCTAATTTATCTATCTACCTCTCGATTATGTAAATATGTATGTAAATAGAGAATTATAATAAAAATTTTAAACATTCTGAGACGTGAGACCATATATAGACATTTATTTATAATTTACGTAAAGTATTGAATACCTTTACTTAATTCGATAAAAAAAAAGAGAGAAATAAAATATTTTTCTATAAAGTTGAGTGAGAGAGTGTTAAAAAATAAAAACATCTCGGTGGTCAAAATACAACATATTTGTCAGAACCATCTGGCGACATTATTAGAAACATTGGCGCGAAATGCTGACAACCTACGGCAAAACATTTCAACTTTTTTAAACTTCACAAAAACTACAATTTTTATTTATTTATCCCAAACCCTGTGGTTTAAAGGCTTTCAGTTAACTTAATATAGGTAAGAGACATATATATATACTCTGATATATATAACCTAAAAATTATCGAAATATAAATTAAAAACATAACACAGCAGTCAACAGTCAAATTTACATATAATAAATAGAACTATTAAGTATGTAATTTATTTTTCCCCATATAAAACAAAGTTATTATTATTTTTGGCTGTGATGAAAAATATTAGGAGGTCTTAGCTCATCAGTTGTGAATCCTCCCAGCGGTTTCGCCAGTTTAATCTACCATTACAGCTTTACTATCTACTTATATAATTGCCTTATTCTGTCTGTGTGAAGTTCACGGATAGATTTTGGTCATCAACGCGCGCATCATCATTATGATCATTATCATTATCTAATGATAATAATAATAATAATTATTATTATTATACTTATATCTACTTATATAATTGCCTTATTCTGTCTGTGTGAAGTTCACTGTGTGAAGTTCACGGATAGATTTTGGTCAGAATGGATAAAATAAAAAAAGTGTCAAGGGATGGGAATCGAACCCACGACCTTCCGCTTACCGGGCAGATGCCATGACCATAGGCTACCCTGGACATATTTTTCCGTTCACATTTTTATTTTTATATTTTCAAGACACACACAGTTTGGGGCGGGACGTTTCACAAGAGAGACATCCACGGCGCCAATTTATAATTGTAACGAATAGTATTTGAATTAAAACGTTTTTAAAATATATACGCACTCGGGTAAAACCCGGGCGTTGCCCGGGCCATTCGTCTAGTCCATAATAACAGACTCGACTCGATATTCTTAGACTAATTGGCCATTAGAAAATATAAGGACATTAGAAGTTTTATATTAATTGAAAAAAAGAAACATACCTGCATATTTAATGGTTTTATTTATTACATAGTGTGAAAGTCGATCTGGTTTTTACGTGTGTGTAGTCACTTTTTCTGAGGAAGAAAAAAAATTGCTTCAATGATCCCCGATTCTTGCAAAAGTCTAACTCCACTAGTAAATGCAAATAACCAAACGAGGCTCTGATACCTTGTTAGTGTAATGGTCGAACGGATTTCTATATGTGTAGACATGTGGTACACTTACAATAAAAGCAATCCTTAACTACAAACCATGATTATCATGGCCTGTACCACATGTACTAGGGATAATAATAATTTAAAACATAATTACAAATAGATGACGTATTTAATCACGGTATAAGTAAGACACTACAATGAGGCTAGACAGTATGTAAATGTAGAAAAGTACTGTAGGGGAGATGGAGGGAGGGGGATGTACCCAAAATAATATTCCCAAAATATGACGAGACCCGTACAAGTTACTGGGAACCTACCTTTCAAGACACACCTCTACCTCCTACACTTAAAAAAAGGGGAGCTCCTTCCTTGTCACCGCGGAACTTCTTTTTTTACCGACTCTCTCTTTTTATCTTTATCCCTTTTTTATTAATGTTCTTTTTATTCTCTCCACTTCTCCCTAACTGGCTTAGAATTAAGCTCTAATACACTTAAGTATGTTATATATATATTCGTTAGAGAAATTTAAGGTTATCTAAACAGTATAGTGAGCTTAATATTTATTTTTATTGAAAAATTTTATTCGCCTTTTAATCTTAAACTATTGTAAGATAGAAAATTAGGAGAAACAAATTTCAGGTTGAGACGGCAATATATATTTAAAATTTAATAGGTTCTGCAGACTTTTTATTATAAATAGACAGCTTCATGCAGCTTGAGGAACTACACTACTATGCGACTTGATTTACATCAATGTAAATAATTAATAAGTTACTTTAGAACATAACTCACATTGTAAATAACTCAACAAATGATCAACTTTCTCTCTCCACGATACTAATTATTACAGATAACTTCATCAACTTCCATCATTGTTTAACATACTGTAAATAAATACTTGTGGTTTCTTCTATCTGATTATGTTGTTGCTTATTTGTTTAATGTATATGTTTATTCAATGCTCTTTTTCTTAATTGTTTATTTTCTTTTTGATAATTCTGTTACCTACTCTACTACAATTATTGTAAATAGTTTCACGCGCAATTATCTAGATCGGATATAGCGTGTCTTGTTTGTAACTGGTAATAAATAAATAATTTATTTAAAAGAGACAAGTACATATTAAAATTTGATAAAATATAGGAAACAATGAGAGAAATTTACGTAGAATAATAAAATATAAAAACATCAAACAATTAACAATCCATTAATAAAATAATAAATACTTCACTACAATCTAATATATAGAAATCTTTTATTATTTTATATTAACTCTAAAATAAAGTTCTTCAAATTAAAGATACTTCGGCCAGTAAATATTTTTTATTGACTAGACGTTTCGATAAAAAAAATTTATCCTCGTCAGGAGCAAACAAAAATTAAAACATTTGGCAAAGCGTTAAAAATTATTCTAAGGTTGCAAGGACGTTTTCACGCGATATTTCAAATTTCGTACATCATCTAAAGCACGAGTCAAAAAAACAAATATTTAACTCATAGAAGACTATGATATTTAAATAAATTATAATAAATACATAATGTGAAATTATATAACAAAATAAATATAAAAATAAAATTTACAAAAAATGTCACAATAGTATAAATGAATATATTTCTATTAGGTAAAATATGTAAATCTAAAATAAAGGTTTATATATCTGATGTTGTTTTTTTTTTTGCTTATCCCTAGTACACGTGGTGCAGGCCATGATAATCATGGTGGGTAGTTAGCGACTGCTTTTTACTGTAAGCGCACCACATTTCTACACATGTGAAAAGCAGTTCGACTTTGCACTTACAAATGTGCCAGAGCCCCGTTTGGTTACTTGCACTCGCTGGTGGGGTTGGACTTTTGCAAGAATTGGGGGCCATTGGAGCATTTTTTTTTTTAACAGAAAAAAGTGTCCACTGCGGGAATCGAACCCGGGTCGTAGTGGTCGAAAACCAAACGGTTTAACCAGCCTTCCACCGACCATCTGATGGTGAAACTGATATAATACTGATGATTGGCACCATATATCGGAATAAATGTTACAGATAGACAAATTATTAAACTTTCTTTGTTGATAAAGCACGGATTTTTGGTGTAATTTTTTTTAAAATTAAATATTTGATATTTATTCCGATAGATGGTGATAACCATCAACAACTTTCAGTTGCACAAATAGGAAAGAAGTATTTTTTCTTCTTAATTTACGTCTTAATAAATTAATACAAAGCAATAACGCGCAATCTATATATTGAGAATGAAGACAATTAAGACGCGAATGTTTCTTTTCACAAATAAAACAAACTTCAACTGTCCTTACTACGATGAAAAAATATTTGAAGGGCTTGGCTCATCAGTGGTAAACCCCTCCCAGCGGTTTCGCCAATTTAATCTACCAAACCGCTTATTTAGAGCTCTAATACTGTATTGGATCATTCTACTTTTATCTCTTAATATTTATCTTGAAATTCACATCCGGGGGACCGTTGTTCTATTTTTTAAACAGAGTTTTTTTTTTTAACCGTCAAGCGCGCAGACGACAGGAAGTAGCCTAGAATGCCGGAAATCGTATGGGAATAGAAACGACACCAGATACAAGTCAGTATTAGAGCGCCATCTGTAGTTAAAAAAGTGAACTATTTACATATAAGAAATAAATATACATAACGCAATATCGCGATCTATATTTCAGAAATTATTCAAGTGTTTAACAATAAACAATGTTCCAAAATTCCGTGCTTTATCAACAAAGAAAGTTTAATAATTTGTCTATCTGTAATATTTATTCCGATATATGGTGCCAATCATCAGTAAAATATCAGTTTCACCATCAGATATATAAACCTTTATTTTATATTTACATATTTTACCTAATATAAATAGATTCATTTATACTATTGTGACATTTTTTGTAAATTTTATTTTTATTATTAAACATTGTTAAAATTCTACTACACTCCTCACTGAAATATTCATTCATGGACAAAAAACTTTAAAAAGTGTAATGTCTTTGATGTCGTCGGTCGTCTTTTTTTTTTTTTTTTTACGCTAGGTTATCTCGTTTGTCTTCAAATAAAGGTCACTGTAATATCTATCGGAGTTATTGTCTGAATCCAGATTTACATGCTAAAAGGAACAACCTCCTCAAGTTTTGTCCATGAGTGTAAGGTAAAAGTAACAAACGTGATAAGAGAAAAGCCGTGCTTAGGTTTCCCATTTCTTAAAAATAAAAACCCATTTAATTGATCTCTATAAAGGATCTATGTCTAAATAATTTGCGAAAGATCACTAAGCATAATATATAAGTCGGTGGATGAGAGGGTAACACCCTCGATTCCCGAACGTCATGAACCGGGATTGAATCCGACGTTAAAAATTGTTTAATATGTGAATAACCTTCACATATTATTCTTTGTTTCAATTATCATGAACTAGGTTGCTCTTGCTGAGCGGTACCTAATAATGTGAATTTGAACCAGTGAAAGATCACTAATCGGTATATATATATATTTGGCCAATTCTGGAATTTAAAAAAATCAAAGATTAGTTGATATTTATTCCGATAGATGGCGCAAGCCATCAACAACTTTTAGTTGCACGATTAGGAAATGCATTTTTTCTTAATTTTTTCACTTGATCCAAGTACAAATTCACTTTTGCACCATTTTCCACTTTATTTTGATGTTTATGTAAATCTATATTATGACACAATAAAAATATTCTATATATATATATATGTTATAATAAAAATCATTTTGGGATAGTAATTAATTGCTGGTTCTTTTGAGTACATGAGTACTTAATGGTATCGTTTGCAGTCGTGTCATCTTGAAAGAAAAGCAGAAGAATAATTATTTACTATCAAGTAGTTTTTATTTTAAATGACTTGAAGAAAATTACAATAAGACATTTTTCACAGTTATATAGAATTTATGAAATGAATTCTATATTAGTGAATTTCAAAAAATAGGTTAGATAATTACATATTTACAACAAGTATTAAAAGTCGGCGTATTCTAAAACTATGGTCAAAAAACAAGTAGAACTATCAATGAATGAAAATAAAATATATATTTTAAATTATAGAATATTTTATATTTAGATTATATATAATATATATATATATATATATATATATAACACTATATATAGATATTCTTTTTTAAACAAAACAAAACAAAAAAAGCATATCCTGACTGTTCCCATGAGAATATTCAGATGGCAGAGCGCCATCTAGTGGGGGAAAAATCAACTAAACGTTGATTTAACTTCTTCCGTGATATTCGGCACAACCCATTTTCTTTATTTAACACTCTATATCATAAAAATATATATATTTAAATATTTATAATTAAAATATATATATGTGTTATTAATTACACTAGAGAAATTAGGATGTTAAATTTTATAAATTTTGTCCTAAAAAAAAAGTGTATAATAATATGATAATGATATATTATTTCATACACACTAGTATAAAATATATGCAAATTTATAAATAAATATATATATTTATAATTGCATATAATATGCAATATTATAAATAAATATATTTGTGTGTTTAAATTAAAAAAAAAAAAAAAAAAAATTCCATGAATTTCTCAGAAAAAAAAAAACTTTTTTTTTACAAAGTGTTGAAAGAATTCGGCAACACTGTAAAAAGAAGAAGACTACAACCACAGAGTAGAAAATTCTGTGAGTGGAGAGAAAACTAAGTTGAAAAGTATCTGGCAACAGCGAGTTTATCTCCAAATAATGATGGGGAGAATATTGCTTATCAATAACTCTTCCTTCGAAATGAAACTAATTTTCTCTCAAGTTGTTTCAATGAGAGAAAGGGAGACAAGTTGAAGAGAGGAGAGTTTTTTTTAAGAAACATTCGTCTAATTGGTAATTTTTTTTTACGAAAACTCATTTGTTGCTGAAATTTTTTTTACTTAATTGATTCTAGAGGTAAAGTTGGGTTTAAATATAAGTTTACTTTGGAAGATAGATAGGATATCCCATCGACTAAATAATAAATTTGAGAAAAAGTAAAAAAAGAAAGATTGTAAATATGATAAAAATTGATTAGTTTACTGATATTATAAAATAAATGAAACTTCCAGGGTTAAGTTTCTTATGCAACTTTTTATTTTTTCAAGCTTACGGACTTGTCAGTCCTTTAACAGGAGTATCACGTTAACAACTTAATAATAAATACAATTTTTATATACACATTATTATATACATATTTTAAATATTTATTATATATTGATAGAAAATATATTACATTATTTCTGTTTGTAATAATATTATTAAGTTGTTAAAGTGATAATCCTGTTGAAGAACTGATAAGTCCGAAAGCTTGGAAATAAAAAGTTGAACAAGAAACTTAATCCTGGAAGCTTTATTTATTTATTTTATAATATTATAAATCAGGAAAGAACGTTTACTTATAATCAAAAGTTTACTATAGGTGGAAATATTGCCGGGAGGAAATTGATCTAAAGAGACAAGGGTGGCCTCTCCCGTCAAAACGACGGTCAATAGATGGCGTCTGGTTTTAGACGTCTATTTTGACGGGAGAGGCGACCCTTGTCTCTTTAGACAAAAGTTTACTGATATATAAGATCATTTTAAATGGTCGCGTAAAAAAATGTATATTTTAAAAAATCATTTTCACAATTATCTAGTCAATACCAGTTCGAAAAACATATATTTACATATTTACATATAAAACAATGATGCCTGACATCTATAGATAAGAAATAAGACTATTAAGCGCATTTTTTTCTTTTTTAATAATAATACAAACTTTCTACTGTATTTACTTCAATGAAAAAAATATATATATTGGAAGGGCATGGCTCATCAGTGGAGAACCCTACTAGCAGTATTACCAGTTTAATTTACCATTTCGCCTTTTAGTATTAAAATAGTCTACTGCATGGTTGAATCTTGGCTATGTGGTATTTAAGCAAACTATGGACATTAACTTATTAAGGACAGTAGAAATACGTGTAAATTTTTCCATCGAGCAAAGTCAGTTAATCATTAATTTATTATAATACAATAACACGGCACCTATCTACATATCTTACTTGCCTCATGTTAACCAATACCTAACTATTTCTTAACTATATATGGAAAACACTACATTCATGGACAAACTTAAGGAACTTTCATATTTGACATCGCCGGTTGTCTATTTCTTTTTAAGGAGACAGAGGTTGTTCGCACTTGGTTATCTCGTGTATCTTCAATAAAGTTCACTGTAATATATTTCAGAGATATTGTCTCAATCCCGATATACATGCTAAAAGGTACAACTTCCTTAAGTTTTGTCCATGAGTGTATACACACTTGGTTAACTCGTGTGTCTTCAATAAAGGTTAGTGTAATATCTTTCAGAGTTATTGTCTCAATCCTGATATACATGCTAAAAGATACAACTTCCTTAAGTTTTGTCTATGAGTGTATATACACTTGGTTATCTCGTGTGTCTTCAATAAAGGTCACTGTAATATCTTTCAGAGTTATTGTCTCAATCCCGATATACATGCTAAAAGGTAAAACTTCCTTAAGTTTTGTCCATGAGTGTATACACATTTGGTTATCTCGTGTGTCTTGAATAAAAGTCACTGTAATATCTTTCAGAGTTATTGTCTGAATCCCGATATACATGCTGAAAGGTACAACTTCCTTAAGTCTTTCGTGAGTGGATATAGTGAACACCAAAGTATTACCCTCCAGTCATGGCATTTGCGATGGAAAGAAGATTTGAACCAATAAATAGAACGAGGTGTATAAAAGAGCGAAGAAGAAAGGTTTATTAATTCGTTAAACCTAAAAATGTGTGGATGCCATGAAAATTTACCCCATTAAAGAATAAAGAGAGATCAAGCCTCAGTTCCATATACAATACAAAGAATTAAATCCTAATATCGAAATAATTCCTAGATACAACTCTGAAACCACAATTTTCATATAAATATACAGATAGAATAAAAAATATAATAATTTATATAGAAGCATAAGACGCCTCTCCCGTCAAAATAAATGTCAAAGCCTGACGCCATCTATTGACCGTCGCCGCAACTAGCGGCCTCGGGTCGGTGACAAAGTCACAACACCAGCTTTGGCAAACTGAGAAGCGTCCACCTAGAGACCATGGTTTTTAGAAAAAAAAAACAGATGGAGACCAGAGGCGCCCTATGCTTCTATGGATCAATTTCCTCCCGGCAAATTTCCATCTAAATAATATATATATTTAAAAAGAAAATAAATAAAAGTAAGAGAAACAAAATGAATAAAAAGAAGCGTTTATATTTTTAGGTGAATATTCTGAATGTATCAATAAATTTTTGAAAAGTTCAACCGCAAGGTATAATGTGTGATTAAATTGGAAAAATACGTCTGAAATTATCTACACTTACAGAACCATATTTCACAATAGTTTCGTTAAATACAATCATCAAGAATAAACCTCCATATTCAGTCTAGAAACCAAAAATACAATAGTTATAGCTTGGATCTGATGGATTAAATTGACCGAATCGCTGGGAGGGTTCACCAGTAATGAGCCAAGCTCTTCCAATTTTATAAATCCGTCCTTTATTTTAAGCAAAGGCAATAGATAATAAGTCACAATGGGGATTATATATTATAAACACAAGGTAATAAGACAAAATATAAATAAATAAATAGCGTGTGATGTTTCGGTAACCGCGTTGTTACCATCATCAAACAGATGTACTGAACACTCAGTAAGAAGACAAAAGTACATTCAGTACTTTTGTCTGATGATAGCAAAAACGCTGTTACCGAAACATCACACACTATTTATTCGGATTTAGTCTTATTACCTTGTGTTTAAAAGGAAATAGCCTTAAATAATTCCATCATATACATGCAGAGAGCTCTATGTTTATAGCTTACTCAGATTAAAGGGAATATGTAAATAAGGCCCACGCCATAGTTGCATAGCTTGTACTAGAATACCTCTGAGGGTAGAAAGATATATATCACGAAAGCTTATCACGTCTTCAAATCTTCCGTTCGAAAAAAAAAAGATATTCTCCAATAAACTAGATCAAACGGTAATCTCTATGCAACTCAATATGTAAATATGTACCTATAATTATCCCTCTCTATTTACTGCCGAAACAATACAAAAACTTCAAAAATCAAAGTTTCCCAAACCTCCCACACACGTATTATTAAATTAATTATTTGGTTAATTAATTGGGATCCCCAGGCTAATTAGAAAATGAATTCCTTTTTTTATTGTCTCAAAGCTCAGTCTTTTTTTTTTGTGCCACACGGTCTTCCTATTCATTTAAAGACTAAAGATTAACAGGTTATTGAAATTATTGGGATAAAAAGAATATATATGTTATTAAAAAATAGATTTCTGTTGATTTTTTTGATTATCTTGAGGGTTATGCTATAGTAATGCAGTCGTGGTTAAAATCTTGAAAGTATAATAATCAGAATAGTGAAATATTAGAAACAGCTTTAATTGAGCTTAAAGAATTTATATAAAAAACAGAATTTGATAACGTACTGTCTGGCTTAATGCGTGAGAATAAATATAATGAAAAACCTATTTACATAATTTAGAAAAATACTTGAGCCGGCCATCGGGAAACAACAATCGGTTTTATATAGGGAAAGTTCCGAAATCTGGTGGTAGATAAAAACAGAATATTTGAATCTATGAAATATAATTTTAAAATTAAATAATATTTTTATATAACATATATATATACGAGTTTGTAATGAAACATATATATAACATATTGTCTTGAATATTAAGGAATCCATATGGAATTATAATTAAAAGGGTTATTTTGGATAGGTTCTTTTAATTATATATATAGACTCATGGGAAAACCTTAAGGAAGTTGTACCTTTTAGCATGTATATCGGGATTCAGAAAATAACTCTTGTTAAAATTTACAGTGACCTTTATTGAAGACACATGAGATAACCAACTGTGAACTTGGTGATGGAAACTGTCCTTTGTAGAGAGGTGTCCTCTAGCGGGAGTGTCCTCTCATGGAGGTTGTTCTACTGTATTGGTGATGGAAACTGTACTTTGTAGAGAGGTGTCCTCTAGCAGGAGTGTCCTCTCACGGAGGTTGTTCTACTCTATTGGTGATGGAAACTGTCCTTTGTAGAGAGGTGTCCTCTAGCAGGAGTGTCCTCTCATGGAGGTTGTTCTACTCTATTGGTGATGGAAACTGTACTTTGTAGAGAGGTGTCCTCTAGTGAGAATGTCCACTCATGGAGGTTGTTCTACTGTATTGGTGATGGAAACTGTCCTTTGTAGAGAGGTGTCCTCTAGTGGGAGTGTCCTCTCATGGAGGTTGTTCTACTGTATTGGTGATGGAAACTGTCCTTTGTAGAGAGGTGTCCTCTAGCGGGAGTGTCCTCTCATGGAGGATGTTCTACTGTATTGGTGATGGAAACTGTCCTTTGTAGAGAGGTGTCCTCTAGCGGGAGTGTCCTCTCATGGAGGATGTTCTACTGTATTGGTGATGGAAACTGTCCTTTGTAGAGAGGTGTACTCTAGCGGGAGTGTCCTCTCATGGAGGATGTTCTACCATATTGGTGATGGAAACTGTCCTTTGTAGAGAGATGTCCTCTAGCGGGAGTGTCCTCTCATGGAGGATGTTCTACTGTATTGGTGATGGAAACTGTCCTTTGTAGAGAGGTGTCCTCTAGCGGGAGTGTCCTCTCATGGAGGTTGTTCTACTGTATTGGTGATGGAAACTGTCCTTTGTAGAGAGGTGTCCTCTAGCGGGAGTGTCCTCTCATGGAGGATGTTCTACTGTATTGGTGATGGAAACTGTCCTTTGTAGAGAGGTGTCCTCTAGCGGGAGTGTCCTCTCATGGAGGATGTTCTACTGTATTGGTGATGGAAACTGTCCTTTGTAGAGAGATGTCCTCTAGCGGGAGTGTCCTCTCATGGAGGATGTTCTACTGTATTGGTGATGGAAACTGTCCTTTGTAGAGAGGTGTCCTCTAGCGGGAGTGTCCTCTCATGGAGGATGTTCTACTGTATTGGTGATGGAAACTGTCCTTTGTAGAGAGGTGTCCTCTAGCGGGAGTGTCCTCTCATGGAGGATGTTCTACTGTATTGGTGATGGAAACTGTCCTTTGTAGAGAGGTGTACTCTAGCGGGAGTGTCCTCCCATGGAGGATGTTCTACCATATTGGTGATGGAAACTGTCCTTTGTAGAGAGGTGTCCTCTAACAGGAGTGTCCTCTCGTGGAGTTTGTTCATGGAAATTGTACATGGAAAGAGCTATATATCTCCATTACAGAATGACTTATTAACTATGGGTTCCGAAAAATCAATCTCGATAAAAAATAAATATATTTAACAAAATTTAAAAGGTTAAATATCTCCCTCAAATATGTAATTTTTAATTCAGACGCCAAACAAAAAAAAAATACACACCAAAACAGACAAACTCACACCAAACATCTATGAATAAAAACTAATATATGAGTCATAAATTATTTTAATTCACAGATAACGAAAAGGGAGAGAAAAAATACTTAAATGATATTTATTGATTTGATTCAATTCTCTTAAAAACATCATTTCACGCATCGCGATTCCCAATCTGGAATTATTCAAAATATTAAATCTTTTTTTCAATCAGAGAGTAAATTCCTGGAGTAATTTTCCTGTCAAAGTTGGTGACAGCGGCTCTAATCCCCCCTAACACGATTGAAAATTTAGTCTATCTCTTATTTATTATTATTACTTCTACTAGTTAATGGTATCCTCTGTTTATAAATATTCTAATAGTGTGTAAAACGACATTTGAAAATTATCCCGCATGTGTTTCTTTTGAACGAAAAATAGAAATTTATTTTAAGGAGAAATAACGATTATTTCTAACCTTAGGGATGAAGTATGAAAGGATGAATTGTGAAGAGTAATGATGAACGGTATAAATTTCGATTTTTCGTTCAAAAGAAACACATGCGGGATAATTTTCAAATGTCGTTTTACAATCATAAGCCACATTATATTGTATCTAATAGTGTGTGTTTTTATTAACATACTATTTATTAACTTCAATAGGGGGGTCGGTGGAAGGATTGTCTAAACCGTTGGTTTTGGACCGCTATGACCCGGGTTCGATTCCCGTATAGGACACTTTTTCTCAATTAAAAAAAAAAAAAAACGTTTCGATGGCTCCCGATTCTTGTAAAAATCTAACCCGGCCAGCGAGTGCAAGTAACCAAACGAGGCTCTGGCAAATTTATAAGTGCAAAGTCAAACTGGTTTTCACATGTGTAGACATGTGGTGCACTTACAGTAAAAGCTGTTACCTACTTCTACCCACAATGATTATCATGACCTGTACAACGTGTACTAGGAATAATCAAAAAGAATTAACTTCAATATATTGGGTATATAAGTTATATTGGGTGTGTTGTCTGTGTGTGTGTTGTTGTTGATATAAATAATTTAAATATAAGGAAATCGCGCGCCATCTGTTGAGATAAATTGAAACTATTTATAAGGATTTTTTTGCTCTTGTTAAAAAAAAAATTATCCATTATATGCATATAAGAATAAGCCACAACACCAGTTTTGGCAAATTCAGACAAATTCCAACAACCTGTATACCATGTACACAACTTCCGACCAACAAATCATCTTCAAAACTGTATTCCATTGTTTCGGAATATGGTCTTCATCAGTACAGGGATGGCTTCAATTTCATAACATCCTACGAGACAAATTAAGAAATCGGTCGAATTAACCAAACAGTTGTTTAGGCTGGTGAAATGGCAAAGGCCCCGTTACATAGGATGTCATGAAATAGAAAGCTGCCGCTCTTGTACTGATATTGGGCTAAAGCCCGAAATCACGGTCTCTATGTTGGCTTTTTGTCTCAATATCCCAAAACCTGGTTCATTCTTTATCATCACTAGTAGAGTTTTCTACTATCACAATGCATTGTTTTGATGCACAATTAAAGGGAAAGGTGCCTCATTTTGTTCGTCACAAATAGAAATATTGCCCTTCGAAGAAAGATAGCTTTAAACCTGACCTTTTACCTATAAAAAAATTCTTTATACAAATAAATGTGATGTAGGATATGTAAATATATAAAAGAAAATTTGCAATTTTATTTGAGAAACGTACGTCAACATGTTCTGCCCCAATATATTCCCCCTCTGTATAGAGAAATGTGCCCAGGTACTGTAGAAATGCCGACGTTAAATCTTGTGGAGAAAATCTGAGATTGTCATTAAAATTGGAAAGGAGTGGAGGGGGAGAGGGGGATTTCAATCATCGTACAACATATTTGCATATTGGAGAAAATATTTCTCAAATCAAAATTTCAAATAAACTTTTAGGGAGATTCGAGGAATAATTCGATTCTTTCTTATATTGTGGATATATTTTGGAATATTATTTTGCATATACGTCTATATTGAGACATGTCGGTGAATAGTTTCTTACAACACATATGTAAATAGAGCTTAGATAATAAAGGACATATACATTATATTACGAAGGATTTACCAATATTTCGGTTGGCTGAACGCCAGCCATTATCAAAGTATAAATAACATATTTTCTTTGAGTAGGCAAGCTCAGCGCCATATACAGTTGTAATTTGATTTCCATATTTAGACAATATGTAATTTATTGTAATCATTATAATCGAGTGTGAAAGTTCAATTGTTGATCAAAAAATTCCGATTCAAAGCACATCGCGATCTATTACATTATCATCTAGCTTTAAGGCCTCGAATCTCTTCAAAAATAAGCCTTAAAACAATGTAAACACAATAAAAGCATGATATTACACTCATGGACAAAACTTAAGGAAGTTGTACCTTTTAGCATGTATATCGGGATTCAGACAATAACTCTGAAAGATATTACAGTGACTTTTATTGAAGACATACGAGATAACCAAGTGTAAACAAAATTGCCTCTGTTTCCTTCAACTAAATAGACGACCGGCGACATCCAAGATTTTCCACTTTCTTAAGTTTTGTCTATGTATTATACTAAATTCTACAGTAAAGGGTCAATATGCCATCTTTGCAAAGAAGAAATGAATATCATACCTCTGTACTATTGAATTTTGCTGTTTTCCAAGAGGTCAGCTTCAGTATCGGTGTGAAAAGAAAACATCAAAATGCAATATAATGGCGGTATGGTAGATTAAACTGGCGAAACCGCTGGGAAGGTTCACCATTAATGAGCCAAGCCTAACTAATAGAGGCTTGGCTCATCAGTGTAGAACCCTCTCAGCGGTGTCGCCTATTTGATATACTAGACTGCAAAAATTATTATATTGTCTGTTTATATATATATATATATATATATATATATAGCCGGCACATATTTGCATATAATACTCTACTGTTCTCGAAACTTCTGTCCATATATTCTGATTAAATATAATAGCCAAGATTTAACCCTTCAGTGTCAGACATCTAAAACACCACTCTGACAGAGTCTACCAGTTTACGTACCTTTTTATAGCATTCCAAAAAAAAGTCGAAGCCACCCCTATACTGATGAAGACCACCTAGTACGAAACCATGGTATACAGGTTGTTGGCTTTATACTAATTTCCCAATTTTACAAGGTTATTTTTGTGGCATATTAACTGTTTAGGCAGAGAGAAGAAGAGCGAAAATTGAGGTATTAGCAGCCTTATAATTAAACAAGAATCTGTAGAAGAACTTCGACTCGAAAGCTCGCACTTTCAAAGTGCATTTAAAAAAGGCTTTACAAAAATCTTTAATAAAAATTTTAAAAAAGATTGTGTATATCTAGTGATTTATATTAAAAGAGAAAAAGAGGTTCATTAATAGAGATCTATGTTTCATAAATTCAACTCAAATATGCATGCCTTTATCATCACAATTTTTTAAGCAGTATCAATCACCACACACATCAATTTTGTATTTTAATATAGAATCACTCTTATATCTTATTTACATACGCGTTGTGTGAATATATTAATAAGAAAAATTAATCCAAACTCAAAACTCTCTGACAAAAGTTACACAAATCGATAATAAAAAATAATAAAAAAACATCAAAAATGAAAAAAAAAAAAAAGACTCGTGGAACGGAAGTTACGATATTGAAAAAAAAAGAGTTTTTAAAGTCAATTTAAAAAATAATAATAATAAAAAAGATAAATATAGTTGTCGGATTTGTGAAATATCCGTTGCCTCAGTTCTAAAGCGGATCATGGTGATTCAATTTGAAGTGAAGACTTCACAAATGTTTGAAATTGGCTTGGAAATTGTTCCCGACCCTTTTATATAATCAGAAATTTGCATAGTAATTTGCATAGTTGGTCAAATATGTAAATAGGCATTAATAAAATCGTACTATATATGAGTTTATTTCATATACATAATAATAATTTATGGTATGTAAACAAATACTAAGGGATGCCTGAGCAAAATAACACTTTCGTAAAAAAAATTACCATGTCATAATCCAGCTTTAAGTAAGCGACTACCTCCACGAGACACCAGGTGTTCCTGTTTAATTTTTTAGAAGAAGTCAATCAATAGGATGTTCTCAAATGCATATTGAGAGGACCTTGCTCATCATTTGTAAAAATAAAATTTAGCTCCAAATAGTTTCATTTTTTACTCACAGATGGCGCTGAAATATTTTTATTATTTAATTATATATATAAATTGCTTATCTACGCTCATTGAGTATATTTGTATTATCCTCCTTCTTCCTCTCTATGCTTACATATCCATCCTTTCCTTAACTAAGTATTCTTATGGAATGTTTTATATAGTAAAATCATTTTATTCACGATCGAACATTGTGGACCACTGTACATCCCAAACACGATGTGACACTAGCAATCTCTGTCCTAAGCTCAGCGACCGTTATTAAGCCAGTTAGTTCATACAATGATCGGGAAAAGGAATTCTATGGTGGGGTCCACAGACCTGCGGGGGTGGACTACTCATCTCCACGCCACGGGATCCTAAAATCCAGACGTGTACTAAATGTTTTATATATACATATATGCAAAACAGCCCAATACAATAGTAGAGAGGTCTGATATTTTAAACTGGCGAAACCTCCGGTAGGGCTCACCACTGATGAGCCAGAGGCCCTCCCAATATATTTTCCAATAAAGGAAAGACAATAGGGGGGGGTTATATTTTCCTTTTTTTATATAAAAATAAATTTTTGATAAAAAAATAGCTTAAATTTGCATATGCAGTTTTATAATTAATCGTTTACAAATAATAGATTTAAGATATGAAAATTAGTGTTTTTATTGAAAAAAAAAGTAATTACAGATTTAAAAAAAAAAGGTAAGCATAGGGAATTTATTAAAATTAAATAAAGATAAAATTTCTATAAATATATATATATGATAACAAAAGATTAAAAAAAACCTAGAGTGATGAGTTTCTATATTTTAAATCATATATCTGAAAGCTTTCGAGAGCCCCTAAGATTCTTTATCAGATTTATATAAAAAAAAAAAAAAAACATTACTTATAGACTCGATGAAAAACCTTAGACACGAAAGCCCACTAGTTATGCAATTTAATACATAAACTCATCGCTAATCATTTTCTTTTTAAAAAATTTGAATCATTTAGAAATATAAATGGGTGGAAAATGGCTATATGGGGAAATATGTAAATATTACTTTGAAAGTTAAAATTTCTAGACAGAACACAACGTTGCCAGACATTTTGAAACAATCTCCAGGTATAATTCACAGAATATTGGATAAGTTCAACTACGAAATAAAAGAACTTTCTAAAAGTTTTTTTTCTTGACCTTTCAGCCATTACGTTCTGGGTA